>WWNC01000059.1:5087500-5442500 GCA_011125475.1 Melanerpes aurifrons
CCAGGTTAAAGAAAAACCTGTTGAGGAGAGTCAGGAAGTTAACACAGAATGGGCTTGATCACTCTCAGTAAAATGAAAGATATTATTAAAGAGGAGATCTTTATCTTGAAGGACTACGTATAAATGATACATAATTTTGAATAAAGTTAGAAGGTAATCCATGAAAAAAAAAATCAAAGAAATTAGAAAAAAAGAAGAGGCATATTTAAAGAAATAAATAGGGGCATACCATAGAAGAGAACTACTAAGTCATTTGAGAAAATTCTCATGACAACAGCACACAATTTCCCTATCCACACTGTACACTATCCACAGTATTAATCTAATCTTCCCTTTAAAATTGTTCAAATAAACAGACATTCTATGGTTTTAAAATAGTTCTGGAATAGTGTCTGAAAGCAATCAGCTACAAGGTCTTAGTTTTTAACCTAGAAAAGCCCTTGCATAGCAATCCTATGCAATTCCTCACACAAGTGAGGAATCTGAAAAATGCCATGGGAAATAACATTTCCTCCATCTCTATTTCAAAAACCCACACTGCAAAGGGTAGGAGTTAAAAAAAATAGTAAGACAGTCTCAGAGCACAGGCCACTGTCTGCAAATATAATACTTCACTAGAAAAACAAAAACTGGCAAACAGATTAAAGCAGTATGGTCTGTGGGACTGTAATAGAGAATAATCTGAGAGCAAGCCTGGATTAAAGGGGTTGTTCATGTGTAATGATATCCAGCAGTAATAGAGGCTGTCATACATGAGTAGTGGGGTGAACTGAAAGATGTAAATGGTAAAAAAATAATTCATACATGCTTTGTTTTCCATTCTTTTTCACGCTCACACATAGTGCATATGCCTTATCAAAAAGCATTTCCTATATTCTCTGTTGTAGCTTCAACTGTTGTAGCAACCTAAGACATGAGTAATCAGATGGCAGAAATTACTGTTATTTACACACTGCTGTCACAGCTCTCTGTAATTATGCAGGTTGACACAGCATCTTGACAAAAGTAGTTTTTGTAGAAATGTTGTCAGCCTTCCTGCATAGAAGCATGGCAAATAAAATTACTGCAGCTAAAAATTGGCAAAGCAATCATCTCTTTCAGGTTTTTTTGGTCTCTGTCAAGAAGTTGTTATTGTGAGAATATGCAGAGACACAAAGAGAAAGCCCTTCATGTTTAACCTGTGGCCTTATCCTACAGTAGGGCCACAATCTGGCTATGCAAAAATGCCTTGTGTTATTTAAAACTGAGAACAGGGGGGAACTGAGTTGCAAGAAGAATAAGACAAGAAGGACAGAAGGTCATTTACAAAACACACAAAAAAGTCCTGCTCTGTATTAAATTTATTTTTATATATTTCAGATGTAAATTCATAGTCAATTTGAATCCATGATGTTCCTGTCACATATGGGCAGGACAAACACTGGAGGACAAGGAAGACTGATTACATGCTGAACTCCTGTGCACACAAAACGGTTGGCAAATTTCTCAATAACTTTAATCAAGAGTCATCACTTCATGCAGACACTGTACGCTGGACAGGCTACGCCTCTGGATCTGCCCCTGCTCTCCCACGCACCACCTGGCATGAAAGGCACCAGTCAGGGAGCACCCACACTGAACATCCCACCTCCTCCAATAAAGGTCCTTACTCTCCTCCCTCTTCCATGTTCTGGTCTCCAATGTCACACATGACTCATGAAACGGAAGCAATTGAACATCTTTTGCTCACACCTTTAGTTTTCTGTTGGGTTGCTCAGAGCTCCTGCCCAGACTTTGTGCAAGGAGAGAAGATCTTCTTGCACCTTCTTCTCCATATGCTGCTCCTTCCTGCTGTCATCTGCATACTTGAGCTTCCTGCTTTAAATATTGTGGCAAAACCCTCAACTTCCAAAACTGAAATCTTGTTCTACTGCCACAAGTGGTAAAGTTAAGATACTCCAGGATTCTCCCTTTGAAGGACATAGACAAATGAGCATTATTTTGTATTTTCAAACAACTTGAAGAAAATCTTATAGTCATAAAAGTTCTTTGTTTGCAAATGTCACCTCATCAAAAACTTTGGAGGGAGTGGAGTGAATTAGTATAGAAAAACAGTCTTAGAATTTCATTGCTTTTGTTGAATATAACAGTTTGACTTGAAATACGTATCTCTGCATCTTGAGTTCCCAGGAGGATTACCCAACTTTTAAGAAGTATCTGACTAGATGTGTGGCATATAAATGTATGGAACTCCTCTGTATACTGTCTGAAGCGTGGCTATACACATAGCATACTATGTATATATATATAGTCTCCATATAGCACATAAAATTAATTTGTTTTCATGTGAGTTTCATCTGATAACACATTCACTCACATGCCACATACTGTAATTATTAGCTAGATGAGCTAGAGACTTTCATTAGATGATCATGGTCTGTTTCATTTCTCAGCTTTTAAAACTTAAAATAGAAGAACACCCCCACTGTGATGAAAGGTAGCACAGCTTGCTGATTAAAGAGAAAAACCCCACACAAACAGAAAACAGGAAAACCCTGCAAGTGTGTTCCCACAGCACCACAACTGAGATTTGATAAAATCCTAAACCACAAAAAGACATGCACAAATTCAGCACCTCTGAATTTCTGGGACACCTGCTGCTAGCACAGCCTCTGCTTTCAGTAACATCCAGCATCCAAGTTCACAACAGCAGTTAGTGTTTCCAAACAGATCCATGCTCTGGCCCTGAAACTCAAATGGCACAAAGCTGCTTTACCCCCTGCACTCCACACTGTTAGAAAATTAGCTGTACCCTACTGTTACTACACACAGTGAGTAGCTGCCCCTATAACAAAAGATCTAAGTTTCCTATACAGAAGGACCCATTACCACCTATTCCTGAATTTAGGATGATGTTGGCTTTCTCCTACATTCTCTCTTCATCTCATTTAAAAGAAAAATAAGTGTAGGTCCCTCAATATAAGACAGCATTTTCCAGAGGTTTTTAAGTTTGTAGACATTACGATTCTTAAAGCCCTTACTTGGTTTTCAACCTTTTACCTCATGTTTTCTTTTCTAAGGTATCATGTGATGAAGAAAATTGAAATTTATATTTTCACCATGAACCTGCTTCAAAAGCTGAAATAAATTAATACTGTTTTGATGTTCAACTCATATTCTTTCAAACTCAAGGCAGTTTGATTTCAAGGATGCTACAAACAAGCCCAATATCATTTGTACTACAACGCTGACCATCTTTTCAGAAATAATGGATTTGTGGCTCACATAAGTTTGAAATGTGTCAAAACCTACAAAAAATGGAAAACAGCTAGCATACTGTCTCCTATGTGACTCACAGTAAGTTGGAGAATAAGAGATCTATTTCTGACTCTTGATGATTATTAAATGCTACTTCTCCAGATAGCCTTACTTACGTTGAAGGGTTATCAGGCTGAGTTTGTCACTGCTGCTGCATGGACATGAGCTTCATAAATAGCTAATTCAAGGCATAAAACCCAACCTTTTAATAAAAATTGACTGTCTTTTGAAATAATTTTCTAAGTGGATCATTTCCTTGATTTCTTCAACTGGATGGTAACTGGAAAAATGCAGAGGAGGGAACATAAGACAATGCCCCTTTTCAGTGTGCAACCATTGATACATAGCCGTGTATGAAGTATATCCTTTGAAAAAAGACATAAAGTACAAAGGGTAAAGACATAAAGGACAGGGAAAGAGGAGGTTGGACGCTTAAAAAACTCAACTAACACCACTAGGACTATTAATTCCACTTAAAATAATGCATGGCTTGACAGCAAATTGTGTCCTGGGATGACCAGACACGTACAGGATGCAACAGTATATCTGCTATATGCTTTCTGGAGGTTATATGAGCAGTCATGGAAAATCAATCTGAATACAAATGTAATTTGTTAAAAGAACAGTGCAAATCGTTATGCAGGGTCACACTGTCAGCAGTCTGTACAGAAGCAGATGCCATCCAAAGATATAAAGGCATTCAGTAAAACAGAAGAATCTTGGTCTTTTAAAAGTCTTGTGATCTTTCCAGTCTTTTGGTATATCTACATGAGAACAAAGCTACAGTTTGCCTCTCTTGTTTCTCAGCACTTTTGCTCCTTGCAGCCCACTGCAGCTGCAGAAAGAGGCATTATAGACACTTCTAAGTCTCAGAGAAAGTGAAGGTTCCCACTGTAATGGAGAAAAAGTAGTATCTTTGAAACAGTTCTTCCAAAGTTCCAAAATATTTATCTCAGGCTGACAGGACACAGCCATAAAGCAAAGAACTAGATTTGTGTTTTGGCAATGTCAGTACCATTTTTAGGCAAACTATGCATAAAAATTTACTAATGACCCAAGACAAAAATCAAGATACAATCTAAGTATCAGCTTCACAGTAAAGAAAACTAAAATAGTAAGTCTTCAGAAGAGCCTGTGTCAAAGATTCAGCACACAGACATGGAATATACCAATTTCCTATGCACTTATAATGCCATTACCATAGCCGATCAGCTCACTCCATTCCATAAAGTAAATGTGGGGGATAAAACAGCCACCAGATTTAAACCAAGTTTTTGTTTTATTTGACCCCAACCTTCAGTGTCTGATCCAAAAGGTATTGGCTTATTTGTTCATAAAAAATTACACAGTAGGACTCAGGAACCTGTATTCCTAAGGATGACTTCTTCCTCCTGAAATAATCTCTTGCAGTCACTTTTGTAGTTACAGTCTGTCTACCACGCAGTAGAATATCAGGTTGGTTCACATTCCAATTTACCAAGGAACAGTCACAATAGTAAATGTAAAACATTACAGTTATTTTGAAATATGTATAGAAGGACAGTCCTTCTTATAAATGCACCTACATCTTTCCTTTAAACCAAGGAGCAGAAGTCATTGCACCTTTAAAGCATAGTTTCATCATATGCATGCATATAAACACATCTCTGAAGATCAGGCTCCTGTTACACTGCATGAGATTGCAAATTTATCAGACTGACCATTAGGAAGAAAATTCCAGTCTTCCATTGGGATGACTTTTTTTTCATCACCACCACCTCCCTCTCTCAATCATTCTCCCTCTTCCTCTTGTTTTTAAAGAAAGAGAAAATGAGTGCTGATACACTATGCATGTGTTCTGCATGCAAAAAGAGGTTTTTTAAGATACGATGAATAAAGAGGATTTTGACCTCCATCATTACTTTTCAGAGCTCAAATGAAAAAACAATTAGTACTTTTACTTGGAACATGGATCAGTGATGAACTGTATGATTTAACTTAGATCTGCAGCTGGAATTTATCCCAAAAGAATACTAGGAAGAACTGGCCACCGCATAGTTGGCAAGACCATAGGTTTCCATTATACACCATTATGTAAATGGACTTATCAGTAAGTAGCATTCAAACATGGCACAGAAAGTTTTGTACTGTTCAAATTCTGCCCTCTAAAGAGTTTCAGTTACCTACAGTGCTTACAGTCATCATAACTTTGAGAGGATCTATTAAAAGTAAACCTTATGACAGCAAGCAAAATTAACCCAGTATATCAGACCTGTCAAGCAGCATTTTAGTCTGTTTCAGCATTAAAAAAAAAAAAGGAAAAAAAAGACTCGTAATTTTCTTCCACTTCATTTTGAAAGCTAAGGACAACCTTTAACTGAAGAATCACAGCTTAAGCAGTTACAGGGCAAATAGCTTTTTCCCCCTTCCTACTTCACTATGAAGTTCTCTCTTTTCTGAAGTTGCCTAAGAACATGGCAAGACCATGGACTGTAATCAAAAAGATGGCTCAGATGTGGACTATGACAAGTCCTACAGAACCTAATGCAAAGTATTCATGACAAGGCCAGGCTTTGTGACAGAACAGCATCTTTTGCTTAAAAGATTTTTGGCATAAACGGCAGATACAAGGACATATTGCATAAGCTATCACATGCTCTCTGAAACTGTGTGTTACTGGGTTTTGAGAAGCCACCGTGCTAAATAACTGAAGGTCTATTAAATACTGAATTTTACTCACACATTGGTTTCATTTAAAAATAAAAATCCTGACTAATGACAGGAACAGGTCTAAAAGTCAATGGAAATAATCCACTACTCATTAGGATAATAGTTGTTCTACTATGCTTCGAGAAAATACAGTTAGGATGATAAAAAGGTCTCAAACCCCAGGAGAATGCCCCCACCCTAGGTATTGCACGGAGACACAGATACAGTGCCGGCACAGGTCTGGAACACGCAGAGGGTGATAGGCTCTAGGGCGCGGGGATAATGGGTAAACCCCAAATGGGACGGGGGCGGACCACGAAGCACTGTGGAGCGAGGGGATGCGGAGGGGACACACTGCAGCCCGGGTGCCCGGAGCTGTGCCCCTTACCCGACGGCTCTGCGGCTGCCTCGGCGGGGAGTGACGGGGCGTCATCGGGAGCGGACGGGACGGGTGGCAGGTGAACTCCCCCCGGGCAACCTCAGATCCCTTTGCCTTCACAAGTGCTGTTGCCGTAGAACAGGTCTTCCTCCTCCAGCACCACCTCACGACGTTCAGCTCGTTGCAAGACAAGCTCCGATAACTTTTTTAATGCAAGAAAGGAAAACCTATCTAGCCTGCACTACATGATTTTCTAAATAATAATGCAGAGAACTCCAAGAGCTCTGAAGTTATTTACTCTGAGATAGGGTTGAGCTTTGTGTGTGGTGGGGTTTGGGTTTTGTTGATTTTGCTTGCTTTGTTGATTTTATTTTTCTTTCGTGCGTGTGTGAGGAAGGGAATAAGACACTGAGAAGGCGCCGTTGGTGTGTCAGATGGAGATGCCCTAGTTAGAGGGAGGGAGGAAAAGAGTCGCTTGACAAGGACTGTTCACGGCTGCCGAGATGATGCTAAAGCCCTCGAATGTGTTTGCAAATTGTTCGGCGGTTTGCTGGATCTCCGGTTCAGAGCTATCAGCTTTCAAATTAAAATTAAGAGCGGGGGGTTGGTGGTGGGAGGATGGGGGTGTAGGGGTGGGGGGAAGTGCGAAGGGGTGTAGAGAGGAAGGGAAAAGAGATGTGGACAGCTCTGCGGATATTATTAAATCTTCCCAGCCGCCCATCTGGATTACATTTAAGCTCTCACGGCTTTTCTTTCCCCCACTAATTAAGCGTAGTTTCAAAACAGACCATGCCACAGGATGGATCTTTCGTCGGCTTCTATTTAGAATGTAGAGATAAGTTGTTTGGGTTTGGTTGGTTTTTTTTTTTTTTTTTTTTTTTTTTTTTTTTTATTACTAATAACAGTAAAAGAAGGCAAGCCCAGACATACGCTCCCGGCTGCCGGTCGCGCCTGCCCGCTCCCTAGCGCACTTCGTCTCTGACTTTCTGAGAGCTCTGGCGCGGCCCCGAATCCCGGCCCCCTCCGCTCCCCGCCGGTGCCCGCTCCCCCGTCCCCTCACCTCGGGCGAGGCGCGGCGCCGCCAGGCTCCCGCAGAGCACCAGCCATGCCAGCACCGGGCGGCTCATGGTCCTCTCCTCCTGCGGCCGCGCCGCCTCTACCGAAGGAAGCAGGAAAGCGGGCAGGCGACTGGCGGCTGCTCCTTCGCCTGGCGAGGCGAGGTGGGGCGAAGCGAAGCTAAGCGAAGAAGGTCTCTCCCAGCTCTGTGCGACTCCCGCTGCCGCCGCCCTAGCAGCAGCTCGGAGGCTGCCCCGCCGCCCACCGGCTCTGTGCGCCCGCCAGGTGCCGCCGCGCCTCCAGCATGGCCCGGCCGCCTGCCTCCGTCCCGCCGCCGCCTCCTCCTTTTCTTCCTCCTCCTCCTCCTCCTCCTCCTTCTCCTCCTCCTTCTCTTCCTCCTCCTCTTGCGCGACCGCAGCCGCTCTGCCCTGCGCCCCCTCCCGCTCTGCGCCCCACAAGCGGCTCCTTCGTGGGGGGAGGCGCCGGCGGCGGGCGGTGCTGTTCGGCACACCCGGGCACCTGCTCCGCCCTCCCCCGGCCGCGCCTCCCCCGCCGCTGCGGAGGGAGATGCGGGGGCCGACGGCGGGGCGGGTAAAGGTGGTGTGAGATGAAGCACAGAGGCAAGGCGAGGCGGAGAGGCTTCCGACACAGCCTTGTCCCCAAAGGCCGCTCCCGTGCAACCTCTGCCCCCGGGTCACGTTTGTACGTACGGCGGTCTAGGGAGCAGGGTCGGGGCTGCACCCCTGGAGATCAGCGACAAATCAGTGTGTCTCATTGGCATGAGACATTAGAGGTTGTGGAGTCAGTCTCTGGAGGCATTCGAAACCTGCCTGATCGTATTCCTATGTGATTTACTTTAGTTACCGTGCTCTGGCGGGGAGTTGGACTCCATGATCTCCAGAGGTCCTACCGTTCTGTAATTCCGTGACTGTGGTTTAGTTCTTGGCCCTGTGGGTAGCTGTCGTATTCTATTAGGGAAATGGACACAGTTCACAGAAGTAATTTTACCCTCCACAAACTTTTGTATGGTAGGTGTTGTCTAAACCCTGTGCTTTGCTGTGCACTGCTTCACCTCCCAAATTAAAATCCTCTCTGAACGTCCAGATAACGAATTTACATGAAATGTAAAATTCCATTCTTCCACTTCCCTCTCCAGGTAGAATGTCACACTGCCTGGAAGGAAATCGAAGGCTGCAAGATGTGGAATTTTGGAAGCAATTTGAGATCCCATGTCAGACCACTGACTGCTCACAATTTGATTTTTTTTTTCTACCTGCATATATGCAGCTACAAGAGTGAACTAAGTACTAATTACTCAAAGAGAGTCAAAAGGCTCTTCAGATATTTTATATCTTTAATTTGCATCCCCTCTATATGCCCTCACAGTAAAAGAGCCCATATTAATACTATATTAAATGCTAATGAAATTGCTAAGTATGAAGAATACACTTAACAGCATTAGACTGAGGAGAGAAGCATTTCTATTGATACAATCTGAGTGCCTGGGATAGTTGTTTGACAACAAGGGGAGACATCATGAAATTAAGAGTGGAAATGACCAGATAAATCATCTAATCTATTGGCTACTTTGACTAGCATCTCACAATAATTTCCAGCATTTCATTTTGCAAACCTTTTGTCGACCAATAAATGTGTGTAAGTGGCAATGTGGCAGCCTTTTCTTAAAGCTCCAGTTTTACATCTGAGTTTGGAATTAATTACATTTTTCTCTGACATTGGAAGTATTTCAGTTTCAACACGTTGCATTGTCAGGAAAGAATTAAAAGGATCCATCTTTCTGCATTAGTTAACCCATGAAATTACCAGAAATAACACACACTCAATAAAAAGCACCTTACACCCCGAATCACAGAGCATTTTGTTCTTGCACAGAGAGCACAGGTGCACACACTAAGTGTGCACACACTAAGCATGCTCTTCACTCATCACGGAGGCGCAAGCCTCTCTGGTGGCACTTAGCCATCAGTGGTGGGGCACTGAAAAAGCATCCAGCAGGTTAGGACAGATAAAGGAAAATGAAATACCCCATACACTAATGAAGCTCATGTTTGCAGAGAAGATATGTTAGCGTGGGCTTCAGTCCAGCATATCTCTCTGGACATGCAGTAGCTGGTAGCATTTACCAAAACTTTTGCTGTTTTGTGTGCTAGTGAAATTCACCTGGCAGCGCTTGCCTAGGCTACACTCATGCCTTCCTTCTGCTGCACAGACATGCTCTGTGATTGCATCACTACTTCTACAGCAACTTGGATTTTACACGTCAGCCTCTGTGCCAGAGATCCCCCTGAAGAACTACTGTCTGGAAAGAAAAGACTTCTATTTCTCTTCGTGGGTTGCTTTATTATCAGTACAGAGATAGTGGAAATTTAGGAAGTCTTAACAAAGCTCCTGATATTAATGCATCTTTTCTGCACAACAGTGCTAATTTTACTGCTTATCTCTGGTTTACAACCAAGAATCCAGCTGTCATAATTACAAGGCAAGCTGCACTTCAGCTGCAGTGGCAGCCCAGCATGCCGGCACCCCCAAGTGGCAGGCTTGACTTTTCTTTTCTTTATTTTTCTTGAGGGAATAATCCAGTAATGCAGCCTCTTTATTTCCCCAATTAGGATGAATCTAAAGGGCCTAACTATGCTTGGTACTAGCAAGCCTTGTTCCACTGTGAGCCTGTGACTAGCAGCTGATTAGAATGACACAGAAATAGCTTCTTCAAAGCCAAGCATTGTTTATTCAGCCAAAAGTATTGAAATAACCAAGAGGTTTTTATGTTTGGTTCTTACCTACAGTGCAATGCCCTTTTTGTTTTCAGATATTGAATAAGTTTTATTCAACACAATCTGTCTCCCCACTTCAGAGTAGTCAGGCTGTTACTGCAGCTTTTTTTGCTGCTCCTCTCTGCTAAGATCCTCTTCACATGCTGGTTTCTTCTGCTTGTTCCCCTGTTTCGGGAAGGACCCTGGTGTGGGGATGCTGGGTGAGTTCCCCTTCATCCAGTACCTTCACTCTTGCCCAGTCTTTTTTCTTAACACAGAGCAAAAAAATATCTTGCTCCACCTCAGTGGTGTGAAGATTGCTCTAGGGTACAGACTGTTCTTTCCTCCCAACTTGAATATAGTATTGCTTGCATCTTGGTTTTCTTAATATGGATTTTCTGATCTGTATAAACCAAACGTTTACACAGATTAGCATGAGCTTTACTCAAGACTCTCTGTTATTGTACTATGGGCCTGCAGTTTTTCAGTGCCACATCACCAGATTTGTCATTAGGGTTGTGGTTGCAGCACGTCATAACACTCTTCATGTGCAGTGACCATTCCCCGACCTGCTCTTTACTGTAAAGAAGCTGACCTGGTGTCCTTCATTGTTCTCTAAAGTTCAGAAATGGTGGATTTTTGCTATTTGTTGTATACACCTTTCTTAAGACAACTGTTTTACTTTACCGAGAGAAAAATTGACTAGTGACTCTGCTACCATTTGTAAGTATTGTATAGACATAATTTTCATATCAGAAAACCCAAGACATCTTGAAGGTTGTTCTTCCCTTATTGTCTTATATATCTGCAAAAATTACTTCCCACAACAAAGGCACTTGGCTGAAATATGGACAAGATTGAACTGCAATGGCAGAATCCATCGCAGGACAAGCTGATATTGTCATGTTTGTTATGAATTTTGGTGTTTGTATGCAATGTATAAATATTACAATATTAGGTTCATATTTTGATATTCATCTGTGATGCAAAATTCTCCTTTCTGTCATGTGAATTCATGTGATATGTATCATGATATGGAATTTAGTAATGAAGTAGCCTCAAGAGGTTCTACATATTACTCCTTACTCATCTTATCTTCTTTTTTTCTACAATTCCTTTCATGAACAGAGGGCACAAAGACCAGTTTTCATTTTCCAAATTGTTTCCAGACTTTAGGATAATTTGATTAACTTTAATCAGCTTCAATTCAATATCCAAAAATTAATTTTATTTGTTTGTTAACAATTCAGGGTCATCTATTTTTTTTTTCTGGCTTCTTCCCTCCAAATAATCAGCATTGTTTGCTAGGAATTTCTGATTAAAAGAATTACCAGATAAGGACCATGAAAACTATCCAAATCTGTGACAACCCATTCTTAGGCTGAGAATCTTTATTGATCTTCTGGAATGGAAGGGACAGAGCAGGGAGACAGAGCAACTACTGCCTTTCAAAGGAAAAACACAATATTGTCAGTATCTTTGATGCTGGGCAAGAAGAAGATCAGGTTTGTGACCATCTGAAGAACCTGAAAGTGTTCAAGTCCATGGCACCCGATAGGATTCACTTACAGGTGCTGAGGGAACTGGCAGAGGAGGTTGCTAAACTGCTCTCTGTTATATTTCAAAGGTGATGGCAATCCAGGGAAGTCCCCACTGACTGGAAAAGGGGAAACAAAACCCCCGTGTTCAAAAAGGAGAAAAGGGATGACCCAGGGAATTATAGACCAGTCAGTCTCACCTCTGTGCCTGGTAAGATCATGGAGCAGATCCTCCTGGAGGCACTGCTGAGGCAGAAGAATAATGAAGTGGTGATTGGGCACAATCAACACGTCTTCACCATCGGCAAATCCTGCCTGACAAACCTGGTGGCCTTCTGTGACAAGGACACAACATTAATAGATGAAGGCTGAGCATCTGACATCATTTACCTGGACCTGTGTGCCACACCACATCCTGGTCTCCAAGCTGGTGCAATATGGGTTTGATGGATGGACCATTCAGTGAATAAAGAACTGGCTTGATGGCCACACCCAAAGAGTGGCTGTCAATGGGTCCATGTCCAAGTGGAGGCCAGTGACAAGTGGAGTCCCTCAGGGATCATGAATCACCATCACTGGAGGTGTTCAGGAGGAGACTTGACAGGGTGCTTGGTTACATGTGTTAGTTGATTAAGTGGTGTTGGATGATAGATTGGATGCGATGATCTTGAAGGTCGCTTCCAACCTGGTTTATTCTATTCTATTCTGTTCTAACATCTTTGTTGGTGACATGGACAGTGGCATTGAGTGCACCGTCAGCAGGTTCACTGACAACACCAAGCTGTGTGGTGCAGCAGACACACTGGAGTGAAGGGATCCATCCAGAGGGACCTTGACAGGCTGGAGAGGTGAGCCCATGACAACTTTATGAGGTTCAATAAGACCAAAGGCAAGGTCCTACATCTGGGTCAGGGCAATCCAAAGCACCAGTATAGGCTGGGCAGGAACTGGCTTGAGAGCAGCCTGGAAAGAAAGGACCTGGGGGTGCTGGTGGATGAGAAGCTCAACATGAGCCACCAGTGTGCACTTGTAGCCCAGATTGCTAATCACATCCTGGGCTGCATCAAGAGAAGCATAGCCAGCAGGTCAAGGGAGGTGATTATCCCCCTCTGCTCCATGCTGGTGTGACCCCCCCCGGAGTACTGAATCCAGTTCTTGAGCCCCTATTACAGGAAGGTTCTGGAGGTGCTGGAACATGTCTAGAGAAGGGCTACAAAGATGATCAGAGGGCTGGAGCACCTCTCCTGTGAGGACAGACTGAAGGAGTTGGGGTTGTTCAGTCTGGAGAAGAGAAGGCTCCGAAGTGACCTGATTGTGACCTTCCACAAGGGGGCCTACAAGAAAGCTGGGGAGGGACTTTTTAGGGTATCAGGTGATGATAGGACTAGGGGGAATGGAACAAAACTAGAAATGGATAGATTCAGATTGGATGTTAGGAAGAAGTTCTTCCCCATGAGGGTGGTGAGACGCTGGAACAGATTACCCACGGAGGTGGTAGAAGCCCTATCCCTGGAGATTTTAAAGCCAGGTTGGATGTGGCTCTAAGCAACCTGATCTTGTGTGAGGTGTCCCTGCCCATGGCAGCAGGGTTGGAACTAAATGGTCCTTGAGGTCTCTTCCAACCCTAACCATTCTACGATTCTATGAAGAGCTATTCCACATCTGGTAATGTCCCCATTTTTGTCTTTATCTTTCTTTCATTAGTACCTTATTTTTCCTCATCTTTTGTCTACATTATTTCCTGTCCTGTATTGTCCTGTGGTTTCTTTTCTGTTGTGGGGGAGGGAGAGCTAGGCCTTTTCTCTCAACCCACTACACCTACCTCAGATGCTAAAATTAGCCCTTTGAAGCTTTGTAGTACTTCAAATAGAAAAAAAAATTATAGTCATTAGACATGTAGGCAACCATAGCACTTGCCACAATTCCCTTTGGTTAAAAGGCTATTGCTAAAGCAACAACAGTGATGAATCTTGAATGGATAAAAGAACGTATAATTTTAGCGTAAGAAACAGAATGATGGTTAATATTTAACAGTAGTGACACCAGGTCTACTTATTGCACAAAAGGTGCTGCAGTACCTGTGCTGAAGTAGTAAAGAACTAAGAGTTTAGCCTTACTATTCTCTAACCTCTTGCCAATTTTAGAAGTAATCTGGTAAACTTAAATGTAACTTGTCAGTTATCCTATGACACCTTTAGTGTATCTTGGATACCAGCTTTGCTTAGATTAGCTTTATCACTGGCTCTGATCAAGGCACTGGCCAGATTTGAGCCTTCTTAAAGTGAGAGATCAGGACAACCTCAAAGCCCTTGGTGTACAAGCAGAGATTATAGTGCCATCTCTGTTATAATTAGAACTATAAAAGCCCACTGCTACATAAAGGCAGTAGAACTTTCCATAATGTTTTCTAATAATACATTCTTTGCTCATCAGGGACTTGTCATATACCATTCACCATAGGCGGCTACTCTGATTCTGCAAGTCATTGGTGTATACTTGCCAGAGAGAAGAGAAGAGAAGAGAAGAGAAGAGAAGAGAAGAGAAGAGAAGAGAAGAGAAGAGAAGAGAAGAGAAGAGAAGAGAAGAAGAGAAGAGAAGAGAAGAGAAGAGAAGAGAAGAGAAGAGAAGAGAAGAGAAGAGAAGAGAAGAGAAGAGAAGAGAAGAGAAGAGAAGAGAAGAGAGAAGAGAGAAGAGAAGAGAAGAGAAGAGAAGAGAAGAGAAGAGAAGAGAAGAGAAGAGAAGAGAAGAGAAGAGAAGAGAAGAGAAGAGAAGAGAGAAGAGAAGAGAAGAGAAGAGAAGAGAAGAGAAGAGAAGAGAAGAGAAGAGAAGAGAAGAGAAGAGAAGAGAAGAGAAGAGAAGAGAAGAGAAGAGAAGAGAAGAGGAGAAGAGAAGAGAAGAGGCATTGTATCTGTCTATCACTGCCACCACATCACTGCCAGAATGACTCCTTTTGGTTGACATTGCCTCTTAAAAAAAGGAAATAACTCATTCTTCCATCTCCTCCCATAACTTCTTGAACATGCAAGGTTTCTGGTTATGTCAATGTGTTTTTTTTTAATTGCACAAAGCATGGAAGATCCTGCTTCCTTCAAAACTTTCTGGTTCAAAAAGAGTGTCATGTAATACTGCATCACATGGATGGGTTGAAGAAATGGCTGTCAAAGACAGGGAAGCAAAATGGGTTTTTTTATTATTGTTTAGAAGAACTTTGCCTTTCCATCTTCTGGAGTATAGGTTTTTTTTTTCCTTTTTGACTATTTATAGGAGTGAGGCAACAAAGTCAGTGCCATAGCTGGGTTTGATTTCCTTTCTCTTATCTTGAAATAAGCCTTAACTTTATATAGAAGACAGATACTTAAGAATCCCATGCATAGGCTAGGTCTCTAAGTATGTTTTGAAATTAATCCCATAATATGAAAGTGTAGCACACACAAGAACATAAAAGAGGAAAAGAGTTGTAAAGGCTAAGGTGTGAGAGCAATGCCTGAAATGAAGTATTGCTGTGTTTTGCTCTACATCTCTTTCTGCTCACCACTGAAATTGTGGAACTAAATGCTAATTGATTTCAGCTGAAATTATTCCCTGTCCACTTGTGAAGAAACTTAGGAATTTATGTTTATGAGAACAGTGAATGCTGGCTCTTTTGGCAGCAGTAAGACATGTAGGAGACAAGTGCTAATGCATGTCTGTTCACTGCCTCTAAAAGTTTGTCACCAATGCCATGTTGTTCCCTTACAGTCTTCACAGGAAGATTTGCAATTTTGATGTTTAAGTAGCAAGGAAAAGATGCACTCCAGTAGTCACTCACAGCAGGTTGCACATGGTGAGTCTTCTGATGTGAGTGCAAACTCAAGATTCTGCACCAGCAGGTGATAATCACAGAATGTTAGGTGTTGGAAGGGACCTCCAGAGAAGATTGAGTCCAACCTCTCTGCCAAAGCAGGGTCACCTAGAGCAGGCCACAGATCCAAGTGGGTTTTTAAAGTCTCCAGAGAAGGAGACTCCACATCTCTGAGAAGTATGTACCAGTGCTCCATTACAGTAAAGACATGTCTCCTCATGTTGAGGTGGAACGTCCACTGTTCCATTGTCCTATCAGTGGGCACCATCACAGGGAGACTGGCACCTTGATCTTGATACCCACCCCTCAGATATTTATAGACATTGGTAAGATCCCCTCTCAGCATTTTCTTCTCAAGACTAAACATCCTCAGGTCTCTCAGTCTGTCTTCCTGGGAGAGATGTTCTAGTCTGACAGTCATCCTTAGAGTTCTCTGTTGGTCTCTTTCTAGCAAATCCCTGTCTCTTGAATTGGGGAGTTCAAAACTGACTGCAGTATTCAAGGTGTGGTCTCACCAGGGCAGAGTAGAGGAAGAGGAGAACCTCTCTAGCCCTACTGGAATTTTTCTTAATGCATTCCAGGATGCCACTGGCCCTGTTGGCCACAAGCGCACAGTGCTGTCCCATGGAGAGCTTGCTGTCCACTAGGACTCCAAGGTCTTTCTCCATGGAGCTGCTTTCCAGCAGGAAAAGCCCCAGATGGTGCCTGGAGTTATTCCTCCCCAGATGTAGGACTCTGCATTTGTCCTTACTGAACTTTGTGAGGTTCCCCTTTGCTCAGCTCTCCAGCCTATTTCCTTGGATGGCAGCACAGCCTGATGAGCCACCTCCCACAGTTTTGTATCATCAGTGAATTTCCTTATCCAGGTAATTGATGAAGATATTGTGCAAAACTGAACCCACTACTGATCCCTGGGGAGCACCACTGGCCACAGGCTTCCAACTGGACTCTGCACCACTGATCACAACTCTTTGAGCTCTGTTGTTGAGCCAGTTTCCAATCCACCTCATGGTCCAATTATCTATCTCACTTTTCTTGAGTTTACGTAAGAGGATGTTATGGAGATAGTATCAAAAGCCTTGCTGAAATCAAGATAGATAATATCCACTGCTCTCCCTTCATCTATCCATGTGGTCATGCCTTCATGGAAGTCTATCAGTTTGGTTAAGCAAAATTTCCCTTTAGTGAATCCATGCTGGCTACTCAACTCTCTTTTCTTTTATGTGGTTAGAGATGGCTTCCAGAATGAAGCTGCTCCATTAGCTTTTCATGGATGGAAGTGAGGCTGACTTGTCTGCAGCTGCCCAGGTCTTCCTTCTTGCCCTTTTTGAAAACTAGAGTGACACTGGCTATTTCCCAGTCCTCAGGCACCTCCTCTGTTTCCCATGATCTTTCAAAAATGGGGAGTAGTACAGCAACAACATCATCCAGGTCCCTCAGCACTCATGATGCATGCCATCAAGACTCAAGGATCTGTGCATTTCATCCCATCCAAGCAATCTCTAACCCAGTCCACAATCACCATTGGTGAGCCTTCCTCCCTCCAATTTTGCTCTTACCTCCAGTGTCTAAGATTCCTGAGGGGTGGTCTTAGCAGTGAAGACTGAGACAAAGAAGACATTCAGTAATTCCACCATCTCCACATCATCTGGTACCACACCTCCCACCTTACTTAACAATGGACCCACTTCTTCCCTATTGCTGTTATCAAGTGAGTGAGTTCTTCAGCCTAAGGATGGCAGTGGACAGTGATCACCCAGAGTGTCCATGACAGTGCTTAACTCCATGCTTTGTCACCTACATCAGTTTATATAATGTCTTTGTACTTGATAGTGAAGAGCAGTATTACAGGCATCTAGGATATTTGTTTCTGTGCCCTCCATGACCTACATCCCACTTCCAGCTGTAAATTTTCTTACTTAAAGAACATAATTGAAAGAAAGCCTGACTGAACAGAACACAGCTTCTTATGAAAGCAAGTTAATTCACACATCTATACTTTTAGCTTGCCTTTTTCTCCATTGGTGAATGATTCCTGTTTTCTCCATGTGCACATTGGCTGTCTTGCACTAGTGAAGATTATTCTTCCCTGTTTGTTTATAGCCCTTTTTATGGCAAAGCTAACTCATGATCTTTAATGAGAGTATACAGTTCCTATCAAACATTTAGACCATTGTAAATAGCTATTTAGAGAAAAGGGAAGATAATTTCTTTGATATTTCTATCATAGTTCATTTTTCCTTTCATCCCTCAATATTAGGATCTGTTAGCTCCCTGAGTCATTGCAGGACCATCTATGAAGTGCAGTCCAATAAGCCAGGTTTGCAAAAGCTGGCTTGATTCATTCTCATGCAGTATGTCCCTGCTCACTGCAGGAGGGTTGGACAGGATGACCTTTGAGGGCCCATTCCAACCTAATGCAGTCTGTGAACCCATGACTGCATGAATAAATGTTGCAGTCTTTGAAATGTGTGTTTCCTGATGTTGCTATCACTTGATAGCCAAATTTATGCAAAACAGAGTAGTAGAGGAAAGCTGATTATGTTCCAAACACCATTTCTAAGGGCAAGTCTGAAGTTATGACCTTAAATCTGTAATGATCAAGGTGTTGTTTTGGGTTTGGTTTTGTTTGTTTGTTGTCTTAATTTTTTTTATTACTACATGAATGCTGAAGTTGCAATTTTACAAAGTTAAATGTGTTACACCAAGGTCTGCAACCTACTGTTATTTATATTAGAATTCCAAGGACAACACCAGATATTATCTTGGTGAAAGAGCTTGTTTCACATACCTGCCAAAGATATTTTCATCTTAGCAAGAGTATGCTTTAACCATTTAAACTGTCATGCTGCTTTTCCCTACATGTGCTGCTGCAGATCATTCCAATAAGTAAGAAGAGCTTATGCCTTTTCTTTTTTTTTGTTTGTGTGTGGGGTTTTTTGTTTGTTTTGTGTTTTTTTTTATTCTGATAGAGAAAAAAAAATATGGGACATAATTTTTAAAATTATTTTGTCTTAACTTTCAGCATTTGTATTGCACAGTTAGTTTTAATAGCTCATTCACACTGAATTTTGGAACCCAGGGGAGGAGCCATTAAATCACAATAAAGTATTTAATGGAGTTGTGCCATCTGTATTTCAGAGTCTTAACTGCAAACTGAGCCAAAGATCTTGTGATTTCAAAATAGGAGAATATTATTTGAGCCAGGAGACTTTTGACACCTGGTCTCTCAAGGTGCAATGCATTTCAAATCAGCATTTCATACAGTTAATATGTTGAAATTATTGGTTTTGTCTGCAACAAGCAGACAACTAACCAAAACCTTTTTTTTTTTTTTTCTTGTCTTCTGATGAGCAAACAGCCTGTCATAACATTTTGTAAATCATTCAGGTTGGAATCTGACAATGTGAGAGATTTTAAGAACACTTTCACGCCACTGCAGTGAACTGACAAAGCCACCCTGTCTCAACATATGACAACTTTTCCCTATCATATAAAATTACGCTTAAGTATTTATGGATTTATGGTTGGTTTGGGTGGGGTTTTCTGGGTTGTTGGTTTGCTTGTTTCCAATGCATTTTTGTTGGTTGGTTTTGTTTCTTTTTCTTCCCTTGAGGTAAGACCTAGAGATATCTGTTAGAAATTTATTTTAATCACTAAAAAAATTAAAAAACCAAACACACAAAACCAAAACAATAACAACAACAACAAAACAAAAAAAATATGCTGGGTCCAGTTACATTTCAGAAAGGTAATACATTTCATGACCAGTAGAATCTTTTTCTACAAGATGGAAAAGGGCATACTCATCTAAAGCAGACATATGATGCTCTTTTCTTTTTAGATTGTTAGTGACACAGCAGAGAGAAAAAACTTCTCTGACACAAGATGCTGAGATTCCTACCCACACTCTGATTCCGGCAGTGCAGCTCCTTCATCTGGCTTTTTGGTATATCAATTAAATGTCTTGGCTGTTTCCTTCTGCTTAGGGACTACAGTTTTCAAATGAGTAGTCTGTTTCTCATGATAATTTTGAGAAATCTTAATTTTGTCTCCTCTGGATTTATCCCTATTGACAGTCAAAACATATTTTTCAAATAGCTGTAGTAAAGGCTGGGGTTTGAGGTTGCACCACCTTAGAAACCCTGCCAAGGTGTTGCAGCCAAAGCTCCTTCCCTAGGGGTTCCTAATATACAATTACAGCTAAATCCGCAAAATACTGGAGAGAAACAAGGTGAATGGGCAAAAGAATAAGGAAAAATTTAAAATGTTTTATGATAAAATGAGATCTATCCAGGCAACTAATTTTCTATTTGTGGTATTAACTGTATTGGATACAGATATTGGGATAGGAATAATTTGAAAATTATTTGAGTTATGTGAGCTAGGAGCTCCTTCAGCCCTCAGAGTGACATCTGTACCCTAAGGGGAATCTTTTTGGGATTGTGCAGGTCCCAGAGCACCACCAACATCATTTGTTTTGAGTTCAAAATCAAGATGTGCCTCCTGGGATCAGGAGCTTGCTACAACGCTGGTTTACCCCACTAACTGTCAATTTCAGTAACAGGAATAGTGCTAATAGTAATAGTACTAATAGTGATAGCAACAGTAATAGTGGTTATTATTGTTGTTGTTATTATTATTATTATGATTATTATTATTATAAGAAATGCATTCAGAAAGCCAAAAATATATTTGAGTATAGGCACGTAGAACAGACATTTATGTAATCTCTGGGTGGGTGTCCTGACCATATTACACAACAGAATTTATAATGTATTATGACTAGGTGTTTCTAATATTGATAAAACTTAATGATATTAAAATATTTCACACTTATGTTTCTTTCCTCCTACATTTTTACATATGTCCCTCTGCTTATTCCTTTTAGATATCCTGAAGGACTACTTTTAGTGCTGCTTTTGTCACATCAAAAGCTTTGTTTAATATTTATAATTGGGAGTTTTGTCCCCTAAGAAGAATACTTTGAAGGGTAATTTCCATCCTTCACTTTACTCATTCTGGGAAAGCCTCCTGTTGAAGAGCTTTGCTTAGACAAGAACGTGAAAGTGAAGAGTATGATAAAGGATTAATCTGTTTGTATTTATTTTTAAATATGGTACTCAAGAATTAGAATTTACAGAAAGGTAGTTTTCTTTCAAGTCCTTTGGCTCTAGTCAGCTAAACAGGGAAGATTAATTGCTGCTACAAAATTCAGTTATAAAATATGGATAGATATAGTATGGAAGAATATTATCTGTCGAGGTATTTTTAAATATAAGTAGTCAAATATTTCATTATCTTGCAATTTAGGGTGCATCTTAGAAATGTTGTATATACATTCACCAGAGATACCGTGGTGACTAATCTCAAAAGTATGGTTTTGCACTCACAGAGAAGTAGAATGTCCAATCTCAAAATCTCTGTTTGTGTGATGGGGGAAGGAGAATAAAAAATGCAGAAGCTGATAAGAGTAGCCAAAGACACAATTTGCAAACACATTTTGATGATTAACCTTTGACAAGTTGATTAGAATCCAGCTTTTCAACCATATATATGCCATGCAGGTAGAAATGCCCCACTTACAGTTTTTTTTTTGAGGAGGAGGGGGAGGAAAACCAACTTTTCCAGCCAGGCAAGCTTTAAATTCACTTTTACAGACCTTAGATTGAATATTGTATCTGAAATACAAAAAGATTATGACCTTCGAGCCTGAAGAAAAGTCACGTTCTATTAGATGGACAGAGAAGAGTTGTACTTCTGTGCCAAAATGTTATTTGTTGATTCATATATTGTTCCTGCTTCTGGCAACTAAAGCCCCTAGAGATCAAAGGAGTGGCCCAACCACTCCTTTAGAGAGAGGAGTTTCTTTCATCCTGTTCATTTGTTTCTGCAGATGTTGTTCTTTTGTTGTAAAGTTGAAAAAAAAACCCTACATTCTTTACACTGGGGAGCAATGAAACAAATCCTCATCAGAGATAATAAAAGTTACACCTGTACTTGATCTACTGGAGCCTCCCAAGGCTGACCTGCCACACTGTGAATTGAGCAAGAGAAATCCAATATGTCTACCTAGTTCATATTGCTCAAAAGCAATGATTATCCAAATAAGAATTTCTATTAATTTTTTGACCAAAAATCCCAAAACCTAAACCTAAACAAAACCAACAAAACCAAGCAACCCTCCCCGCCCAAGAAAAAAAGGAACCAAACCAACAAAAACCCCACAAAACAAACACATAACTTAGTATGTTCAGTTTATATTGAAAACACCATTTCTTTGTTAAATTTTAGAAAAGGTGGGGTTGAATGGCTTCAAGTCGTACTCAGGAATCTTCCTGGTCACCCAAAGCTTTACTCCTTCAATCCGAGTTAGTTGCTGCAAAATTCCTCTGTCATTTTGGGCTATCGTTTTAGAATTAACCAGGTTGGAAAAGACCTTCGAGATCATTGCGTCCAACCTATCATCCAACACCACCTAATCAACTAAACAATGCAACCAAGCACCCTATCAAGTCTTCTCCTGAACACCTCCAATGATGGTGACTCCACCCCCTCCCTGGGCAGCACATTCCAATGGGCAATCACTCTCTCTGTAGAACTTCTTCCTAACCTCCAGCCTAAACATCCCCTGGCACATCTTGAGACTGTGTCCTCTTGTTCTGGTGCTGGTTGCCTGGGAGAAGAGACCAACACTTTCCTGTCTACAATCTCCCTTCAGGTAGTTGTAGACAGCAAAAAGAACTCCCCTGAGTCTCCTTTTCTCCAGGCTAAGCAAGCACCAGAACAAGGTGACACAGTCTCAAACTGTGCCAGGGGAAGTTTAGGCTTGAGGTGAGGAGAAAGTTCTTCACAGAGAGAGTCGTTCACCATTGGAACTGCAATGTGGAGAACAGAGATCATCATGGTTGGACTGTCCTAGAGACAGTGCAGTAGGTTTTGACAAAATAAATGAAGAGACTCCACAACATATGTAGAGAACTAGGTTTAATTTACTGCTTTCAGAGAAATTATTTTTTTATTGCTATTTAATACAGATGTTATGGAAATGTAAATGCAATGCATTTTATAATTTTTTTTGTTGTTGTTGTAGACAAGACAGAATAAATGTTTCTCTCTGTCTTTTATCTGCAATAACAAGACATACTATCCATGAAAAAATGTTAACACTTTGATCACTTATGAGAAATATACATTTAGCCATAAATTTTAAAGACTAAAGCTATTACACATAAACTATTGCACGTAAAGTTGGTGATATCTTCTCTAATAAAAATAGTTACATTATGGCCAAGGGCTCAGGCCCAGCCCGCATGGATTTAGGAAGGGCAGGTCCTGCCTGACCAACCTGATCTCCATCTATGACCATGTGACCGCCTGTTGGACATGGGGCAGGCTGTGGATGTGGTCTACCTGGACTTCAGCAAAGCCCTTGATACCATCCCCCGCAGCATACTCCTGGCCAATCTGTCAGCCCGTGGCTAGGACAACAGCACTCTGTGCTGGGTTAGGAACTGGCTGGGGTGGTGGTGTGTGGTGGGTTAATGACCATTCTGAAAACAGGGTGGAGGGCTTGCAAGTACTTTGCCCTCCCTGCAGGGCATTTTCCTCCTGGGAAACTGATTCTGTTCCACTCCCCCTTCCCTGCCCAGCTAGGGTATAAAAGGGAGATCATTGGAGTCATTAGCTCTCCTTTTTGGCTCCTGCCTTTCCTGGACAAGAGCTACTGCAGCTGCTTTCCTGCTCCTCTGCCACGTGGTTGGACCTGATCTTTCTCCCTGCTGCCTCTGCACCTCTTCAGAGAGAGTGACTGGATTTTATTCTTGTTTTTTTTTTCTTTCCTCCTCCCATCCATCCTTGTTCCTTGCCCTTGTGAACCTTATCTGTTATTGCTATATGTATATTTTTTATATATATATATATATATATATATATTTTATATTGTTTATTGTATATATATATATATATATACATATATATATAGTTTAAAGAAAACTCTTTACCTCTCTACTTTCAAGCCAACTCCAAGTTATTGTTTGGTGGATTTGCTTCTTCCCTTTCCCTTTCCCTTTCCCTTTCCCTTTCCCTTTCCCTTTCCCTTTCCCTTTCCCTTTCCCTTTCCCTTTCCCTTTCCCTTTTTTTTTTCCCTCCCTGTTGGGAGGAAGGAGGAGGAAGTATGGAAGAGATTATGAGCATTGCCCTTGAGCTCTTAACTCCCAGTTAAGGCTCAAACAACCACATCCTGAATGGTGCTACCTCCAGCTGGCAGCCAGTCACTAGTCGTGCCCCCAGGGATCAGTGTTGGGCTCCATCCTGTTTAATATCTTCATTGATGATCTGGATGAGGGGATTGAGTCCATCATCAGTAGATTTGCAGATGACACCACATATGGGGCAGGAGTTGATCTGTTAGAGGGTATGAGATCTCTGCACAGGGACCTTGCCAGGCTGGACAGATGGGCAGAGTCCAAGGGCATGAGATTTAACACATCTAAGGTGGGAGTTGGTCTCTTCTCCCAGGCAACCAGCACCAGAACAAGAGGACACAGTCTCAAGGTGTGCCAGGGGAGGTTTAGGCTGGATGTTAGGAAGAAGTTCTTCACAGAAAGAGTAATTTGCCATTGGAATGTGCTGCCTAGGGAGGTGGTGGAGTTGCCATCACTGGAGGTGTTTAGAAAGTGACTGGATGGGGCACTTGGTGCCATGGTTTAGTTGATTAGGTACCGTTGGATAATAGGTTGGACTTGATGATCTCAAAGGTCTTTTCCAACCTGTTTAATTCTATTCTATTCTATTTTTACAATGTAGATCAGCTCAGCAATCAGCTCAGCTCAGCTCAGGTGGCTCAGTTGGTAGCGCATCAGACGCTTAATGGGAAGGCCGTGAGTTCAAGCCTGCAGTGGGCAGTAGTGTCCTCTCTACTCTAGTCATGAGGTCTGTGGTGACAGGTTGGACTCGATGATCTTTGAGGTCTCTTCCAACCTTACGAATACTGAATACTAGATGACAAGCATTTACTGTAGTACACAATTATCATCCTAGCTGAACTTTAGATGCTTTTTGTACTCTGTTTGCTGCTTGGTTTTTGGTTTTATCGCTTCTCTTTTCCACCCACTTAAAAAAGTTTTCCATTGAGCTCATTATTTTAAGATGACATCTCCTCTTTATATGTTTTTGTTTGACTCAGAATTGCTTTTCTAAAGGGTGAAAAAGGAAGCTTTAGTATGAACTACTGTCTTATGAACTGAGGAGCAGTTCCTGTACCTTATTTTCACTACAGAAATCAGATTAATTTTCAAAATCTGGAGCTTCCTGAATAAGAACATAAAGCCATCATTCCTCAGGATTTTCAAATATATCCAGTCAGTAAAGTCAGTACAAAGAGCAGTGTGATTTACAATACATTTGTAATGTTTTGCAACATTTAAGGGAGAAGTCCAAGCAAACAAGCAAAGGTAAGAATTTGCTTAACAGCACCACCAGTTAGTGAGTAGGAGTCGTGTGGACATTCATGACTAAGATTTTGAACATCTTTCAAAGCAAACAATATATACAAGTAGTAATTACTCTGCTTGTTGTCTGAAAAAACCAGTTTTCTCTCATCTTTAATATCTTTGATATATTTGACAGTCTCTTCAATATAGTTGATTTTAAAATTAAAGTGTTTGGTTTAGTTGGTCAGTTTTTAAACTGCAAGGATATTAACAACATCTTTAATACACTTGCCAGTACTGAAATTTAAAAATACTTACAGTTGATTGCAAGAGAGAGATATGTGTTATTACAAATAATCAAGCAAATCAAATCTCAAAATGAAAGATGGATATTTGAGTAACAAGATATCAAAATTCCTTCCTGGAGTTTAAGCACAGGTGGTTATTTTTCATAGTACACCATGGAATTTAGCTAGCATAATGGCAAACAAAAACCTGATCTTACTTGAGTAATATACAGTACTTGGGTAAGTTAGGAAAGCAGTTTTTCTTACAGTCCTACCCTAATGTAAAGCCTACCCTGATGAGAGATTGTGTATTTGCTAGCACCTGTGATTTACCAGCCTTTTATCTCTGCTGTTCTTTCAAAGGTAGGCTGATTTACTGACTGAATAATCGACAGTTGATCAATAGCTTCCCTTAACATGTCTTTGTCTTGTCATCTGTTTAATACCTTCATCAGTGTCATTGAGAGTGGGACTGAGTGCATCCTCAGCAAGCTGAGTGCTGTAGATGACATGCTTAAAGGACAGGTTGTCATCCATAGGGACCTGGGCAAAGTTGAGAAGGGGTCACATGTGAACCTTATGAGGTTCAACCAGACCAAGTGCAAGGTTCTGCACCTGAGTCAGGACAATTCTCAGTATCAATGTAGGCTGGAGCATGAAGGGATTTTTATCAGCCCTGTGAAGAATGACTTGGAAGTACTTGTGGGTGAAAAGCTGGACATGAGATAGCAATGTACACTTGAAGCCTAGAGGTCCAATCACATCCTAAAAGAAGAAGCATGGCCAGCAAGTCAAGGAAGGGGATTCTTCCCATCTCTTCTGGTGAGACCTCACCTGGAGTACTGCATCTGGAGTTCTCAGCACAAGAAAGATATTAACCTGTTGAAACAGGTCTAGAAGAGAGCCAAAATAATTATCAGAGGGCTGGATCAGCTCTTCTACTAGGACAGGCTGAGAGATTTGAGGTTATCCATCCTGGAGAAGAGAAGGCTCCATAGAAACTTCAGTACTTGAGGGGGCTGATAAGAAAGATAGAAACAGACTTTTCAGCAAGACCTCCTGCAACTGGACAAGAGTTAATGATTTGAAACTAAAAGAGGGTAGGTTTAGACTAGATGCATGGAATAATTTTATTACAGTAGGAGCTGTGAAACATTGTCCCAGGTTGCCCAGAGAGGTGGTATAAGTCCCATCCACAGAAACACTGAAGGTCAGGTTGGACAGGTCCCTGAGAAATCTGATCAAGTTAAAGCTGTCCCTGCTCACTGCAGGAGGGTTGAACTAGGTGACCTTTTGTAATGGATTGAGGCAAAATCCCCTCCCCACCATGCGCAGAAATAACGACTCAGACAAACAGATTGCAAAAGTGATGGAAAGTTTAAATAGAAAACAGTGAGTGCATGCAGAGAATTAGAAACACAGTGACAAGAAGAAACCCCAAAACAGACCCAGAAAGATCCCATCCCCACCTGAGGGTGCACCCAAACCCCCCAGGGCTCCTCCTTCCCCCTGCCCACTGCTAGGCTAGTCTCAGCTGGCCAGATCTGAGACTGCCCATCCCCCTGTGGCCTTGGGCCTAACCAGGCCCATGCCTGAGAGACCTCTCCCCTAGTTACCAGGTGGCAGAGAGGAAGGAAAGGGGAAGTGCCAGACCCCACCATGAAACTTATAGTGGTGCAAGGGATCATGGTAGGAAATAACCTAATTTCCTGTGTCCACCCACTGGGCTGGACTTCTGGACACAGGAAACACCCCTGTAGCAGAGGGCACCCAGCCCAAACTACGACACCTTTAAATGTCTCTTCCAACCTAAAGCATTCTGTGATTGTATTTCTTAATCCACATACAAATTAATGTAACGCATGGTGTTAAAATAAGTGTGCAGAGGACTCAATCAAATTAAAACCCAATAAAAGAAAACTGAATTAAGGAAATCATATTTCATTAACAACAGACAAGGCTGAGGATGTTTATGACATACATATAACATATGCTAAAGATAGACATTCCTCAACATCTGCTATAAAACCATGTAGCACTATGAAACTTTATTTATTTGTTTAAATGCTAATTAGCAGTTGCAAAACAATGCCCTTAGGTTTGCATTTATTCTTCTTTATTTTGTATGGTCAATTTCTTTCACTTTTCCATGAAGCCATTACAGACAGGAATTAAATTTACAGGAAAACAAGAATAAGAAAAACTGTTCAATGAAAACTGAATTATTCAGAAGAGGGAGGGTCACTGCATGATACATTGATCAACTGATAAAGCTTCCAACATCAAATGTATAGTTAGTACAATTCTTAACTTAATAAACTCTCAGTTCTGCTGCATTCCAGTATATCACCAGTTTCCAATCTCTACTCAATAGCTATTTGTCCTTTAAAAGTGTTGTCTACAAAAATGATTAAAAATAAAAGGTCCAGGCTTAAGACCAGGCTGGATGGGGCTCTGTCCAGCCTGATTTAGTGTGGGGTTTCCCTGCCCATGGCAGGGGGGTTGGAACTAGATGATCCTTGTGGTCCCTTCCAACCCTGAATGAAACTATGAAACTATGAAACTTCCACAACCATCTACAAAAATCCCACTCAATCAAATCTAATTGCTGATGCAACAATTTTTATAGTCCACCTCATGGATATTTTACTACAGCTGAAGTAGCAATTGCTTCACATTTCTGATGTTTTATTAAGAAAAAGAAAAAGTAGAAAAGGCAGAACTTAGCACAAACACAACTTTGTCCTTGTGTACTTTCAATTTGGGATTTATTTGCCTGTTTGTTTGTTTCTTGAATGTTGCTGAGAGCAACTTACATTGATCAAAGTTCCTCAGTTTCTTGCACAGGAAGAGAGAATGCACAGTGGTGTCTCTTGGAGCAAATGAAGACCTAATTGTTCCTCATTTGCTGTGGCTATTCTACTCATGAGTGAAAACATGACTGAGAAATGCAGTCATTCTTTTCAGAAGGATGAAATATCACATTGTAATTTCTTTGTGCTGTGTAGTTCTCATAAATGCTATCAAGAGGATGAAATTGTTTTTAAGAAAACAAGCACTGCTATTTTTTAGCTTTTAGATGTGTGAAAAGTCTTGAAACAGGAAGAAAACAAGTTGCTGTAAAGTGTCTGGAAATAGTCTGTGATCTCCATCTACCCTACAAGACCTTTTCCATGTATCTAGTATGATGTGTTTGGAATTGTTATATTCAAGTGTAGCAGACTTCCATAATACCTAAAATGCTGAGGCACGTGGGTGCCAGCTGCTTGGAAGCCATTGCAGGAGGGACAATAAAGGCATTCCAGTCTGCAGGACTCTTTTAGATTCCCCTGCAGATTCTTAGACATATCTCTGAATTAAAACCAATAGGAAGGAAAATTTTAGATTCCTCCCCCCGGTTGTACTTTTTAATGAAAACATCTCTTAAATGGAAATAATTTAGATAATCCTAGTAAGTGCTGTATTTTTTTCAGTTCTTATGGTCATTGCTTGTTGTGTGCTTTGAGGGCATTGGTTGGTTTTGGGTTTGTTTGTTTGTTTGTTTGTTTGTTTGTTTGTTTAAGGCAGGATTGCCTCTTCATAGACATTTTACAGAAGCTCAGGAACTGAGATTCCTGTCTCAGTCTTTCCCCATTATGCTTCCATGATAGCACCATATAATTTCCTCCATGTATCCAGCAGGTCTAGGGAAGTTCTTCTACCTCTCTACTCTGCCCTGGCGAGAGCACACATGGAATCCAGAGGGACCTTGACAGGCTGGAGAGGTGGGCACAAGCCAACCTCATGAAGTTCAATAAGAGCAAGTGCAGGGTCCTGCATCTGGGTCGAGGCAATCCCGGGCACAAATACAGGCTGGGCAGTGACTGGCTGCAAAGTAGCCCTGAGGAGAGAGACTTGGGGGTGCTGGTGGACAAAAAGCTCAACATGAGCTCCCAATGTGCACTTGCAGCCCGCAAGGCCAATCAGATCCTGGGCTGCATCAGGAGAAGTGTGGCTAGCAGGTCGAGGGAGGTGATCCTCCCCCTCTACTCAGCCCTGGTGAGACCCCACCTGGAGTACTGTGTCCAGTTCTGGAGCCCCTATTACAAGAGGGATGTGGAGGTGCTGGAACGTGTCCAGAGAAGGGCCACAGGGATGGTCAGAGGGCTGGAGCACCTCTCCTATGAGAGCAGACTGAAGGAGTTGGGGCTGTTCAGTCTGCAGAAGAGAAGGCTCCGAGGTGACCTAATTGTGGCCTTCCAGTATCTGAAGGGGGCCTACAGGAAGGCTGGGGAGGGACTGCTCAGGATGTCAGGTAGTGATAGGACTAGGGGGAATGGAATGAAGCTGGAGGTGGGGAGATTCAGGCTAGATGTGAGGAGGAGGTTCTTCACCATGAGAGTGGTGAGACCCTGGAATGGGTTGTCCAGGGAGGTGGTCGAGGCCCCGTCCCTGGGGGTGTTTAAGAGCAGGCTGGATGAGGCTCTGTCCAGCCTGATCTAGTGTGGGGTTTCCCTGCCCATGGCAGGGGGGTTGGAACTAGATGATCCTTGTGGTCCCTTCCAACCCTGAATGAAACTATGAAACTATGAAACTATGAAACTATGGAATACTGCATCCGGTTTTGGGTTCCCCAGTTCAAGAAAGACAGAGACCTGCTGGAGTGAATCCTGTGGAGAACCATCAGGATGAGTAGAGAACTTGATCATCTCTTATATGAAGAGAGACTGAGATTGCTGGGGCTATTTAGTCTTGAGAAGACTGAGAGGGGATCTCTTCAATGTGTATAAATAATGGAAGGGTGGGTGTCAAGTGGAGAGGGCCAAGCTGTTTTCACTGATGCACAGTAATAAGACAAGGAACAACAGGTTCAAACTTGTACATAGAAGATTTCAGCTCAACACGAGGAAAAACTTTACGGTGAGGGTGATGGAACACTAGAACAGGCTGCTCAGGGAGGTTGTGGAGTCTCCTCTGAAGACATTCAAAACCCACCTGGATGCATTCCTGTGTGAACCACCCTAAGTGATCCTGTTTTGGCACGGGGGTTGGACTGGATGATCTCTTGAAGTCCCTCCCAACTTCTAATAATACTGTGACACTGTGAAACTGTGATACTGTGATACTGGGAGGTCTGGCTGATAACACATGAAGGCTGTGTGGCCATTCAGTGAGACTTGGACAGACTGATAGCTGGGCAGAGAGGAACCTAATGAAGTTCAACAAGGACAAGTGCAGAGTCCTGCACTTCATAGAATTGTAGAATCATAGAATCAATAAGGTTGGAAGAGACCTCAAAGATCATCAAGTCCAACCTGTCACCCAACACCTCGTGACTACTAAACCAGGTCTTCGAGTGCCACGTCCAATCCCCTCTTGAACACCTCCAGGGATGGTGACTCCACCACCTCTCTGGGCAGCACATTCCAATGGCTAACAACTCTCTGTGAAGAACTTTCTCCTCACCTCCAGCCTAAACTTCCCCTGGCACAGCTTAAGACTGTGTCCTCTTCTTCTGGTGCTGGTTGCCTGGGAGAAGAGACCAACCCCCACCTGGCGACAACCTCCCTTCAGGTAGTTGTAGACAGCAATAAAGTCCCCCCTGAGCCTCCTCCAGGCTAAGCAACCCCAGCTCACTCAGCCTTTCCTCACAGGTCTTGTCCTCAAGGCCTCTCCCCAGCCTCGTTGCCCTTCTCTGGACATCAAATGAGGACCCAGAATATTGCATCCAGTTCTGGGCACCTCAGTTTAAGATGGACAAAAATCTACTCAAGAGGGTTGATTAAGGGACTGGAGCACTGCCTTGTGTGGAAAGACTGGGGGACCTGAGGCTTTTTAGACAGGAGAGGAGAAGACTGAGAAGAGATCTAATAAATGTGAGGGCTGGGTGTCAAAAGGGAAGGGAAAGCCTCTCCTCACTTGTGCCCTACGATAGGCCAAGGGGCAATGGATGCAAACTACATCACAGGAAGTTCCACCTCAACTGCAAGGGTCACACAGCACTGAAACAGGTTTCCCAGAGAGGTTGTGGAGTCTCCATCACTGGAGACTTTCCATACCTGTCTGCATGTGTTTGCATGTGACCTGCACTAGATTATATGGTTCTGCTCTGGCAGGGGTGTTGGACTCAAAAATCTCCAGAGGTCACTTCCAGCCCCTAACATCCTGTGATTAGCTTCTTTAGAGACCTACCTTCAAAAACCACAGACCACTTTCAAATAAAAATGTACTTGACCCTCTTTCAAGGCAAGTATTTAGGTAACATTTTATCTAGCTAGGTAAATATTTGATCTCCATTTTCAGTTCTGTTGAATTATATATATATATATTTTTTTTTTTTTTTTCGAGCTTGAAATATACTATAATTGCCTTGTAGAGCTAATTTTCACCCCACTCACTTGCTTTACTTGTACCAGGCCACAAAAGTGGAAGTGTTGCATCTGGGTCGAGGCAATCCCAGGCACAAATACAGGCTGGGCAGTGACTGGCTGGAAAGAAGCCCTGAGGAGAGAGACTTGGGAGTGCTGGTGGACAAAAAGCTCAACATGAGCTCTCAATGTGCTCTTGCAGCCCGCAAAGCCAATCAGATCCTGGGCTGCATCAGGAGAAGTGTGGTCAGGTCAAGGGAGGTGATTCTCCCCCTCTACTCAGCCCTGGTAAGACCCCATCTGGAGTACTGCATCCAGTTCTGGAGCCCCTATTACAAGAGGGATATGGAGGTGCTGGACTGTGTCCAGAGAAGGGCCAGAAGGATGATCAGAGGGCTGGAGCACCTCCTCTATGAGGACAGACTGAAGGAGTTGGGGCTGTTCAGTCTGGAGAAGAGAAGGCTCCCAGGTGACCTAATTGTGGCCTTCCAGTATCTGAAGGGGGCCTACAAGAAGGCTGGGGAGGGACGTCTCAGGATCTCAGGTAGTGATAGGAGTAGGGGGAATGGAATGAAGCTGGAGGTGGAGAGATTCAGGCCGGATGTGAGGAGGAAGTTCTTCACCATGAGATTGGTGAAGCCCTGGAATGGGTTGTGCAGGGAGGTGGTTGAGGCCCCATCCCTGGAGGTGTTTAAGAGCAGGCTGGCTGAGGCTCTGTCCAGCCTGATGTAGTGTGGGATGTCCCTGCCCATGGCAGTGGGGGGTTGGAACTAGATGATCCTTGTGGTCCCTTCCAACCCTGACTGATACTGTGATACTATGATGTTAAAAATCACACTGCGTCTTCCTTCTGCCTGCTTGACATTCTGACAGTGTCTTCCATGATGCAAATTAAGAGACTGCTCCTTTCTCATACCTGACAAACTGTCATGGCTGCATACGTGGGAGACAAGTATGCTAATGCTGCATTTCCTGCATAGCTATATATGCATCATCCTCTGATCCCTTGGGAGATCTGGAAATGCTGCACTTCAAAGTAATCTGCATAAAGTTGTTTTTTTTTCCATCTAGCTGCTCATCATGACAATCTGTCTCTAAAAGAGGTGATTTACAAGAAGACAGAGTAATTGTAGAAGATTAGGTTGTTCAGTGTTTAGGAAACAAACTGGAGACTAATGTCACTAGTTCTGAGTTTCTGAGAGGTGTTTAGTGACTTACCATGCATATAATGGAATGGTCGGCACTGCTAGGTGCATGCTAAAATGAAGTCATGAACTACCTGGACTACCTGAAGCAACACTCAAAGTCATGCTGCTACAGAGAACCAATACATACCCTCCTGATGTCATGCAGTAAGATATGACATACCCCACAGGGCTTTCTAGGATCATCACTTAACCACATGGCATGGACAATAAATGTCACCTCCACATGCTGCTTGTCACACTGTGGTCACTGGAGGCTGATGGAAATGTCCTCTTTATAGTAAAGTGCAGTAGTACAAAATAAAGGTCAGAAAGACCAGTGTGCTATAGCATGTTCTCTATCGCCCTGATACGGACAAAATAAATGTATCCTCTGTTGCCTACTCTTTGCTATAAGTGGGGATGATATTGATTCCTGACCAGGCAAAAAGATTTTTGTAGTGTAATAGATACATAGGAGACTCTCAAAAGCTACATTAAAAGAAACATAGAAGTATTTTTTCATAGGTATTTGTTGCAAGATTATTAGGAGAACTGTGGCAATGCAGGAAGAGGAAAAATATTGCAAGTATTGCCATATACTGACCTTAAAGTATCATCTAGCTTGTCACATTAAAAGGACATATTTCTGTTTAATGAGAAATTAAGTAATAGTAATCCTCAGCTAGTGGCTTCTTTGAAATAGGCTTAGCATGTTAGGTTGAATTTAAGAGAAACTCATGAGCCTTTGAATTTAGGATGAAACTCATGAAGCTTTTCCTGTTGCTAGCACATAGATGATACTAGTCAGGATCACACAATAAAATATATGAGGAAACTTGTTACTAAAAAGTTGGCTCTGCTATCTGAGAGATTGGTTATTTTCAGAAGAAAATGTTGACAGTCATGCTTCAGTATCAATATCTTTCTCCCTGTCCAACCATCTTATAGGTACGATTAATATATTTTCAGTTAATGATTTATAAGATTCTTTGTTATGTCTTGTCAGACAGTAGGCAGACAGCATGCTAAACAGAGTTTCAGAAATGCTGAAATAAGGCCAGGCTGGATGTGGCTCTGGACAACATGATCTAGTGTGAGGGGGGTTGAAACTAAATGACCCTGAGGTCCCTTTCAACCCTAACAATTCTGATTCTATGATGTCACTGCAGGCACTGGAAGTGTTTCTAACTGTCTGACCTTGGCTTAGATCCCCATCCTCGTTATGAAAGGGATGAAAATACTTCTGGTAAGCATGCTTTGGTAGTTCCAGGCTGTTCACCATAATATTGTCTATTGCCCATTGGAATGGGCTTCCCAGGGAGGTGGTGGAGTCACCATCATTGGGTGTGTTTAGGAGGAGACTTGATGGGGTGCTTGGTGCCATGGTTTAGTTGATTAGGTGGTGTTGGATGATGGGTAGGACACGATGATCTCGAAGGTCTTTTCCAACCTAGTTTATTCTGTTCTGTTCTACTAGATTTAGGTTGATTGTTTTTCCTTAGTTTAACTGATTATCAAGAGATTAATTAATTCTTGGCAAAAGTATATGAAAGCAGACAAGCAAAAGGTAAACTTTTATACATTGCTTTAAATTGGTAAATTACCCTGGGTTGTGATCAGTAACATTTGTCATTAGTCATAAAGTCAAATTACAGAGAAACATAGGAACAACTTATTAGTGTGGATGACACACTTCAGTAATGATTTGATGATCTTCTTTAAGAACATAAACTGTAGATTCTCCTAACATATAATCTTCAGACTTTCTCTTGTGTTTTTACTGTCAAACTTTTTTCCAACTTAAACCCCAATACAAAATTATTTCATACATTTTACTTTTTTCCCCTGTAGGCTGAAACAAAATTATTAGCACTTCTGCTGATGCACTGACAGTTAGCAAGCTTACATATGAGTATTTGCAAACAGTTTGGGTTTGTGCAGTCTGGTGAAGTAACTTTGTCCATTGAACTTTTAAACATTTTTTTTTCTTTTTTGCAAAGATTTACCATGTTCTAGTATAAAAAGAACAGGAAATGTCAATCTTTTTGCTTTTATGGTTGGACTTGCCCTTTCTCCTTCCTCTCCCTATCCATTTTCCCTTCCTCCTTCAGCTGGCACCTTCTGACCTTACATACTCCCATGGCATTCAACAAGTCCAAGTGCTGAGTGCTGCACTTTGGCTATGGCAATCCCATGCAGAGCTACAGGCTGGGGTCGGAGTGGCTGGAGAGCTCCCAAACAGAGAGGGACATGGGGGTGCTGATCAACAGCCACCTGAATATGAGCCAGCAGTGTGCCCAGGTGGTCAAGAGGGCCAATGGCATCCTGGTCTGCATTAGGAATAGTGTGGCCAGCAGGAGCAGGGAGGTCATAGTGCCCCTGTACTCTGCATTGGTTAGGCCACACCTGGAGTACTGTGTCCAGTTCTGGGCCCCTCAGTTTAAGAAGGACATCGAAACACTTGAACGTGTCCAGAGAAGGGCAACAAGGCTGGTGAGAGGCCTTGAACACAAGCCCTATGAGGAGAGGCTGAGGGAGCTGGGATTGTTTAGCCTGGAGAAGAGGAGGCTCAGGGGTGACCTCATTGCCCTCTACCACTACCTGAGGGGTGGTTGTGGCCGGGAAGGGGTTGGTCTCTTCTCCCAGGCAACCAGCACCAGGACAAGGGGACACAGTCTCAAGCTGTGCCAGGGGAGGTTTAGGCTCGAGGTGAGGAGGAAGTTCTTCACCGAGTGAGTCATTTGTCATTGGAATGGGTTGCCCAGGGAGGTGGTTGAGTCACCATCCCTGGAGGTGTTCAAGAGGAGATTGGACGTGGCACTTGGTGCCATGGTCTAGTCATGGGGTCTGTGTTGATAGGTTGGACTCATGATCCTCGAGGTCCTTTCCAACCTAAGTTATACTGTGATACTGTGATACCGTAAAAACCACTGATTTGTATGACATGAAGTCTTTTAGTACAGAAATCTGTTTCACACCATTTGTTTTATTTAGTTTTATTATGCCATTTTGCCCTCTTTTGAGGTTTCCTTTGGATGACAGACAAAGTAATTCCTTTAAGGAAAGTTAAACTTCTTGTTGTTGTTTCTTTGTTTTGTTTTGGGTTTGTTTTTTGTTTGGTTTTTGTTGTTTTTTTTCTTATACTGGACCAATGCTTACCATAAAAACAAGTAAACCAGTCTTTACTTTTATAAGGACTCTGCTTAATCAAAAATAAATATCTGGAAAATATACGGCTTTTCACATCATATGATAGATTCAGCCTAAGTAACCCCACATCTTCAAAAGTCTCAAAAACCTCATAAAAACATGCCCCCCTCTGATGTTAAATAAAGACAAAAGTCTAAGTCCTTTCATTAAAAGGAGAAATACTGTCTCTCTAGAACACATTAAAGGATTATGGAAGATTTTAATAACAATTAATTAATGCAACCTGGAAGCCATTGATAAGAAAAAAAAAAAAAAAAAGGAAGGGAAAAGAAAAAAACGGGAACTTTTCTTTAAGTTATCTGTAGAAAAACTTATCAGCTCTTTCCTATCGTTGAATAATTCATTGAGAATCACACATATTTTCTCAAACCTACAGTTCCATTACTCAGGTTAGAAAACAATTCCCAGGCCTCTAAAAATTCAGCGTGCTGAGATAAGGAAATATCTTGTCTTCACTGACGTCAAGAGTCTAATGAGGCATTACTTTTGCTGTATAAGAAAATATAGACAGCAGACAGTATTTATATATGCAGGAAAAGAGCCTGATCTGTAGCTTAGGAATATTGCTTAGCAATCCTTAAAGGGGATTACTTACTCTTACAAGCAAAACTTGGAGGGTCAGGCTAACTGAAGGATGCATTTTCTATGTTAAGGACTGATTAATAATAATTTCTGTTTCAGGTTCGCTGTGAATGTTTAGTGTTGTGGAGTCAAATACCAAATATGTTAAAGACTGCTCTTATTGAAGCACAGTAAAGAACTGGTCATTAATGTGGGAGTTCCTGAGATTTGGGAAAGTAGAACTATATGTATTAATATTTCAAGTGTTAAATGGAGTATTTTCTTCTCTGATACTCTGTGCAGGAGAACTTCAGAGCAACTGAGCTCCTTGCTCTTTGAGGCTGGCGTAGTCTTTATGGAGCTGTTTTACATGTATTTACTGTTTCAGGTGTTTTCCCCTGTTTAGAAACTTTAGCATAGTTAACTGAGTCATTTGGTTAGGCATTATAAAAGATTTATGCCTGTATTTGTGGTGGGGTGGTATGTAATAGAAAAGAATGTTAGTGACTTATGTTAAATGCTTTACTAGGGTACTGGAAATTGGTTGTCTACTTCCTGTTGGACAGAGAGAAGATGTGGCAGCTGCTTCCAGCTTTAATTTGCCATTTGTTCCTGCTTGGATCATAACATGTTGATAATTTGTAGTAAATTATTATAGTAGATTCTTTTTTAATTAAAAAAAATATATAATCCTTCTTTTTCCTTTTCAAATTGTCTTTAGAAATTAGACATAAAATATCCTAGAGTCCTAGTCTCTTTTAGATACTGTTACACAGCTTCTGCAACAGATGCTTCCCAACATCTTGATATTTCATGTGTCATAGGAAGTTCTGATGTAGGGTTGTGTGACCGTTTCAGGCTGTGCCTTTAAGAAAGAGACAGTGCTGAGACACTCTGGCTGAATGTTTTGGAATATTAAGAAAAACAATCAGATATTCTAAACTAATTTCATTAGTGGATTGGTAGAATGCAGTTTTAAGCTTAGGTGCAGTTGGAACTTTCCTCAGTTCGCTCCTTTCCTTCTCCCTTTCCAGCTCATCTGCTTCTGGGCTCCCTGCCAGAGTGACCCTGAACAGATAAGGCCTACTAACACTCTGCTTTATTAATCTCCTGCCTTTTTCTCTCTTTCTAACACTCTTTGGGGAAACAGGGGAGAGAAGGGGGTACAGGGGGGGAACTGTCCTCCAGAGGAGGAAATTTCGTTCCTGTATTATTGTTTTGTTTTTTTTTATTTTGCTGTATATTTCTGTATGTATGTTGTAAATACTGTAAATTGTGTACATATCCTGCATTCTCCAAATTGCTTGTAAAATATAGTGTTTTTCCTTTTGCTTCTCTGGCTGGCTAGCTGTGTTTTTTTCTTCCTCTTTGTGGGGGAAAGAAGGCTAGGCCCTTCTCTGCAAACCACCACATTTCTTTTTTTTTGGCACCCAACGTGGGGCTTGAGGATAATTATCTTGATTTATTGCTTGCTCAAGCTGGACTAGCAAACATGAGGGTGTTTTGGATTTTAGATAGTCTGTTCTTCTCAATTTTTGGGGTTCTGATCCACAGATATTGTTTGGGTTTGATTCTGGATTACCTAGGTAAATATTTAATGCAGAAAATTAATTTGTGGTTTGTGTACAAGATCTAGCTTTTATATGATCGCTGTCTGGGATTCTTTTGGCTTACCAGATACAGGAATGTGACCTCTAGCACTCTCCCAATTGAGATAAGGGAGTTTAAGATTCCAGTAGGTGATTTATTTGATGTGTGTAATCCTGCTGCTGGTGATAACTAATGTGTATTCACTATATTCTTGGCATCGGGAGAAAAAGGTGTCTAGGGTATGTTTCCTTATTAAGCATAGATCAAAGCGGAGGAGGCATACTTCTGGGTCAGCCCCAGAGACGTCCAGTGATGAGGAGAATGGAGAATCTGTGTCAGTTAAAGATGAAGCTAAAAAGTCTATTGGAAAGGCTGCTTTGAACAGTTCTGTTGCTGATTCTGGCAAGCAGCCAGGGGCGGCAGCAGCTCCCAACATGGCGGCTCCCCTGGCTTTGGCCACAGATGCCATTAACAAGGCAAAGTCATTCCTGCCTCCTTCCACGGCAGGACCGGAAGCCCCTTCCACAGCAGCTGCTCTGTCTCCAAACCTGTCAGCTTCTGTTCAGGCAGCTGTAAATTCAAACACAGCTCCAATTAAGCAAGTAGCAGTTTTAAAGACTAGAAGCAGAAAGGCCAAAGATGATCCAGGAGCTAATGGGGGAGAAGAGCAGGAGACTGATCCTGGTGAGGGACCTTCTACTAGAAAAGATCCTGCTGAGGAGGAAGAGAAGCTTTGTTTTAAAGTGGAGTTAGTGAAGTCAAAACAGGATAGAGATGCAGCTAGGACAGCAGCTACCAGTGGTGGTTCTCAGCTTAAAGAGATCCTTAGGAGAGTGAGAGCAGGATTATTTGGACAACAAGTTGAGGCAGAGGAGGCAAAGGAGGAGGGAGATGATATTTCTGAATGTTCTTCACCTCGCAAAGGGCTTAGAAATGTCCGTAAAGATTACACCAGAGCAGATAAGGAGCCAGTTATAGCTTGGCTTAGTAGATGTTATGATACAGGTGCTCCAGCTCTAGTGGTTGGAGACAAGTTGGCAGCTCAGCTAGGAAATCTCTCGAAGGATAATGGAATAGATAGACATCTAGCCAAGATTCTCGGTAAGGTTGATCTGTGGGTATGCCTTTTATTTGCAGTTGCCCGGACATACCCTTCCTGAGATGATCTTCCATGGAATCCTACACCCTGGACTACCATAGATGAGGGAATTAAGTGCCTGAGAGAATTTGCTGTTAGAGAGATACTCTATGGTAAACATGAAACTCTGAATCCTGATGACATTCCTGTAGGAACTGGTCTTGCTAAAAAGCTCATCAAGCTTGCTCCTTCTAATTATGCAAACATTCTGGCAAGCAGAATTGCATCAAGAAATTATGGTGGAGCTCCTCCTACGGTTGGCCAATTCACTGATCAAATGAGACAATTGGAAGATAGCATGACACGTGTTTCTTTGGTTTCAGCCATTGAAACTCTGTCTGGAAAAATTGAGAGTTGCATGAAAGAGCTGAAAGATTCCATATACAAATTGGCACAAAAAGATAATTCTAATTCTTCCTCCAGGTGGATAAAAGTTTAATCTGTGAGGAATAGACGTCCTCCAAGGAGGTCATTCCAAAACAGATCAAACCAAAACAGACCACCAAGGCAGTCACGTAGGACTATTTGGATAACTCTGCATGATCAGTTTGGTGAGAACATGAACAGGTGGGATGGCCAACCAACTTCTAATCTTTTCAGGAGACTGAGGGAACTGCAAAGTGGCAGAACCCGAGGCATCAATACCAGAAGGGTAGCTGTTACTTCCACAGTTCCCCAGAACAACTATAATAGCTCCAACAGTGGCTCCAGTTCTAACACTGCACACTGTGCACAATGCACATGTGGGCATGTTCCCCATAACTAGGGGTGCCCTGCCTCCCGCCAAAGGAAGGAGAGGGATAACAGAAATAATAGAATCTATTGGGATGTGTACATCCAGTGGCCTGGCACTTCACAATTTCAGAGGCACAGGGCTTTGGTTGACACAGGAGCTCAGTGCACCATAATACCATTAAATTATCAGGGATCAGAGTCTATAACTATTCTGGGAGTCACTGGTGGATCTCAAGAGTTAAGTAAGGTGGAGGTTAATATAAGTTTAACTGGTAAACAATGGAGGAAGCATACAGTTGTGACCGGACCTGACGCAGCTTGTATTTTGGGAATTGATTTTCTCAGAGAATGGCGTTTCAAAGACCCTAGAGGTTACAAATGGGGTTTTGGAGTAGCTTCTGTAGAAATTGATGGAAAAAAATTGAAGCTATCTGTTAGACCTGAACTTTCTGATGAATCTGCAGTTGTGGGACAACACAAGATACAGGACATTAAATTGCCGGCTGCTTCTCAGACTATGCATCACAGACAATACAGAACCAACCGTGACTCTTTGTTGCCCATTCAGAATCTGATTCGTCAGTTGGAGAGTCAGAAAGTCGTCAGCAAAACTCATTCACCTTTCAACAGTCCAGTGTGGCCTGTGCGGAAGCAGAATGGAGACTGGCGTCTGACGGTAGACTACCGAGCCCTAAATGAAGTAACTCCACCTATGAGTGCAGCAGTACCAGACATGATGGAGCTACAGTATGAGCTGGAATCCAAAGAGGCCAAATGGTATGCTACCATAGACATTGCTAATGCATTTTTATAGTATCATAGTATCAGTCAGGGTTGGAAGGGACCACAAAGATCATCTAGTTCCAACCCCCCTGCCATGGGCGGGGACACCCCACACTAGATCAGGCTGGCCAGAGCCTCATCCAGCCTGGGCTTAAACACCTCCAGGGACGGGCGTCGACCACCTCCCTGGACAACCCATTCCAGGGCTTCACCACTCTCACAGTGAAGAACCTCCTCACATCCAACCTGAATCTCCCCACTTCCAGCTTCATTCCATTCCCCCTAGTCCTATCACTACCTGAGATCCTAACAAGTCCCTCCACGGCCTTCTTGTAGGCCCCCTTCAGGTACTGGAAGGCCACAATTAGGTCACCTTGGAGCCTTCTCTTCCCCAGACTGAACAGCCCCAACTCCTTCAGTCTGTCTTCATAGGGGAATCATCCTTGTGGCCCTTCTCTGGACACGTTCCAGCAACTCCACATCCCTCTTGTAATAGGGGCTCCAGAACAGGATGCAGTACTCACCAGAGCTGAGTAGAGGGGGAGAATCACCTCCCTCGACCTGCTAGCCACACTTCTCCTGATGCAGCCCAGCATCTGATTGGCTTTGCGGGCTGCAAGTGCACACTGAGAGTTCATGTTGAGCTTTTTGTCCACCAGCACCCCGAAGTCTCTCTCCTCTGGGCTACTTTCCAGCCAGTCACTGCCCAGCCTGTATTTATGCCTGGGATTGCCTCCACCCAGATGCAGGACCCTGCACTTGCTCTTCTTGAACTTCATGAGGTTGGCTTGTGCCCACCTCTCCAGCCTGTCAAGGTCCCTCTGGATGGCCTCCCTTCCCTCCAGCGTGTCTGCTGCACCACACAACTTGCTGTCATCAGCAAACTTGCTGAAGGTGCACTTAATGCCACTCTCCATGTCACCCACAAAGATGTTGAACAAGACAGGTCCCAAGACTGATCCCTGAGGGACTCCGCTTGTGACTGGCCTCCACTGGGACATGGAGCCATTGACAGCCACTCTTTGGGTGCGGCCATCAAGCCAGTTCCTTATCCATCTAGTGGTCCACCCATCAAACCCATGTGTCACCAGTTTGGAGACCAGGGTGTGGTGTGGGACAGTGTCGAAGGCTTTGCTCAGGTCCAGGTAAATGACATCAGTTGCTCGCCCCTCATCTATTAATTTTGTCACCTACTCATAGAAGGCCACCAGGTTGGTTAGGCAGGATTTGCCCTTGACAAAGCCATGCTGACTGTTCCCAGTCACCTCTTCACTATTTTTCTGAGCCAGTAGTGCCTCCAGGAGGATCTGCTCCATGATCTTTCCAGGCACAGAGGTGAGACTGACTGGCCTGTAGTTCCCTGGTCCCTCCTTCTTACCCTTTTTGAAAATGAGGGTAATGTTTCCCCTTTTCACAGTATCACAGTATCACAGTATCACTTAGGTTGGAAAGGACCTCGGGGATCATCGAGTCCAACCTATCAACACAGACCCCATGCCTAGACCATGGCACCAAGTGCCACGTCCAATCTCCCCTTGAACGCCTCCAGGGTCGATGACTCAACCACCTCCCTGGGCAACCGGTTCCAATGCCGAATGACTCGCTCGGTGAAGAACTTCCTCCTCACCTCGAGTCTGAACCTCCCCTGGTGCAGCTTGAGACTGTGTCCCCTTGTTCTGGTGCTGGTTGCCTGGGAGAAGAGGCCAACCCCCTCCTGGCTACAACCACCCTTCAGGTAGTGGTAGAGGGCAATGAGGTCACCCCTGAGCCTCCTCTTCTCCAGGCTAAACAATCCCAGCTCCCTCAGCCTCTCCTCATAGGGCTTGTGTTCAAGGCCTCTCACCAGCCTTGTTGCCCTTCTCTGGACACGTTCAAGTGTTTCGATGTCCTTCTTAAACTGAGGGGCCCAGAACTGGACACAGTACTCCAGGTGCGGCCTAACCAAAGCAGAGTACAGGGGCACTATGACCTCCCTGCTCCTGCTGGCCACACTATTCCTAATGCAGGCCAGGATGCTATTGGCCCTCCTGGCCACCTGGGCACACTGCTGGCTCATATTCAGGTGGCTGTTGATCAACACCCCCAGGTCCCTCTCTGTTTGGGAGCTCTCCAGCCACTCCGACCCCAGCCTGTAGCTCTGCATGGGATTGCCATAGCCAAAGTGCAGCACTCGGCACTTGGACTTGTTGAATGCCATTCCATTGGACTCTGCCCATCTGTCCAGTCGGTCGAGGTCCCTCTGCAGAGCCTTTCTACCCTCTAACTGACCAAAATCTGCCCCTAACTTTGTGTCATCTGCAAACTTGCTGATGACTGACTCTACCCCTTCATCCAGATCATCAATGAATATGTTGAAGAGGACAGGGCCCAGCACTGATCCCTGGGGGACACCACTGGTGACTGGCCTCCAGCTGGATGTGGCACTGTTCACTACCACTCTCTGGGCCCAGCCCTCCAGCCAGTTCCTAACCCAGCACAGAGTGTAATGGTCCAATCCACGGGCTGACAGCTTAGTCAGCAGTTTGCTGTGGGGGACGGTGTCAAAGGCCTTGCTGAAGTCCAGGTAGACCACATCCACAGGCCTCCCCACATCCACCAGGCGGGTCACCTGATCATAGAAAGAGATCAGGTTGGAGAGGCAGGATCTGCCCTTCCTGAATCCATGTTGGCTGGACCTGAGCCCTTGGCCATCCTTCAGGTGCGCAGTTATTGCCGCCAGGATAATCTGCTCCATCACTTTCCCTGGCACTGAGGTCAGGCTGACTGGCCTGTAGTTTCCAGGTTCCTCCATCTGACCCTTCTTGTGGATGGGGACCACGTTGGCCAGTTTCCAGTCATCTGGGACCACACCGGTGAGCCAGGACTGGAGGAAAATGATGGAGAGTGGCCTAGCTAGCACATCTGCCAACTCTCTCAGCACCCTAGGATGGATCCCATCCAGTCCCATGGACTTGTGAATATCCAAGTGGCTCAGCAGGTCCCGAACTAACTCCTCATGGATTTCTGGGGCATTACACTGCTCCCCGACCCCATCACCCAGCTCCAGAGGCCACTTGTCCTGAACTCCTGCCTTGCTGTTAAAAATTGAGGCAAAGAAGGTGCAGGACCTCAGCTTTCTCCTCATCCTCAGTCACCGTGTTCCCCTCCAGGACCACTAGGGAGTGCAGGTTCTTCCTGCCCCTCTTCTTATTGTTAATATATTTATAAAAATGCTTTTTATTGTCTTTGACAGAGGTGGCCAGCTTCAGTTCCAGCTGGGCCTTAGCCTCCCTAATTTTATTCCTACATAATCTAACAGCTTCCTTGAACATACCTCGAGAAGCCTTCCCCTCCTTCCAAAGGTGATACAGCCTCCTCTTCCCCCTTAAATCCTCCAGGAGCTGCTTGCTCATCCAGGCCGGTCGCCTTCCCTGCCGGCTTGCCTTCCGGCACATGGGAACCGCCAATTCCTGTGCCTTCAAGAGCTTCTGTTTGAAGTAGGTCCAACAGGACCTTTCCAGTCTGTGGGGACTTCCCCAGGTTGCCATGACTTTTGAAATAGAATAGAGAGGGCTTTAGCAACCTCCTCTGCCAGTTCTCTCAGTACCCATGGGTATAAGCCGTCGGGTCCCATGGACTTGAACACTTTCAGGTTCTTCAGGGGATCGCAAACCTGATCTTCACTTACAATGGGCAGTTCTTCCTCCCTGTCCCTGGCATTGTCTTCCATAACATCAGGAATATGGCTAGAGGCCCTTGCAGTGAAGACTGAGGTAAAGAAGTTATTGAGTACCTCAGTCTTTTCTTCATTACTTGTGACCATTCACCAGTTTCCTTTCTGAGGGGGCCCACCCCTTCCCTAGTCTTCTTCTTCCCATTAAAATACCTGTAGAACTTCTTAGTGTTCCCTTTAACCTCCCTGGCTAGATTCAATTCAAACTCTGCTTTGGCTTTCCTAACCAGGACTCTTGCTGCTCGGGCAGCTTCCTTATATACCCCCCGTTCTAGCTGTCCTTCTCTCCACTTCCTGTAGAGTTTCCTTTTAAGTAATAATGTATCCAGTAGCTCCTTGCTCATCCAGGCAGGCCTCCTAGCATTCTTACCTGCTTTTCTCTTTGTTGGTATACAGAGCTCCTGGACACAGAGGAGGTGGTCCTTGAATACTGACCAGCTGTCCTGGGTCCCTCTTCCCTCCAGGGCTTTGTCCCACAACACTTTGGCTATCAGATCCCTGAAGCGATCAAAGTCTGCACGCCTAAAGTCTAGGGCCGTAAGCTTAGAATACTTCATCCTGATTGCCCTGAGGATATTAAATTCAACTGCTTCAGGCTTCAGTTTGCTTTCACCTGGAGAGGAATCCAGTACACTTTCAACAGATTGCCAGTGGGCTGGATCCACAGCTCAAGCATCTGTCATGCAGTAATCAATGATGCTCTGGAGAAAGGTAGTGCTCCAGAACACATCCAGTTCATCGATGATATCATCATCTGGGGTAAAACTACTGAAGAAGTCTTCGAGAAAGGTAACAAAATCATTGACATTGTTCTGAATGCAGGTTTTGCCATCAAGCGAGATGACCTACTACAGAGATTCAGTTTCTGGGAGTGCAGTGGCAGGATGGACGCCGACACATTCCAGTGGATGTGGTAAATAGGGTCTCTACCATGGCAAATCCCACAAAGAAGCAAGAAACCCTACATTTCTTGGGGATAGTGGGATTTTGGAGGCTGCACATTCCTGGATACAGTCAGATTGTGAAACCTCTATATGATGTGACTTGAAAGAGAAACAGTTTCCACTGGGGACCTGAACAGCAAGCAGCCTTTGACCAGATAAAGCAAGAGGTAGTTCAAGCAGTGGGTCTGGGACCTGTCCAAGATGGTCCAGACATTAAGAACATTTTGTATAGAGCTGCAAATGACAATGGTCCAACCTGGTGCCTGTGGCAAAAATCTCCAGGTGAGACACATGGATGACCTCTTGGTTTCTGGAGTTGAGGTTACAGAGGTTCAGAGGCTAATTATACTCCAACAGAAAAAGAGATTCTAGCTACCTATGAAGGAGTAAAAGCATCTTCTGAAGTGATTGGAACTGAATCATAACTTCTCTTAGCTCCCAGACTACCAGTTTTGAATTGGATGTTCAAAGGCAAAGGGTCCACATCACATTGTGCCACAGACTCAACATGGTCTAAGAGGATGGCTCTGATAAGACAGAGAGCTCGAATGGGAAATCTTGAAAGACCTGGTCTAGTGGAGGTGATCTCAAGTTGGCTTGAAGGTACCAACTGTGCTAAACCTCCAGAGGAGAGAGTAACTCGTGCTGAGGAAGCTCCTCCTTACAATGACCTTTCGAATGATAAAAAGAAAGATGCTTTGTTCACAGATGGTTCCTGTCGTCTTGTTGGGAACAAGCGAAGATGGAAGTCTGCAGTGTGGAGGCCAACACGCCGAGTTGCAGAGGCGAAGGATGGAGAAGGAGAATCCAGTCAGTTTGCAAAGGTAAAAGCTGTCCAGCTAGCTCTCGATGTAGCTGAGCATGAGAGATGGTCAAAGCTTTATCTTTACACCGACTCATGGATGGTAGCCAATGCTCTGTGGGGTTGGCTAAATAACTGGAAGAAGAATGGTTGGCAGAGGAAAGGAAAACCCATTTGGACAGCTGACCTATGGCAGAACATTGCTGATCAAGTTGAGAGAATTTCAGTGAAGGTGAGAAGCATTGATGTTCACATTCCTAAGAGCAAAGCTACTGAGCAACAGCAACACAACCATCAGGCAGATTTAGCTGCAAGAGTTTCTCAAGCAGACATGGACTCTAATCTTGAGGTGAATACTGAGGTGAAATATTCTTAGCTTGGTGGTGTCATGATTCGTCAGGACATCAAGGCAGAGATGCAATATACCAATGGGCTTGTGACAGATCCATAGGCATTTCCATGGATGCTATCACACAGGTCATCCATGACTGTGACATTTGTGCTGCTATTAAGCAGGCAAAACGACTTAAGCCCTTGTGGTATGGTGGCAGATGGTCCAAGTACAAGTATGGTGAAGCTTGGCAGATTGATTACATCACTCTACCACGTTCTCATTCTGGTAAGCAATACGTGCTTACTATGGTAGAGGTGAACACTGGATGGTTGGAAACTTAGCCAGTTCCACATGCAACTGCACTTAATACCATTCTCAGTCTGGAAAGACAGATCCTGTGGAGACACGGAACTCCGGAGAGGATTGAGTCAGACAACGGAACTCATTTCAAGAACAACCTTGTAAAGAACTGGGCAAAAGAGCACGGTATTGAGTGGATTTTCCATATTCCTTACTATGCACCAGCTGCAGGGAAGATTGAAGGCTACAACGGTTTGTTGAAGACCACTCTTAAAGCCATGGGGGGTGGATCTTTGAAAAACTGGGAAAAACATTTAGCACAAGCAACCTGGCTGGTAAATAGTAGAGGTTTGGTGAATCGAGCTGGACCTGCACATTCAGATCTGCTACAGAAAGTAGAAGGTGATAGAGTTCCTGTTGTTCGAGAAAAGAATCTGCTAGATAAAGCTCTTTGGGTATTTTCACCCACAGGAGAGGCTAAACCTGTCCGAGGAGTTGTTTCAGCTGAAGGTCTGGGTCACACTTATTGGGTAATGCAAGAGAATGGTGAAATTCAGTGTATTCCACAAAGAAATTTAACTTTAACTGAGAGAGTTTAATTTCAAACTGTTGTACAACTACATTGTGTCCAAAGGAAGAATCTACGAGGAATCTATGGTGCACGAACCCTGAGAACCCTGAGAGCCATGAGTCAACTAAGAAACCCTGAGAATCCCTGTTTTCCTTTTCTTCGCTTTGTCTGCGAAGAGATAAACTGTTTTCCATTTTCCTCATTTCCTGATTTTCTTGGACTTCTGAATCATCTACATCTGAGTATAGCCAGAATGGACTATGAACTTTACTTATGAACTGTAAATATTGTTTTGGATTGGATGGACAGTATGAACAGCCAATGAAATTGTTTAGAAGGGGTGGACTGTGACCGTTTGAGGCTGTGCCTTTAAGAAAGAGACAGTGCTGAGACACTCTGGCTGAATGTTTTGGAATATTAAGAAAAACAATCAGATATTCTAAACTAATTTCATTAGTGGATTGGTAGAATGCAGTTTTAAGCTTAGGTGCAGTTGGAACTTTCCTCAGTTCGCTCCTTTCCTTCTCCCTTTCCAGCTCATCTGCTTCTGGGCTCCCTGCCAGAGTGACCCTGAACAGATAAGGCCTACTAACACTCTGCTTTCTTAATCTCCTGCCTTTTTCTCTCTTTCTAACACTCTTTGGGGAAACAGGGGAGAGAAGGGGGTACAGGGGGGGAACTGTCCTCCAGAGGAGGGAATTTCGTTCCTGTATTATTGTTTTTTTTTATTTTGCTGTATATTTCTGTATGTATGTTGTAAATACTGTAAATTGTGTACATATCCTGCATTCTCCAAATTGCTTGTAAAATATAGTGTTTTTCCTTTTGCTTCTCTGGCTGGCTAGCTGTGTTTTTTTCTTCCTCTTTGTGGGGGGAAGAAGACTAGGCCCTTCTCTCCAAACCACCACAGGTTGCTCTCCTCCAGATAGGCCTGACTTGGCTTCTGCTTGCAGTAAACATTTTAAGGCTGTGGCAAGCACAGGAGCATTTCACATTTTACATTAGACATCCCACTGTGCCCAAGCCAGAACAAAATAGAATAGAATAGAATAGAATAGAATAGAATAGAATAGAATAGAATAGAATAGAATAGAATAGAATAGAATAGAATAGAATAGAATTAACCAGGTTGGAAAAGACCTTCAAGATCATCAAGTCCAACCTATCATCCAACGCTATGTGATCAACTAAACCATGGCACCAAGCACCCCATCCAGTCTCCTTAAACACTTCCAGTGATGGCAACTCCACCATCTCCATGGACAGCCCATTCCAAGGGCCAATCACTCTTTCTGTGAAGAACTACTTCCCAACATCCAACCTAAACCTCCCCTGGTGCAGCTTGAGACGGTGTCCTCTTGTTCTGGTGCTGGTTGCCTGGGAGAAAAGACCAACTCCCAGCTGGCTACAACCTCCCTTCAGGTAGTTGCAGAGAGCAATAAGGTCTCCTCTGAGCCTCCTCTTCTCTAGGCTAAGCAACCCCAGCTCCCACAGCCACCAAACTAAAAGCAATACAGCAGCATTGGTGCACGCATTGCTTTGCTACAGGTTATACAATGCAATGTTCAAGTTAATAAAATAACTACCAATCATTTTGGATATTGAACACTTTGGAAAAATGCATTTGTTCAAATACATTGACATACTGATGTTCTTCTATTGATCCTGGCCAGTTATCCAAAAAGCAGAGGGGAATGGATGCAGGTTCCTAGCAAAAGATGCAAGGTTAAACCTCCTTGCCCCCTCTCCCCCCACTGCCCTTGGAAAACAAGTACGGGGCATTGGAGGTTGAGGGTGAGGTGATTCTGATATCGGAGGGCACGCCATCTGGGGTCTTCCCTGTGGCAAAACAGCCTAAAGTGAAACGACCTAAGGTGAAACAGCCTAAGCTTAAACAGCCTTCCCCCGGCATCAGGACTTGCTCCCTTAAAAAAAAAGAGCAGGGTAATTGTTATTGGCGATTCCCTCCTGAGGGGAACAGAGGGCCCCATATGTCGGCCACACCCTACTCACAGGGTGTTGTTGCCTTCCAGGACCATGGTTGGAGATGTTACCAGAAGACTGCCTGGTATGGTGCTACCCTCTGACTATTATCCCTTGATAGTTATGCAGTTAGGGAATGATGATGTTGCAACCAGAACTCCCAGGGCTATCAAAGATGACTTCAGGGCCCTGGGAGATCTGGTTGAGGGATCAAGTGCACAAATAATTTTTTCGTCTATACCCTTAGTTGCAGGAGGGAATACCATAAGGAACAGGTCAGCAGCTGAAGTCAACAAGTGGCTTAGAGGCTGGTGCAGGCAAAAGAATTTTGGGTTTTTCGATCTTGAAAAACTTTCTGCTGCACCAGGCCAGCTGGTAACAGATGGAGCACATCTGTCCCAGAGGAGGGGTAAGATCAGAGTGTATGAGAATGGCCTATCCCTCAAAGGGAAAAGGATTCTGGGGAGGGAATTGGCAAGTCTCATAGATAGGGCTTTAAACTAGTTTTGAAGGGGGAAGGGGTTGAAACCAGTCCCCCCAGGCAAGAGTCTGGGGGTGATAAGCCAGAGCCAGAGGTGAAACCAGCAGCCCGGATGAAGTGCATGTACACTAATGCACAAAGCATGGGCAACAAACAAGAGGCGCTGGAAGCCTTGCTGCGGCAGGAAAGTTATGATGTAGTTGCCATCACAGAGACGTGGTGGGATGACTCACATGACTGGAGTGCTGCAATTGATGGCTACAGGCTCTTCAGGAGAGACAGGCAAGGAAGAAGGGGTGGAGGGGTGGCCCTGTACGTCAGGGAGGCACTAGATGCCATTGAGATGGAGATTAGGGACGATCGGGTTGAGTGCCTGTGGGTAAGAATTAGAGGGAAGGCCAACAGGGCTGACATCCTGGTTGGAGTCTGTTATAGACCACCCAACCAGGAGGAAGATGTTGATGAAGCATTCTATAGGCAGCTTAAGGCTGTCTCAAGATCGTCTGACCTTGTTCTCATGGGTGCCTTCAACTTGCCTGATAACTGCTGGGATCTTAACATAGCAGAGAAGTGGCAATCTAGGAGGTTCTTAGAATGCATGGAGGACAGCTTCTTATCCCAGGTGCTGCGAGAGCCTACCAGGGGCAAGGCTATGCTTGACCTCCTCTTCACCAATAGGGAAGGGTTGGTGGGTGATGTGGTGGTCGGAGGGTGCTTAGGGGCCAGTGACCATGAGATAATTGAATTCTCATTATTTGGTCAAGTTAAGAGGGGTAACAAGAAGACCTCCACTCTGGATTTCCAGAGGGCGGACTTCAGGCTACTCAAGGAACTAATTCAGAGGGTTCCTTGGGATAAAGCCCTTAAAAACAAAGGGGTCCAGGAGAGCTGGTCCTACTTCAAGGAAGAACTGTTGAAGGCTCAGGGACAGGCTGTGCCAATGTGCCAGAAGATGAGCCGCCGGGGCAGACGGCCAGCCTGGATGGTTAAAGAACTTTTAATGGAACTAAGGGAAAAAAGAGGGTGTATCACCTTTGGAAGAGAGGGAGGCAACCCGTGAAAAATTTAAGGATGTTGCTAGGTCTTGCAGGAAGAAAATTAGGGAGGCAAAAGCGCATTTGGAGCTTAGTCTGGCCTCTGCTGTGAAGGACAACAAAAAGTCCTTCTATAAATACATTAATAGCAAGAGAAAGGGCAGAGACAACCTCCACTCCTTGGTGGACACGGAGGGGAACGTTGTGATAAGGGATGAGGAAAAGGCAGAGATACTTAACACCTTCTTTGCCTCAATTTTTACTAGCAGGACAGAATGTCTTCCAGACAGCTGGCCTGCAGAGCTGGCAGAAGGAGCCAGGGAGCAGCATAGTTTTCCACTGTTGCAATATGGGGCAGTTGGTGATCTGCTCAGCCGCCTGGATCCCCACAAGTCCATGGGACCAGATGGGATCCATCCTAGGGTGCTGAGGGAGCTGTCAGAGGAGCTGGCCAAGCCGCTCTCCATCATTTTTCAGCAGTCCTGGCTCACTGGCGAGGTCCCAGAGGACTGGAAGCTGGCCAACGTGGTGCCCATCCATAAGAAGGGCCGGTTGGATGAGCCAGGGAATTATAGGCCTGTCAGCCTGACCTCAGTGCCAGGCAAGATCATGGAACAGGTCATCCTGAGTGCATTAACACAGCACTTAGAGGATGGTCAAAGGATCAGGCTCAGCCAACATGGATTTAGGAAGGGCAGGTCCTGCCTCACCAACCTGGTCTCCTTCTATGATCAGGTGACCCGCCTGGTGGATGTGGGGAGGCCTGTGGATGTAGTTTACCTGGACTTCAGCAAGGCCTTTGACACTGTCCCCCATAGCTTGGACAGCAGCACTCTGCACAGGGTTAGGAACTGGCTGGATGGGCGAACCCAGAGAGTGGTGGTGAATGGTGTCACATCCAGCTGGCGGCCAGTCAGTAGTGGAGTCCCCCAGGGATCAGTGCTGGGCCCCATCCTCTTTAACATCTTTATTGATGATCTGGATGAGGGCATTGAGTCTATCATCAGTAAATTTGCTGATGACACCAAGCTGGGGACAGGAGTTGATCTGCTAGAGGGTAGAGAGGCTTTGCAGAGAGACCTCGACAGGCTGGACAGATTGGCAGAGTCCAACGGCATGAGATTTAACACATCCAAGTGCCGGATTCTGCACATTGGCCACAACAACCCCATGCAGTGCTACAGGCTGGGGTCAGAGTGGCTGGAGAGCAGCCAGGCAGAGAGGGACCTGGGGGTACTGGTCGATGGCAGGCTGAACATGAGCCTGCAGTGTGCCCAGGCAGCCAAGAGGGCCAATGGCATCCTGGCCTGCATTAAGAACAGTGTGGCCAGCAGGAGCAGGGAGGTCATTGTGCCCCTGTACACTGCACTGGTTAGGCCACACCTCGAGTCCTGTGTCCAGTTCTGGGCCCCTCATTTTAGGAAGGATGTTGACTTGCTGGAGCGTGTCCAGAGAAGGGCAACGAAGTTAGTGAGGGGCTTGGAACACAAGCCCTATGAGGAGAGACTGAGAGAGCTGGGGCTGCTTAGCCAGGAGAGGAGGAGACTCAGGGGTGACCTTATTGCTCTCTACAACTACCTGAAGGGGGTTGTAGAAAGGCAGAGGTTGGTCTCTTCTCCCAGGCAGCCAGCATCAGAACAAGAGGACACAGTCTCAGGCTGTGCCAGGGGAAGTTCAGGCTGGAGGTCAGGAGGAAGTTTTACACAGAGAGAGTGGTTGCCCATTGGAATGGACTGCCCGGGGAGGTGGTGGAGTCGCCGTCACTGGTGGTGTTCAGGAGGAGACTTGACAGGGTGCTTGGTTACATGGGTTAGTTGATTAGGTGGTGTTGGGTGATAGGTTGGACTCGATGATTTCAAAGGTCTCTTCCAACCTGGTCTATTCTATTCTATTCTATTCTATTCTATTCTATTCTATTCTATTCTATTCTATTCTATTCTATTCTATTCTATTCTATTCTAAATTTTATTTTCTTAGCGAGGTGTAGAATGAAGTACTAAAGTATGTTATATTGTGAGCTTTTCTGAAGCAGAAAATCTAGGTACAGGTCCAGGAGAGAGCAATGAAGATGACCAGAGGGCTGGAGCACTTCCCCTTTGGAGACAGGCTGTGAGAATTGGGGCTGCTCAGTCTGGAGCAAAGAAGGCTCTGGGGAGAACTTGCAGGGGCCTTGGAGTACCTAAAGAGGGCTACAAGCCTGGAAAGGGCTTGTAGCGATAGAGTGAGAAGGAAGAGCTTTAAGCTTAAAGAGGTTAGAGTTACACTAGATATTAAGAAAACATTCTGTACAGTGAGATTGGTGAGATGCTGGAACAGGCTGCCCAGGGAGGTCATGAATGCCCCCTCCCTGGAGATGTTCAAGGCCAGGTTGCAGGAGGGTTGGAACTAAATAATCTTGAAGATCCCTTCTAACCTAAACCGTTCTATGAATCTATGAATCTTTTTGCCATCATAGTAGAAGTGGTTATTTCAGACCTCACACTACCAATTACCTGTGTAACTGCAAGCAGAAAAGTTAATACCAAAAGTGATATTTAAAAGAATGGATAGATATATAAAGTCTCATGTGCAGTCCAGTCATATTCAGGAAATAATTTGGTGATTTTCCTCTTAGATATCATAGTGGTGCTTGGTGCAAGCTTTTATATCATGTTCAGTGCAATGTCACTTTATTGACCACGCTAAGGGTACAATAACCCATATGAGTACAATGGTCCAGGAACCTGTCTGACCTGATGGATATAATTGTTCTTTAAGATGGATCTGAAGTTCCTCTGAATAGCCCTCACTGAGCTTTCTGTGACACTGTAAGTCTTAGAAGGGTAGAAGAGTTACACAGTTGATGGAATTATGGGATTTTAATGCTTACAGGTTATTGTCCAATTCTCTTGCGGAAGATTTCATAGATTCCCTTCTCTTCCTTCCCCTTCCTTATTTGAAAGCTTTTTTCTGGTGGTGAAAATGTAAACTTTCAGGTTGTACCATAAGACAAGCCTTCAGAAGCTTTGTTCTATCCCAGCTGGAGGGCATTTGCTTACCTCTGGTTCAAGGAAACGTGAGATAATTTGGGAGTTTTCATGTCAACTTCTATGAATACAAGGAAAGGAAATGATAGAAAGAAAAGGGGTAAGTTAAACAGAATTCTTATTGAAGATCACAAAGAGTTAAGTACTTACTCTTTGTTTGAATTTTTCAGAATGTTATTTAGACAGGGGTAATTAACACTATTTTTATTCAGTAGCTTTTAAAAATCATGATGATGACAGAATCACAGAATCAGCCAGGTTGGAAAAAGCCCTGAGAGATCATCAAGTTCAACCTATTACCTAAGAGCTAACACCGCCTGACAAATAAACCATGGTTCCAAGTGCCACACCCAATCTTTCCTTGAACATTTTCAGGGATAGTGACTCCACCATTTCCCTGGGCAGCACATTCCAATGGCCAATTACTCGTTCTGTGAAGAATATTCTCCTCACCTCAAGTCTAAACCTCCCCTGGCACAGCATGAGACTGTGTCCTCTTGTTCTGTCACATGTTGCCTGGGCAAAGAGACTCACCCCCATCTGTCTACAGCCTCCTTTCAGGTAATTATAGATGGCAATAAGTTCTCCCCTGAGCCTCATCTTTTCTAGCCTAAACAACCTCAGCTCCCTCACCCTCTCCTCACAGGGCTTGTGATGCAGACCTCTCACCAGCCACATTATGAAATAGGTAACTGATATGTTTGTATTAAATGACTAAACCAGACTGGCCCTGTAAACCCTGTAAACCTGTAAATTGGAACATTGTCTTTCAATGTTTTAAGTTTATTTTCCCCTAAAATATGGCACATATTTTAAACTGAAATTGTAAACTCCTACTGATTTTATGACTGGACAATTGTGGACAATGCGTATCCACAGAAATCATAAAAAGATTCACTAGGACCAGTTGCTGACTGTTGGTTATGGGACAAGCTTCCAGACAGTTTTAAACAAATTGGTTTAGTCTTTGCTATCAGTTTAAGGTGTATTTAAAGTAAATACTTGAATTTGTTGATGCAAATCAAATAGTACTTGAAGAACAAAGTTTGAACACATGTTAAATAAAACTAATTTTGCACAGATCCATTCCTTTCTTTCAGTGAAGTCCTGAAAAGTCTACAAGTTAGAATAATCCCTTGTAATTTTAAGGAAATGGGAAGACTTAGACATGGATGTGGTTTAAACTTTCAACCATCCTAAACATACACAGCTCTGTTAATTTTATCAATTTATATGAAAGCAGCTGATTTTTAATAATAAATTCAAGCTCAGTTACCAGAACATAATATCATATTTTTCTGAAGATAGCCTGAAATGAATTTATGATATCAGGAAATTCCTACTTAAGATTTTTGTCCTTTGCGGTATGCAGTGAAATATAAATGTTATTTCAGCAATACAAAATTGCAGAACATAATGTTATCACCCATTTATTAGGTTTTATATTTGAAGGTGTGGGTTTTTTTTTTCATTTTATGAAATTATATTACTATAAAAATGCATATTTTAGTTTTTTTTATTCTTTTGTTTCTTTTTTTTCAGTTGTACTGCAGGCACTGAACACCTGCCCCCTCCCCCCACCCCAAAAAAAAAAAAAAGGTACTTTTAGTTGTTATGAAATGAAGTAAAATTTACCCAACATAATTTTAGCTTGAACTGCTGTGTTTCAGGAAGACCCTGTCTCAGGCAGAAAAATATGGTTATGTTATAGCAGAACATTGAAAGTTATTTGAAAAATCATGACAGAGTCTGTGTCAAGATTTAGTGGCAGATGCTCTCTATTAATCCGTTTCCCTTTCCAAAGGGGAAGAGAAAGGGTCAACTGTCCTATCTGAACTTCTCTGCAGTTGTGACCTCTTGGCTTCAGCATACTCAGTGTAGTAAAGAATATTTAGAAGAGACCTTGCAAGACAGGAGCAAGTAGAAGCAAAAGACTTTCTGCACATTAGTCTTTGGTAGCAAATCTAAACATCAGTGTTACTGCTTTTAGAGGCAGACACTGTCTACAAAAACATGCCATTATCTTCAGAAAGTGCAGTTAGAAGAGACTGAGATGAAAAGTGAAATGACCGATGGGAATTAGTTCTAGTCTAGTTCAAACCAGAACATTGTGATACAAATTTTAAAAGTGATGAAACAAACTATTTTTATGCAAGGTAATTTTTGGTTAACATCAAATTTGAATGAATGACTTTGATTAAAAAAATCTTAGTTATATCATAAACCCCTGTTTCCTTTGCACATAAAATTTGAAAATAAATACTTCATGAGGATATCTTGAGGTTAAGAATAACACACACACAATGTTACTTTATAAAAACACTAATATTAAGCATATTCTGAAACCTATTTGTGAAAGAAATGCCCAAATAGCATGTAGCTAAGTATTATTTTTGTGAGTGAACAATATAATGGAGGTCTTGTTTCCTGATAAATGAGAAATACTCATTTATGGTAGCTGTTAACCCATATGTTGATAGAACTTTAAATAAAAATATACTTAATTCAGTATAGCTTATGATCTAGAAATTGTACTTCTGTATCTCAATTGAGCTTTCAGTGATGCTAATGGAGGTTTTGTGACATTGTATGGATGAGACCACTGTGAGGTGATCCTGGGAAGTGTGCTGCCACTGCTTGCCTAATAAATGGGAAAACATTAGGAGTAATAGCTTATGCCAATTAAAAATGTCACTAGAAAATAAAACTTTAATTAAGATAACTTTTTTTTCCTTTTGTATATGTCTTCAGTACATGCTGAAGTTGTATGGATGGAGTATTTAATGCCAAATGAGTTAAATTAAGTAACACAAGCATTTCTGCTATGGCAATGCATATTTGCATACAGTGTGCACAGTAAACACATCCTCATTTATGCACCATCAGGAATCTTTATGACAGAAAATCTTTCATGCTTATTTCTTCACTGTTCTGTCTACATTTTTCCTCTTGACATTTTTATTGACTTAATAATCAAGAATAATTTCTGTATCATATACTTCATTATGGTAAAGAGTCTGTTAACAGGATCAAACATTCCCTATTAAATTAACCTTACCTAAGCAAATTATTTTTTTCCCATTAGTTACATTATTTAATTATTACAAATCAATATTTCTTACACTTTTTCTTCTGTAGTCTTTATAGGAACCTTAGATTTTTTTTCTTGCTCTGTTTCTTCCATGTATTCCCCTCTTCATCTTCTTTGAGATAAATTGTATCAATGCTGATCTATTTTGTTGAGTTTCTGTTTAGAATTGTAATAGGCGCTTAGCTGATAAGTTTTGAATGATTCAAAATGTGGGTCCTTCTAATTTTGTAAAATGTCTCAGAAGAGTGACTATATCTCATTTCACTTGTGGGGAAAAACGGCCTACAAAATACATAGATTTTGGAAGCAAAATTCCATCAGAAAGCATTGACTGCTTGTCTTTCAGGACACAAGATATGTCACAGCAGAGCTATACTTTTGGATAATATGTCATTTAGAGGAACTTATGCCATAAAAGTTAGTATCAAAAACATCAAGAATTTTCAAACAAATGGTCAAATGTCCTCACTGCAGAACTGGGTCTCAGGTTGTTATCAAACACATCAGAGATTAAAACAACAACAACCATCAAACAAACAAACCCCAAAAAACCCTGAAACCTCCTAATAAAAAAGTGATGTGAAGAGCTTGGAAAATTCCATGCTGTGGAAGAAAATCTCCCCTGACCTCTGCAGCTCTTCACATGGTCTTGTGCTTTGGTTTAGGAAGTCAGGAATCTCATGTAATTCTATTTTAAATTGCATAATTGTTGATAATATTCTTGAGTCCAAGTATTGCATTCTTAATTGAGATGTAACAAGTGAAAGACAGCAACTTATTAATAAAATTTGGAGCAGATTATTATCCTACAAAATATGTCCCCCCATAAACATTTCTTTGAGGAAGAATAAAAGCCTAAAATAATCCTAAAGCAAATCACTACTTCTATAATAAATAACTAGCAACATACTATGTAGAAACCACTAAATCAGAATGATTTATATCTAAATGAAAACATAATTTCTTCCTCTATGCTTAAAGTAACAGGTGCTTACAAAAATAAGCAAAAATCCAACAAACACACAAAACAAAAACAGGCAAACAAACAAAAAACAAAACCCAAACCAACTAATCTACCATTAAAAAACAAACAAACCAACCAAACCAAACCAAACCAAACCAAACCAAACCAAACCAAACCCCAAACCAGAACAAAAGGTTATGTACACATGAGTTTTGCCCATAAATAAGTTTTCTGTAGAGCTGTGAGTATGTGTCTCTGCACACGCATGTGTGTCTGTGTGCATGCACAGATGTGAATAACAGCTTACAAAACCAAAAATACCAAAAGGTGTGAGGAAATTTAAGGTTGCTGACAAAAAAAGGCAATAAGTCACATTCTTTTTATCAGCTTTACACCACTTTTAGCTATAAAATGATTTAGAAAAAACATAGATCATTCTTCCACACTCCACTGACTCCGGCACATCCATAACTTAATAAGCCTGCAGTGCTTGATGCTAGCATTCCCCTTTTTAGGCAAAGGAGAGAAATAGTCACTTGCAGAACATAGTCATCTAAATCATCTAATCTACTTTAAGTTAGATGAGCTTTTAGATTAAGGATGAGATGAATTGTTCCTTTTTTTTTTTTCTCACCATCTACAGTAAAGAAAATCCTCATGGCCAGCTCATCTGCTAAATTCCATCAAAATCCAAAAGGTAGTGCTGATCTGCCAGGTGTTTTCAGATTATTAGCTGTGAAATACGTGATGAGAGTTGAAATTAACTATCTGAGCATACAGACAGAGAATAGAGAGGTTTTAAAGTCAGTGATTTTACTTGTAAGAGATTTGACTGATGGGCAAGGTCACTTTACACTGAAGACAGAGAATAAGGTTATCATTCTATGTGTGAGTCCCAGTGCATGGAATTTTCAGTTTAAAGCATCACCCATTTTGTCTGCTTTTGAATGTCATTCTGCAAACTGCAAAATATCCAGACAATCTCAGGATCAAAATAAAGGAAGAGAGCTTGCTGCAGTGCATCTGCAACAAAACCAAGCACCAAGAAATTTGTGGTGGAAAAGTTCATTAAAAGCAATTTAAACCCAAAGACATACTATTGTCTTTGCCTAAACCTTATTTGCTAATAGATAGGGAAGCATACTATGTGTGCATGACCTGGTTTTATTTTCCTCTGAAGCAACATTTACAGACTACAGTCAGAGACAGGGCACTTAGTTAGCTGTGATGAGCTATTTTTATAGTTCATACTTGGCTTTATTCTTTATATTCCATGTGAAACAGTAAGGCCATTATTATGTTGTTATGTATGCTTTCTTCATTTCTTATTGATAAATCAAAGCAGATCCTTGCTAATTCCCTGAATCCATTTTCAGGGCATCTGTATCTATGTTACAAAGTGGTTTCTTCTCATTGGTAAAGTCCCTAAATGTTCACTGCTGGGATATTCACCTCAGTAATGCATACCAAAGGCACTTTGTAAGGAAAATCTTCACTTCATTCCTTTTTAGAATCTGTTTTAGCAATCTCAGGCAAAAGGACTATTCAAAACCCCGTTATTGGCAGGGAGATTTTATTATTCACTATATGGGGCTTTGATGGGATCAAGCCCTGTGCAATAATCTATAAGACAAATCAAGGCCCATCTCTCTAGTCATTGGAAATCAAGTGAGTTTATGAGTTCCCCACATATCTTCAGTATCTCAAAAATTTAAAATAAAGTAAAATAAAATAAAATAAATCAGACCTCAAATGTTCTCTCTGGCTCTAACTTTGGGATATACTCTGATAGAAAAACATTCATCATTCTGAACTGATAGGACTTAGCAACTGTTTAATACATCTTTGGAAATCTTTGTACAGAATCCTAAAACAAAAGCCCCTGTAACTTTCTGTATCAATGAAAATCTGTATCTGAAGAAATAAAAGCAAAGAAAAAATTATTTTTTTTTTTTTTTAAGCAAAACTAACCTTCTTAAAGAGGGAAAGGAAAGTTGAATGTTGAAAGATTTCTAAATAGGCCATTATATCATTACTGAATTCTTGCTGCTTTTCTAATTAATCAGTCAGTCAAACCCTTGAAGATAAAATCTAGAAAATCCTTCTTAAATTCCTTGTATTTAGACTCATCAGCAAGTCCAAGGTCTTTTTCTTTGTTTTGGAGATGGAATTTATGGCTTGAGCACATTTCATATTTTAGATTTGGATGACTCTTTCAGAATGTTAAACCTGAACTTTGGATATATTACTTATTGCCAGAACGATATTTTCTGAACTTAACTTCTAACATATTTACTTGAAAGTGCTGCTTTGCAATACTCTTTCTTTCTCTTGATGTCTATGTTGAATTAAACCCAATTGGCTTTAGGACTTCTTCTGACATTTTTCTTTTTCTTCAGCATATTCTTCCATGAGAAATAGCTTATTTTAAATGAATGCACAATGGCTTAGAATGAAATTAGAAATTAAGTTCTTAATGTGCCTGAGGCATGATTAACGCACCCTCAGAAATCCTCCTTCTGTTCTCAGCTCACTTATATAAACATCAGAATAATAATTTTTTCCTACAGTAATTTAAAAGGAGAAAGAAGATTTCACAAATAGGTCATACCCTGATGAGTCTTAGGTTGGTAAATATTAGCCTTTGTACATCTCATTTCACCTGTAATCCTATGAAATCTTGTCCTGTCAAGATCAGTCTGATCTGCGTTGCCTTTTGTTTCATGCTTCCTGCCTCAGTTTCCTTACTGCATGTCTACTCCCCACCTTTTTGCTCATCTATTCCTATTTCTTCCTCTGAGGTAACTCTGCCCCATCAGTGACCAGCAATAAGTTCCACACAAATAGATTTTTTTTCTCCTAAACTGCTATCCATCCTCCCATATATATTGCAGGTCCAGTTTTGGGTTTTTTTTGTTCCTCCCACCTATGTCTTTCTCTATTTCAAAAGCAACAAAGCACAGATTCACTCATCTGAGTAGCAACAGCTGATAAGGTTCTGCTACGTTATTGCACCCAAATAGAATAGAATAGAATAGAATAAACCAGGTTGGAAGAGACCTTCAAGATCATCGAGTCCAACCTATCACCCAACACCACCCAATCAACTAACCCATGTAACCAAGCACCCTGTCAAGTCTCCTCCTGAACACCTCCAGTGACGGCGACTCCACCACCTCCCCCGGCAGCCCATTCCAATGGGCAATCACTCTCTCCGTGTAAAACTTCCTCCTGACCTCCATCCTGAACTTCCCCAGCGCAGCCTGAGACTGTGTCCTCCTGTTCTGGTGCTGGCTGCCTGGGAGAAGAGACCAACCTCTGCCTGTTTACAACCCCCCCTTCAGGTAGAGAGCAATAAGGTCACCCCTGAGTCTCCTCCTCTCCAGGCTAAGCAGCCCCAGCTCCCTCAGCCTCTCCTCATAGGGCTTGTGTTCCAAGCCCCTCACTAACTTCGTTGCCCTTCTCTGGACTCGTTCCAGCAAGTCAACTTCCTTCCTAAACTGAGGGGCCCAGATATGCAGCATAGAATCATAGAACCAATAAGATTAGAAAAGACCTCAAAGATCATCAAGTCCAACCTGTCACCCAAGACCTCATGGCTACTAAAACCATGGCACCAAGTGCCACGTCAAATGCCCTGTTGAACACCTCCAGGGACGGTTACTCCACCACCTCCCTGGGCAGCACATTCCAACAGCATCTGTGAAGAACTTTCTCCTCACCTCAAGCCTAAACTTTCCCTGTCACAGTCTGAGACTGTGGCCTCTTGTTCTGAATAGTACACAGCAGGTAAAAATCTCACAAAACGTGTGCTGGGACATCCCAATACATTTTTTTCTGCTATCTAAGCCTGCTGTAGACATAAAGCAAAATGTGTGAAGACATCATCAAGAGAAGCATAGCCAGTGGGTTGAGGGAGGTGATTCTCGCCCTCTATTCTACTCTGGTGAGATCCCACCTGGAGTATTGCATCCGGTTCTGGAGCCCCTATTACAGGAAGGATCTGGAGGATCTGGAGGTGTTCCACATGTCCAGAGAAGGGCCATGAGGATGACTAGACATCTGGAGCACCTTTCCTATGAGGACAGACTGAGGGAGTTGGGGCACTTCAGTCCGGAGAAGAGAAGGCTCCGAGGAGACGTTATTGAGGTCTTCCAGTATCTGAAGGAGGCCTACAAGAAAGCTGGGGAGGGACTTTTTAAGGTGTCAGGGAGTGATAGGACTAGGGGGAATAGAGCAAAACTAGAAATGGGTAAATTCAGATTGGATATTAGGAAAGGGTGCTGAGACACTGGAACAGGTTGCACAGAGATGTGATAGAAGCCTCATCCCTGGAAGTTTTTAAGGCCAGGCTGGATGTGGCTCTGGGCAGTCTGATCTCGTGTGAGATGTCCCTGCCCATGGAGTGGAGGAGGAGTGGAACTAGATGATCCTTGAGGTCCCATCCAACCCTAACAATTCTGTCATTCTATGATTCTATAAATAATGGGGTTTCTTGGATTCAAGTGATTTCAGAAGCTTCTACTATGTGCTAAGTCATGCTCCCTGCCTAAATTTACACTTTGAAATTATTGTTATTTTTGAACAAAAATTTGAAATAGTAAAATACTTATCTTGAGATATCTGGACAGGGAAATTTCCATGGCATTACACTCAGGTATATTATTCATCATATACAATGACTAATGCATAATAGTATTCGTTAATGCCCATTGTGCTGAATTGACCATAGATCCACCTGTTGAAAAATACCTTTATTTCCACTAAGTGTTGTACTTCTGGTAATATTATGCTGCTGAGAAATGTACCTTCATATTAAATTTTGTCTTTTATGCTTCAGTGATTTAAATATCCAACATACAGATTCTTTGCCATTTCTGGTATAAGTTAGGTTTCAGATTTTTCCTCAGTAAAATGAGTACCACTTCCAAGTGTGCTGGTGTGTAAAGAAGGCAAGATGAAATACTGTAAGCTTGTAACCATAACTAACTGCATAACTTTGTAAATGAGGCTTTATTTATATATTTTTAGATGTTAACCCAATGATCAAAAATCTGAATAATTTTGAGTAGAATAGAATTAACCAGGTGGGAAAAGAACTTCAAGAACATCAAGTCCAGCCTATCACCCACGACCAGCTAATCAACTAAACCATGGCACCAAGTGCGTCATCCATTCTCTTCTTAAACACTTCCAGTGATGGTGACTCCACCACCTCCATGGGCATCACATTCCAAGTGCAAATCACTCTTTCTATGAAGAACTTCTTCCTAACACCCAGCCTAAACCTCCGCTGGTGCAGCTTGAGACTGTGTCCTCTTGTTCTGTTGCTGGTAGCCTGCTCCCAGCTGGCTACAACCTCCCTTCAGGTAGTTGTAGATAGCAATAAGGTCTCCTCTGAGCCTCCCCTTCTCCAGGCTAAGCACCCCAACCCCATGCCATTGGACTCTGCCCATCTGTGCGGCCTATCAAGGTCCCTCTGCAGAGCCCTCCTACATTCAAACAGATCAACACCTGCCCCAACTTGGTGTCTTCTGAAAATTTACTGATGATGGACTCAATGCCCTCATGCAGATCATCAGTGAAGATATTGAACAGGATAGGGCCCAGCACTAATCCCTGGGGGACACCACTAGAGACTGGCTGCCAACAGGATGTGGCACCATTCACCACCACTCTCTGGGCTTGGCCTTCCAGCCAGTTCTTAACCCAGTGCAGGGTGTTGCTGTCCAAGTCACAAGCTGACAGTTTGGCCAGGAGTTTGCTGTGGGGGTGGTGTTAATGGTCTTGCTGAAGTCCAGGCAGGCTACATCCACAGCCTTCCCCACATCCACCAGGTGGGTCACCTGATCATAGAAGGAGATCAGGTTGGTCAGGCAGGACCTGCCCTTCCTAAATCCATGCTGGCTGGGCTTGATCCCTTGGCCATCCTGTAAGAGCTCTGTGATTACACTCAAGATTAAAGCTTGTCAATGTTAAAGAAAGTAAAGATCTTTAAGTTATTTGAATGTTTGACTTATAACTGTTTGTTTTGGGTTTTTTTCGGGGGGGTTTGTTTGTTTGTTTTGTTTGTTTTGGTTTGTTTTTTGGTTTTAGTTTGGCACAACAGTGATATCTTAAGGCTCTAAAAGAAAGAATAGTATGAGTTAAACTAATCTTTTACTAGATTTTGTAGGTAAAACTACTTTTGAAGATATCTAAAGTAAATAATTTGAAATGTCTTTGATTTTCTTTTGTTGTGTTTTTGTTAAAATATGATTTGGAAAGCACCCTGCTGATATGCATAATGATTAAAAAAAACCCACAACAATGGCGCTCCAAGTGTGATCATGTAATCAGAATTCAGTACTTACAAAATTATGTCTTTCTTTGTTAAGTGCTTTGAACTCTTCAAATAAGTTCATAGACTAGCTGGTGTTGTTGTTTTGATATTATTTTTCTTTTGTTGGTAGTGTTTAAAGTTCAGAATTTTCCCCCGCTACAGATGATTATGTTTACATCCCTCTTGCCATTCTGAATGGAACTACTTAAAAGTTTGTGGGCTTTGAGTTTTTCTGTTTAATTGGTTGCTTTGTTTGGTTGGTTATTTCTGAATATAAAAATGTTTTGCTCATGTTCTTAGTAGTAACATTTCTTTCCATCATAGTTTACCAAGAGAACCACCTGAAAGATCCAAATTTATGATTTGTATGTCCATATTAAAAAGATGTCCAGTCCAGAAAATAAAAGCTTTCAGTATACTGTGTATAATTAATGTGCTGTGGGATTTTCATAGTGATTCAGCTTCAGTATAGGCATTTGCTGATGAAGTCAATAATAAACTTTCCACTGACTTCAGAATTCAGCAATCTTGGAGCACCCTTGAAAACTCCATTTCGTGCACACTGAATAATACAAGAGATCATTCCCTGTGATCCATTGCTTAAGCCCAGCTCCTGCTGCTGGTAATAAAAACTTTGCTTCTTTAAAGAGTCTTACAAAACACAATATGAAAGAAGGAATAAGGACAATCTTAGGATAAGAACCAAATTGGGAAAACAAACAAGCAAACACCTCATCATTTAAAAATTTTAGGCATTTCTCTTGCTGTTCAACACAGTAGCTTTTGTAGAAAAAAATTTTAAGTACAATTTTTGTAATTACTTCCCCACACCCAAGTCCTGTAGCACAATAAAGACATGTTTGACATATCCATAAAGGGATAAAAGTTAAGCGTTATTCACAGTCATTACTTCAGAAAAGTACTTTATTGCTATAAAAGGCCTGACAGGATCAGGCCCTTATTCTGTAGTCTGTACAGCGCTTTTACTTAACTAACTGTCGAGGTAAGAAAGGACAGACATTAATCTTCTTGCAGGTGTGAGGTGTCCTTCCAGCTGGGTCAATGTTTTGTTTTGCTGGCATCAGAACTCCTGGAATCAGACTTTAATACATAAAAGTCTTTTCATAAATGTGTACCTTACAGTGGAAAGATAGAGTATCACGTGGCTAAGCAGTCAAATGTACCTTGTCCTCTGTTTTCTTAATGAATTAAAACACCATGCAAGCCACAGAGGGAAATGGCTGGGTCTGAGAAAGTCAAGAACCACCCATATTAGGAGCAGATCAGATCCAGGAACACTTAGAGAACCTGAGGGTGTGCAAGTCCATGGGACCTGCTGAAATACATCCATGGGTCCTGAAGCAACTGGTAGCTGAGGTTGACAGGCCACTAACCATCTGTGGTGAAGGTACCATATATCCAGAATTATGCCCCAAATACTGTAAAACTTGTCCCAACATGTTTGGCCACATCCCCCCTTCCACCCTCCTTTCCAAAGTGGGTACTCGGCCCAGAGCTGAGAGAAACAAAGACCAGGGCAGCAGCCAGATGTCATAAACAACCTTAGCTTGCCTTCAAAGGGATAAACAGCAACATGCACCCATCGCATGGGATGCTTGTGCTACTGCCAAGTAAGGGCATAATTCTAGCTTCACGCTTTCTATAGGCTAAAGCTGCCTGTGTACAAGATTGCCCATTGGCCAAATTCAGCCTGGAGAAACTTACAAGTATTACTCCAATTTGTAAACAAGTCACCCTCTCTCTTTGCTACCAAGCTTCATAGCTATCAAGCTCCTTGCTATCTCTTCTATCAAGCTCTGTTCACAAGCATACTAGCAGCCTCTGCAATGTGGAAGGAAGCCAGCAACCAGGAAAGGCCACTGAGCCTCAGACCCCAGAAATCTGCAAAGGAGGGTCCATCACTGAAGCTACAGACAGCCAATGCTGTATTGACAGTCCCACTGGATCAGAAGAGAGTCTGCTGTGTCTTAAAGAGGACTACACCCTTCAGGGTTAGACTGCCCAGTTCATGGGGAGGCAGGACTAGCCTGAGTTTTGGCAGTCCAAACATCTGCCACAGCCTTAAAGCAGCAGATGATGAGCCACAGCTGAGTGTGCTAAAGCAGGAGCAGTGCGTAGCTGCATCCTGCGTGACCCTGCCATTTGCACTAGAAGAGAAAGGGAGTCATCACTTACGCCCACTCCTCAGCCGTGCAAATGCCAGGGTAACACAAAACCAGGACCACCCTGAGAGAGTGCCACCAGCTCCTTTGAGCCAAGGGGAAGCTGCTGCTCCATGCAGCTGTGCCTCTCCCTCCCACCCCTCAATCTGGAGCCTCTTTGCTGGCCAACCTTGGAAGAAACCATTGATGCACCAGGCCAATCCTGAAGGGTCCTGCCTGCCACAGCACAGGATAAGAGACATCTGAGCCTGCATACAAAGAATTGTTGCCCTGCCCCGCTGGACCATCCCCACCAGGGACACTCCCCAGGGAGCCAGCACTGACCATGCAGGCCCCAAGCTTCTGGCAAGGACCAGGGGCCGGCAGCCACAACTGTGCCAAGGGACCACCCAAACCCTGCTAAGACAAAAGTCTCATCTCTCCTGCTGCTGTGGGGGGAGAAGGCTTCCCCCACCATCACCGTTGTGAGGGAAGCCTACCCCATAGGCCCACTAGCAGCTCAGCTGCAGCCTCAGTTATGGTATATAGCTCACAATCATGTGCTAGAATCTGTATATAAAATAGTGATTAACTGGTTATTAACTCAGTTGGAGAAGCAAAAGAAAAGCTGTATTTTACAAGCAATAATGAAATGCAATGAATATATACACAATATACAGTATTTACAGTATATACAAAAATATACAGGGAAGAAAGTAACACAGAAATGCCCTCCTGAGGAGAATTCCCTCCGGGTTCCCCCAAAACCCCTTTTCCCCCTTCATCCCCTTTCCCCTAGTTGTTAACTGGGTGAAAAAGGATTAAAGAGAGAAATTAATATTAAGGGGAAAATGTTAGTTCAAAGCAGTTGTTAGAGAAGTTAGTTTTCTTATCTCATAAGCTTCAGTCCAAGGTCATTGGCATGCACTCTGGCCAAGAGCAGAAGAGAAAAGCAAAGTAGAACAGACTGAACTCAGACTAAATTCTTAAAGTTACATTCTACTGATCTGCCAATGAAATTCATTTAGAATTGTCTTTGTTTTCCTTTTTACACCTAAACATTTCAGCTAGAGTATTCTGTACTCTTTCTTAAAGGCACAGCCTAAAACTGTCACACAGCCCAATACACATCAACTATCGTCTCGGCAAGGAGCAAAGGTGATTTTATCTTTGTTGATTCACATTAAGAGAGACAAGATTTAGTCTCTTACACCCCTGAAGACAAATTGGGTTTTTTATTCTTTTGTAAAATGAGCTTGATTTTGAAGTTACGTGAATGGATTATGAGGAATGATCCCAGCACCACAGTCCAGAAAACAAGTTCTGCTCAATGGCATCCCCAGTAGGGGGTACCCTTGTTTGTAGATGGTCAGCATTAGTCAAGGCACACTAAGCTTCTCCATTCTTGTCCACAGTCCACCCTACACAACGCCCCTTTTCTTCCATGATTTTACCTAAGCCTAAGCAGAAACTGTGCTGAACATTCTAGCATTAACTGTCTGTTTTAAGATGGTCCACACCATCATTTTATTTCTGAAGTGTATAATGCTGGACCAAGAGAAGGATAAATATTTTCATGGAAAGAGTCAAAGTTTCACCCAAAGTGTATGATATCTGCCAATATTTCACTTTTTTGAATGTATGTATTATTAGGAATTTTCTGTCATACTTTTTTCTCCCTTTTGACTGCACACATGTATTACCAACAGCTCAATGTCCTTGGTATTAGATATGTCTGCTGTGAGTTAATTGTGATCAGTGAGATAATGCAAAAGGTATTTTGTTCTGATTCAGTCAGCATGCAAACGCTTTCCGGGACAAACATGAGGGGATTGGTAAACATGAGGGGGTTGGTCTCTTCTCCCAGGCAAGTAGCAGCAGAACAAGAGGACACTGTCTCTAGCTGCACCAGGAGAAGTTTAGACTTGAGGTGAGGAGAAAGTTCTTCACAGAGAGAGTTGTTAGGCATTGGAATGTGTTGCCCAGGGAGGTGGTGGAGTCACTGTCCCTGGAGGTGTTCAAGAGGGGATTGGATGTGGTACTTGATGCCACAGTCTAGGAGTCATGAGGTGTTGGGTGACAGGTTGGACTTGATGATCTTTGAGGTCTTTTCCAACTTTATTATTGATTCTAATAAGTTTCAATTATTAATAAAACTTAATTTTCATAATTCAAAATTCATAAATCATAAGTAATAACCACTCCATCACACCATCATATTTGAGAAGTCACGGCAGTCTGGTGAGGTTCCCACAGGTTGGAAAAGGGGAAACATAACCCCCCATTTTTAAAAAAGGGAGCACTGAGAATCCGGGGAACTACAGATAAGTCAATTTTCCCTCTGTGCCAGGTAATAAAATATTTATTTATTTCATGTTTAATATTTCCTGGTGAGGGCAACTTCAAATATTGCTGTAATTTATTTGCAATGTATCATAGTATCATAGTTTCATAGTATCATTCAGGGTTGGAAGGGAACACAAGGATCATCTAGTTCCAACCCCCCTGCCATGGACAGGGACACCCCACACTAGATCAGGCTGGACAGAGCCTCATCCAGCCTGCTCTTAAACACCTCCAGGGATGGGGCCTCGGCCACCTCCCTGGACAACCCATTCCAGGGCTTCACCACTCTCATATATTTACAGTTTCTGTTATTCGGCTGTGAGTGATACACTTCACATATGAAGACAGTTAGATGATTTAAAGAGAAATCTGAGAGTTTCCAATACGGTGATTTCAATTGGAAACTCTGATGCCGTGATCTGCAGTTCCCCACAAAGGGGATTCTGTAGCAAATTAGCCAGGGACTCACGGCTTGCTCCTCTGTCCAGTAACTTCCTAGACACTGTAGCTATAATTCAAGAGGGCTTGGAGAGGGTTAAGTGGCCTCTTTTTGTGCCCAGTTCACATTCTGGATCTTTGCATGGCTTGGAGAGGATTAAGGGCCCTCTCTCTCTCATGCGCTCTGTCACTGGGTTCTAGCCTTTCTGTGGCTCTTCTGGGATTCAATTCTCTTGGGGCTTTTCCTGTTTCTGCCCCCAGGGGTGGGTTCTTGGGGTGTTGGTTGCCTTGGTCCAGGTGCATGGCCCAGATATGGTTTGCCTGCTAGGACTGCTCTTCAGCTGCAACTCTGGCAGCATTTGGCTCTTGTTGCTTTATGGGTGAGAATAAGGTAAATTGCCTACCATCTTGTCTGGTTTAAATACTGTCCAAAGACAATTAATGCCCTTTGGTGACAGAGAAACCTGAAAGCTGAACTTACAGGATGGGGCATATCCAAATATGGCCAGGGGCACACAGGCTTTCACAGTTAATTACATGTGTCTGGACCATCTGAATCCCAGGAAGTATCCAGGTTTGCACATTCACAGGTGTTTAACCCATTATTTGGGCATGTTTTGTGGCTTGTCCCTTCAGGACAATCATGGAGCAGGTCCTCCTGGCAACTGAGATAATGTGCACATAAAATAACAAGTTGATTGGGAAAAGCCAGAATGGCTTCTCAGAGTGTAAATCATGCCTGATGAATCTGGTGGCCTCCTATGATAGAGTTACAGCTCTGTAAGATATAGGAAGAACAACTGACATCATCTGTGTGAATGTGGGCAAGGCATTTGTAATTTTTCCACGTGGCAGCCTTGTCTTTAAGAGGGAGAGACCATGGACTTGATGGATGGACCACTCAGTGGGTAAGGAACTGGCTAGATGGTCACACTCAAAGAATTGCGATGAATGGCTTGAGGCTCAGGTGGAGGCCAGTGACAACTGGGGTTCCTCAGGTGTCTGTTTTCAGTCCAGTGTAGTCCATCTTTGTCAGTGACAGGGACAGTGACATTGAGTGCACTCTCATCAAGTCTGCTGAGGACAGCATGCTGTGTGGTGTGGTGAACTCATTTGCGAACTTAGACTTTTAAAACTTAGACTGTCTCAAGCTGTGCCAGTGTGGTGAAGGCACATTATGCCCCGATACTGAATCTTGTCCCAGCATGTGGGTAAGTTCCCCCTCCCTCCAGGAGGAAGACAAAAGCCAAGGCATTAGCCAGGCTTGCACGCACCCAGTGCATGCAGCGCTTGTGCTGATACCAAGTATGGGCATAATTCTAGCTTCACGCTTTCTATAGGCTGAAGCCAGTTGCTTCTGAGAGTGCCCATTGGTCAAGCCCAGCCTCGAGGAATCTATAAGTATCACCCCAGTTGGTGAACATGTTGCCCCCCTCATTCACTCTGTCTCTGTGCTTGCTCGAGAGAGTAACTCTCGAGCTGCAGCCTTTGCCATTGAGCTTATTGTTGTTAGCTTCTGTTATACATGCACACATACTGGAAGCCTCTGCATCGTTGAAGAAGCCCAGAGGGAGGACCTTCGCTGAGCCTGAAGAGTTCAGCGTTGCTGCAGCCAGCCGTGCTGACCGGGAGAGCCCATCGTGCCACCGGAGGACTGGACTGACCCCCGAGAGTAAGATCTGCCCAGTTACCGGGGAGACGGGACTCGATTGATAACCGAGTCCACGTATGCTTAGCCCCGCCGTAGCAGGAGAGACGCCGCCAAGTGCCGCTCTGAGGAGCCGCCAAGTGCCGCTCTGAGCCCTGTGAATCCCAGGGAAAACCAAAGCATTGTTCGTGCATATACTGCACTGAACCCGGGACCACTACGAGAGTCCTGTTGCTCCTTTAAGTTCGGTAAAGAGAATCTGCCGCCTAACGCAGCCGCATTCCCTTCCCGAGGCTGTTTGCATCAGCCCCGAGAACCGCCGTGGTTGGGCCGACCCCCATAGCTTCGCCTGCTTCCGTTGTTCGAGCCCACCTACCGGCCACCGTCGTCCCGCCCTGCCGTGCGAGCCGACTTCTGAGGGCCGACCCCACGGGCCGACCCCGACCAGGACCGATTCCTGTTGTCTGAAGGGGATTGAATATCGTCCACGTGCTTTCCACCCACTAGCACTCAGTTCAAAGTATCCGCGTCTAGCAGAGTAAGCGCTGACGCATAGACAGATTATACTATTGCTGTGTATAGCCAGAAGCCGCCCGCGTCCCGCCGAGTCTCCATCTAGTGGCCAAGCGGCAGAACTGCACCCTTCGTTATATAAATATAGAAAGGGTTTATAGATAGTTCAATTACGTTATAATCATAACACTAAGCCAGTTGTGGAATGTATTTCATGAACATGCACTAGAACATGTATATAAGTTGGTGATTCATCGGTTATTAATAATTCGATAATTAATAAAATAATATTGTTCATAATTCATATTTCATATTCATAAATTTAATAACCTCTTCACCACAGCCAGGGGAGGTTTAGGCTGGATGTTAGGAAGAAATTCTTCACTGACTGATTAGCCGTTGAAATAGGCTGCCCAGGTAGGTGGTGGAGTCACCACCCCTGGAAGTGTTTCAAATAAGAGTGGATGAGTAACTTAGTGCCATGTTTTAGTTGATTAGATGGTGCTGGATGAGAGGTCTTTTCCAACCTGGTTAATTCTATGATTCTGTGAGGGAAGGGATGCCATCCAGAAGGATCATGACAGGCTTGAGTAGTGGTCCAGTACAAACCGTGACTGCCTAAGCCATTCTATAATTCTATGATTATTGGAAAAATTCAGAATTTGTTGTGTGAGACAAAAGATCTGTAGCTTAGGGACATAGCATCTTTATTCTGCTGAACTTTGTTGTGATAAACTATGCATGTGTTTTTCTGGAGTCCATTTTAAATAGCTGATCTTATTTAAACTTAACACTTAGGTCAAGCTGAAGAGCTATGAAGAAATATTGCTTCCAAAACACTGTTGAATAACCAACAGTTGCACATGCTCTTCTTCACTTTTTAAGGACAAAATCTGTCCTCACTGGGTTGCCTAGAAATTTTCTGAGCACTGAAGAAGTCAGGTTCTAATAATAATAGACATAAAATGACAAGAGTTTCAGAATTGTTGTTTGTAACATACACATTACTTCAAAGATATATACCCCATGCTAAAATTTATAAAAGTAGATAAAGTAACTAAATACCTATCTGATTTCATTCATTTAAATTGTAATTATAATTATTTTTTTATTAAGCAGCTGTATTTATTTGAAAGACTTTCTTTCCTCCTGATACATTTAAAAAGCACCAAATGGAACTGAAGCTTTTGAGCTAAAAATTTTTTAACTTCAAAAACTGGGTGGACTCTGCCTTGAACTTCTCAATGATCTAGCAAATTTTGACAATGTTATCATAAAATATGCTGAAATATTCCTGCAAAAGGAGATTTATAGTACCACTACAGCACAGGACTGTATCCTTTATGTAGCAAGTTCCTTAAATATGCAAGACTGTCACAGGTGCTCCAGTATGTCATTGCCATTCATAATAACTATAAGGGGGAAAATGAAACATGGATGACACTGATTCCTTTCTGCTCCAGCAATTCCTGGCTTCACAGTAAATCCCTAGAGCTCTTAGCAAGTAATTCAAGATACAGAAGTGTGGTAAGAACAGACCAACTGTGTTATTTTGTGGTACCATCCTTGTCCTATGTTGATAGCCCAAGAATTATCACTATTCTGCATTGCATCTTTCCATAAGACTAGTTTTCCACCTCCTTATTTTCAAGTTGCACTTGAGTCTGACTTCATATTTCCTTAAGAAATCCAAATCTGTCTTGAGAGATAGCATTTCTCTCATAACATTTTAAGCTTGGTAGATTATTTCTGTGATTTGTACTACAAAGGCTGTTACTAATCAAATGGAGCTGATTTCTCCCAGTCCTCATGCAGGGCTGTGCCCAGCTGTGTAATTAGTACAAGCACAGCCTGCCTCTGGTGAGTAGGTCAGTGCTTAGTGGTGAGGGAAGGCAATGGGGTGGGACGTTGGCATTTAGAGGTAGCTGCATGCTGAAAGATGGAGGATTCTGAATTTTTTTGGACAAGACTGGGATAAATAAGTAAACCCAATGTTGTTGTGCTCTCTTGGAGCTTAGGATATAATGTGCAATCTTTATCTTCAATAGAAATGGTGTACACTTCCAAACTTGCTGCTGCTCCAGACAGTTCTGGAGAAATAGATGGATGTTAATTTGACAGCCACTGTATCTCCATCCTCATTTGAGAATTCGCAATTCTTTTTGTCAGGGAATAACTGATTAAGTAATATCACTGTGAATGTGCTGCAGAGACAAAAACCCCAAAACACATAAACCAACAAAAAACAAGCCAAACAAAGACAAGGTAATTGAAATTACCCACACATTTGTTTCTTCATTTTGACCAAGCCTACGTTGGAGATTGCCATATTTTGATTAACTTTTTCTGATCAACTTTTACTTTCACAAATCTCTGCACTTTGAGATTCCCTGTGGATTCTCAGACAGAGATGTTAGTCACATAAAAAACCTTCAAACTTATACTACCCCTAACCTGAAATAAAAATAAACAAATAAATAAATAAACAACATTTGGCCAAATAGTAGTACTGTGAGCCAACTTCTGTTTCATACTAAATGTGCCACTGTGTCCTGGTGCTGAATCTCCTGTGGTTCTGAAGCATAATTCTTCTTTGCCTTTGCTGGAAGGATACCCGAAGAACAAATTTAAGCACATACTCTGGACAATCTCAGGGTTTCTCTTTTTGAACTTGTTCAAATTGCAAGCCTGGAATATTCTTTGATATACTGTGTGGAAGTTTAATTCTGCTCACAATATCTAGCCAAGTTGTTTTTCCAGCCACTTCTGAAATCAGCAGGATGTCATACCTTTCAATGGGTGGTTTTAGCTCTGTACAAGTCCTACATGCCTCTTCTGTTCTTGTGGAAAATGAAAGCATTTTAACCATTAATAAAATACAAGTAACATAATAAGCAATCCAATTGCAAAGAATTTTAAAAAGAAATTTTCTAATGGACAAAGAAAATGCCTGCCAAATCTTACCCTTACATTTATTTTAAAAGCAGAATAATATTATTTTTTAATATTTTTTTTCTTTCCCCAGGAACAGGTTTCCAATAAATAGCTCAAGAAATTGTAACAGCAATTGCAACATTTCATTAAAAATATTTTCTAGTGAAATCTAAGAGGTTAACATTTACTAATGAATTAGCAACTGGTAAAAATTAACAAGTGTTTAATCTACTATAAATAAATAGATATTGGTTAAGTTTTGTAAATGTACATTATGCAAACTGCCTTTTTTTCGATAAAATTACTAAAATGTACTCACAAAAGTAGTAAATAAGACATTTCACAAAATCACAGAATCACCAAGATTGGAAGAGACCTCAAAGATCATCAAGTCCAACCTGTCACCACAGACCTCATGACTAAACCACGGCACCAAGTGCCACGTCCAATCCCCTCTTGAACACCTCCAATGATGGGGGACTCCACCACCTCCCTGGGCAGCACATTCCAATGGCCAATAACTCTGGGAAGAACTTTCTCCTCACCTCGAGCCTAAACTTCCCCTGGTGCAGTTTGAGACTGTATCCTCTTGTTCTGATGCTGGTTGCCTGGGAGGAGAGACCAACCCTCTCCTGGCTACAATCACCTTTCAGGTAGCTGTAGACAGCAATAAGGTCCGCCCTGAGCCTCCTCTTCTCCAGGCTAAACAATCCCAGCTCTTTCAGCCTCTCCTCATAGGGCTTGTGCTCGAGGCCTCTCCCCAGTCTCGTTGCCCTTCTCTGGACATGTTCAAGAGTCTCAATGTCCTTCTTAAAGTGAGGGGCCCATGTTTAGTTCTTTCCTTCAATTAGTTTTGGAAGTGATAGCAATGGAAGTGGATGACAGTAAAAAAAAAATGGGAATTCTCATCTTAGATAGCTTTTATCTTGTAGAAAATAGTTCAGAGATGTGACCGTTTGAGGCTGTGCCTTTAAGAAAAGGACAGTACTGGGACACTCTGGGTGAATGTTTTGTAAACAAAAGACAGGTCTAAACGAATTTCACTGGTAGATTGGTAGAATGCAACTTTAAGTTTTGAGTGCAGCTGAGACTTTCCTCAGTTCACTCTTCCCTCCCTTTCCAGCTTGTCTGCTTCTAGGCTCTCTGCCAATCTGACCTTGGACAGATAAGCGTGAGGCCTACTAACACTTTGCTTTAATTTATAACTGCTTTAATTAACAACTGCTCTTTTTCTCTCTTTCTAACCCTCTTTGGGGAAAAAGGGGAGAGAAGGGGGTACAGGAGGGGGAACCCTCCTCCAGAGGGGGGGAGGGAATTTCATTCCTGTATAACTGTTCTTTTACTTTTCTGCATATTTCTGTGTATATATTGTAAATACTGTAAATTGTGTATATATATCCTACATTCCCTAAAAATTGCTTATAAATATAGCATTCCCTTTTTTGCTTCTCCGTCTGGCTAGCTGTGGTCTTTATTTTTTTCTCCTTGCGGGGGGAGAAGGCTGGGCCTTTCTCTCTAACCCTCAACAAGAGAAAAATACTATAAGAAGCAAGGTTTTGTTAACATTGAGCAGCATGTAAACAAAAGTTAACTATCAGGTACAGTACTAGAAGAATAAACCATTGCTTATGTATGGCAACAGATAGATCCTTTCATGTTGGAGTGAGTAGCTATCTGCAGTGTCATCTTCTACATAGCATGCAAATTTTAGAATAAACCAAACCAGGTTGGAAGAGACCTTCAAGACCATCATGTCCAACCCATCAACCAATCCAACCCACCCAAACAGCTAACCCATGGCACCAAGTACCCCATCAAGTCTCCTCCTGAAAACCTCCAATGATGGTGACTCCACCACCTCCCCAGGCAGCCCATTCCAATGGGCAATCACTCTCTCTGTATAGAACTTCTTCCTAACATCCAACCTAAACCTCCCCTGGCTCAGTCTGAGGCTGTGTCCTCTTGTTCCGGTACTGGCTGCCTGGGAGAAGAGACCATCATCCACCTGTCTACAACCTCCCTTCAGGTAGTTGTAGAGAGTGATAAGGTCACCCCTGTGTCTCCTCTTCTCCAGGCTGAACAATCCCAGCTCCCTCAGTCTCTCCTCATAGGACCTGTGTTCCAAACCCCTCACCAACTTCGTTGCCCTTCTCTGGACTCATTCCAGCAAGTCAACATCCTTCTTAAACTGAGGGGCCTAGAACTGGACACAGTACTCGAGGTTTGGCCTAACCAGTGCAGTGTACAGGGGCAGAATGACCTCCCTGCTCCTGCTGGCCACATTGTTCCTGATGCAGGCCAGGATGCCATTGGCCCTCTTGGCTGCCTGGGCACACCGCAGGCTCATGTTCAGCCTGCCATCGACCAGTACCCCCAGGTCCCTCTCTGCCTGGCTGCTCTCCAGCCACTCTGACCTCAGCCTGTAGCTCTGCATGGGGTTGTTGTGGCCAATGTGCAGAACCCGGCATTTGGGTGTGTTAAATCTCATGCCGTTGGATTCTGCCCATCTGTCCAGCCTGTTGAGGTCCCTCTGCAAAGCCTCTCTACCCTCCAGCAGACCTGCCCCCCAGCTTGGCGTCGTCAGAAAATTTACTGATGATCGACTCAGTGTCCTCATCCAGATCATCAATAAACATGTTAAAGAGCATGGGGCCCAGCACTGATCCTTGGGGCACACCACTAGTGACTGGCCACCAGCTGGCTGTGGCACCATTCACCACCACTCTCTGGGCTCGGCCATCCAGCCAGTTCCTAACCCAGCTCAGAGTGCTGCTGTCCAAGCCATGGGCTGACAGCTTGGCCAGGAGTTTGCTGTGGGGTCGGTGTCAAAGGCCTTGCTGAGGTCCAAGTAGATTAAATCCACAGGCCTCCCCACATCCACCAGATGGGTCACCTGATCACAGAAGGTGATCAGGTTGGCCAGGCAGGACCTGCCCTTCCTAAATCCATGCTGGCTGGGCCTGATCCCTTGGCCATCCTGTACAGTGCTGATTGATTGCACTCAGGATGACCTGTTCCATAATCTTGCCTGGCACTGAGGTCAAGCTGACAGGCCTATAATTCTCTGGCTCATCCAAGTGGCCTTTCTTGTGGATGGGCACCACGTTGGCCAGCTTCCAGTCTTCTGGGACCTCTCGAGTGAGCCGGAACTGCTGGAAAATGTTGGATAGTGGCTTGGCCAGCTCCTTTGACAGCTCTCTCAGCACCCTAGGATGAATACCATCTGGTCCCATGGACTTGTGGGGATCCAAGATGCTGAGGAGAGTTCCAATCACTTCCTCATGGAACATAGGGAAACTGTGCAGCTCCCTGGCTTCTTCTGCCAGATCTGCAGGCCTGCGATCTGGAAGATGTTCTGTCCTGATAATGAAGGTTGTGGCAAAGAAGGTGTTAAGTACCTCTGCCTTTTCCTCATCCTTTGATACAACATTTCCCTCCATGTCAGCCAAGGAGTGGAGGTTGTCCTTGCCCTTCCTCTTGCTATTAATATATTTATAGAAGGATTTTTTGTTGTCCTTCACAGTAGAGGCCAGTCTAAGCTCCAAATGTGCTTCTGCCTCCCTAATTTTCTTCCTACATGATTTGGCAACATCCGTAAACATTCCGTGGGTTGCCTCACCTTTCTTTCAAAGGTGATACACCCTCTTTTTTTCCCTTAGTTCTATTAAAAGTTCATTAACCATCCAGGCTGGCTGGCTGCCCTGGCGGCTCATTTTCCAGCACATTGGCACAGCCTGTCCCTGAGCCTTCAACAATTCTTCCTTGAAGCAGGACCAGCCCTCCTGGACCCCTTTATTTTTAAGAGCTTTATCCCAAGGAAACCTCTGAGTTAGTTCTTTGAGTAACCTGAAGTCTGCCCTCTGGAAGTCCAGAGTGGAGGTCTTCTTGCTACCCTTCTTAGCTTGACCAAATACCGTAAATTCAATTATCTCGTGGTCACTGGACCCTAAACACCCTCCGACCACCACATCACCCACCAGCCCTTCCCTGTTGGTGAAGAGGAGGTCAAGCATAGCCTTGCCCCTAGTAGGCTCTTGCGGCACCTGGGATAAGAAGCTGTCCTCCATGCATTCTAAGAACCTCCTAGACTGTCTCCTCTCTGCTGTGTTGAGATCCCAGCAGATGTCAGGCAGGTTGAAGTTGCCCATGACAACATGGTCTGGAGATCTTGAGACAGCCTGAAGCTGCCTATAGAATGCTTCATCAACATCTTCCTCCTGGTTGGGTGGTCTATAACAGACTCCAACCAGGATGCCTGCCCTGGTCTTCCAGGGCCTTAGAGGGTCTTCCCTCTAATTCTTACCCACAAGCACTCAAACCGACCACCCCTAATCTCCATCTCAATGGCATCTAGTGTCTCCCTGATGTACAGTGCCACCCCTCCACCCCTTCTTCCTTGCCTGTCTCTCCTGAAGAGCCTGTAGCCATTAATTGTAGTGCTCCAGTCATGTGAGTCGTCCCACCACGTCTCTGTGATGGCAACTACATCATAACTTTCCTGCTGCAACAAGGCTTCCAGCTCCTGTTGTTTCTTGCCCATGCTTCATGCATTAGTGTACATGCACTTCAGCTGGGCTGCTGTTTTCACCTCTGATTCTAGCTTATCGCCTCCAGACTCCAGACACCCAGCCCAAACTACGACACACCCCCATACTCTTGTCTGAGGGGACTAGTTTCAGCCCCTTCCCCCTTCGAAACTAGTTTAAACTAGTTTAAAGCCCTGTCGATGAGACCTGCCAATTCCCTTCCCAGGATCTTTTTACCTTTGGGGGACAGGCCGTTCTCATATACTGTGACCTTTCCCCTCCTCTGGGACAGATGTACTCCATCTGTTGCCAGCTGGCCTGGTGTAGTAGAAAGTTTCCCAAGATCAAAAAACCCAAAATTCTTTTGACTGCACCAGCCTCTAAGCCACTTGTTAGCTATAGCACCCGGCACTTGGACTTGTTGAATGCCGTTATGTTGGACGCTACCCATCCGCCCAGCCTGTCAAGGTCCCTGTGGAGAGCTTTCCCACCCTCTAACAGATCAACACCTGCTATCAACTTGGCGTAATCTGCAAATTTACTAATGTTGGACTCAATCCCCTCATCCAGGTCATCAATAAAGATATCGAACAGGATGGGGCCCAGCACTGATCCCTGGATGACACCACTAGTGACTGGCTGCCAGCTGGATGTGGCACCATTCACCACCACTATCTGGGCTCGGCTCTCCAGCCAGTTACTTACCTATTATTTTGGCATTAAAAGATATGATATTTAATTATCTGGTGTTCAAAGGAAGGCATAACTAAAAAGGGTTGCTAGGGGAAAAAGAGTATCTTAAATATTCTGAAACTATAATATACAGTAAATTTTGTATCAATATCACTCAGATGAGGCATTGTGTGTTGGTTGTGTCAAACATGATATGACAAAGCATATTTCTTTTTCAAATTAATTTTAAACATTTTGGGAGCTTAACAACATTGTAGTTATTGCAGAAGCAGTAGATTGTAGTTACGCTTCTACTAAAGTTCATGCTCTGGTGATATTCTTTGCTAACACATGAAGAAATAACACTGAAATCAAATTAAAAAACATCTCATGACAGACCTTTCAAATAATTTCACTGAGCATTACAGTAAACTATAAAGTCTTAGTCTGATCGTCTGCTCTTGCACATATATAAAGTCAATATAAAAACATGGAAGTACATCCCAGTGAATATGACAGTGTCCAAGCAATACAGATTTATACTCACGTGGCGCCTGCAGGTGTAGAGATCAGGACAGAAAGAGCGTGCTGTCATAATAAACCATTTCAACATTGAGAAACAATGAGAATGCTTGAGTAGCACTACTTCAATTTTTTAAAACCTTCTAGTTTTGGGTTTTTTTTTTGGAAGTGCAGATGGCTTTGATTGAAAGTAAATTATCCTGTGGAAGAATTTGACACTTTCATGATGAAATACACACTGTTTTTTTAATAACTGAGCTATCCTGTTGAACATCAGAAACATTTTCTGGCCCAAGATTTCCATTTGGCTAATGACTGTTTCAGCGTAAGGTATGACTAAAGCTGTCACTGCAACAACTATAGTAATACATCAATAAAAAATGTTTTCCCATTTTTATTAGCTTTACCAAGTGAAATGAAGAGATCAGTAGACCAATCAAACTGGTATTGGTGGAATGAAAAATCCACAAAATATCTAGAGCTGGCAAAAATGGTTGTTTTCTTTAGGGATATTTACTTTCTTGTACTTCTTGAAAGAAGAGCTTGCACCTACCAAATACATTTGTACAAATTCTGTGACTCTCCAAGACAAAGAGAGTATTGTGTTTTGGTGAACATAATATGATTTTTGTGATCACACAAATAATAGGCAGCATATTACTTCCTCACATCTTCACAAATATTGAATCACAAGTGGGGCTGTGTAGATCTGTACCTATATAAACGAGCTGACACTGTGTGCAGATTATCTTTTAGCTGTAGAACCTAGTAAAATATTAAGATGAATCCTTTTTGAATATATCTCCAAGGACATTTTTCACTTACAATTCAAAACTGTACCATATAATATACACACTACAATTTTATCTAAATTACTTCCTACTCAGGCTGACATGAATGAATTGTTAATTAAATAAGAGATTTTTTTTTAGATGTTCTAACACATAGGAAACCTAGATTACTTAGTAATGATTATATCTTTCAATGACAGATTCAGTTCTGAGTAGTTGAGGTATTCACCTCTCATTTTTATTTAACCATTAAAAAACAGTTAATTAATTCTTTGTTCCTGTAACATTTTACTTTGAAAAAAATGTTAATTTTCCCAAACCAGTAAGTCAAAAATAAAAAAAAATATGTATCTTTAAGGAGTATAACTCATGGAGATATTTCCCGTGTAGCAGAGTAATGAATACAATCATGAAAATGTACAAATACAACCTTAACTCTTAAAGCTCCTATAGCCCTTTGAATTTATGAGCACATAGTGTGGTTTTGTTTGTTAGTTTGTTTAGTTTTTTCATTCATTTGTTTGGTTTGTACTCTGCAAATATAAGACATATTTTATTTATTTATTTTTTTTTTTCTGTGGCCTGATCCTTACTGTCAGCAGTGGTGTTCTTGGTAGCTTAGTCCTTTATAATTTGTTCACAGAATCACAGAGTCAACCAGGTTGGAAGAGACCTCCAAGATCATTAAGTCCAACCGATCACCTAACCCTAACTAATTAATGAGACTGCAGCACTGAGTGCCTCATTGTGGTAGTTTTAGGCTATGCCTTTAAAATTTAGCTGCAGATTTTGAGAAGAAAAGTATGAATAAATAAGTATTAGATGTAAAAAGGAAAACAAAAGATTATTGTAAACAAATTCATTGGATGAATGTCTGGGATAAGAGAAGCTGTATCATAACAATTCTTCATATTTCACTTCCATCTCACCCCTTTTCTCTTCTCTTCTGATCTTGGCTGTTTCGCTTTGCAGGAGAGACAAGGTGCTGTTTCTGGCTGGCCTTGAGATAAGACTAACACTGCTTTCTCTCAACTTCTCTCTCTCGGTATTGTGGGACCTGGGAACTTTTTGAGGGGGGAGGGGGACAGTGAAGCAGCTTCCCTGGTCTTTTTGACCAGAAGGGGTTTCATGTTGTTTGTTGATTGTAAATATCTTTATAATACTGTAAATACTGTATATTTTGTTCATATTCTTTGCATTCCATTGTAGAGTGTAGTTTTTGCTTGTAAATACAGCTTCATTTGTTTCTAGCTGAGTTGGTCTGGCTTAAAAAGTTAATGCGGGGGGGAAACTTCAACCCACCACACTGTTACAGTTTGAGCTGGGTGCCCCCCTGCAGTGTTTACTTCCTGTATCCAGAAATCCAGCCCAGGGGTGGACACAGGAAATTATGTAGTATTTCATACCACAATCCTTTGCACCACTATAAGATCCAGTGCGGAGTCTAGCACTGTCTCTTTTCTTCCTCCTCCGGCAGCCGGTAACTGGGGGAGATGTCTCCTGGCTTTGGGCCTGGCTAGGCCCAAGGCCACAGGGGGATGGGCAGTCTCAGATCTGGCCAGCTGAGACTAGTCTAGCAGTGGGAGGGGGAAGAAGGAGCCCTGGGGGTCTCGGGTGTACCCTCAGGTAGGGATGGGATTTCTCTGGGTCTGTTTTGGGATTTTTTTCTTGTCACTGTGCTTCTGCTTTTCTGTAAAAGTTCACTGCTTTCTATTTAAACTTTCCATCACTTTTGCAATCCGTTTGTCTGAGTGTTTATTGTTGCCAGGGGTGGGGAAGGGGGCTGCCTCAACCCAGCACACACACTCATCCAGTCTTTTAGAATTTCAGAATAAACCAGGTTGGAAGAGACCTTCAAGATCATCGCGTCCAACCCATCAACCAATCCAACCCACCCAAACAGCTAACCCATGGCACCAAGCACCCCATCAAGTCTCCTCCTGAAAACCTCCAATGACAGCGACTCCACTACCTCCCCAGGCAGCCCATTCCAATGGGCAATCACTCTTTCTGTATAGAACTTCTTCCTAACATCCAACCTAAACCTCCCCTGGCTCAGCCTGAGACTGTGTCCTCTTGTTCTGGTACTGGCTGCCTGGGAGAAGAGACCATCATCCACCTGTCTACAACCTCCCTTCAGGTAGTTGTAGAGAGTGATAAGGTCACCCCTGCGTCTCCTCTTCTCCAGGCTGAACAATCCCAGCTCCCTCAGCCTCTCCTCATAGGGCCTGTGTTCCAAACCCCTCACCAACTTCGTTGCCCTTCTCTGGACTCATTCCAGCAAGTCAACATCCTTCTTAAACTGAGGGGCCTAGAACTGGACACAGTACTCGAGGTTTGGCCTAACCAGTGCAGTGTACAGGGGCAGAATGACCTCCCTGCTCCTGCTGGCCACATTGTTCCTGATGCAGGCCAGGATGCCATTGGCCCTCTTGGCTGCCTGGGCACACCGCAGGCTCATGTTCAGCCTGCCATCGACCAGTACCCCCAGGTCCCTCTCTGCCTGGCTGCTCTCCAGCCACTCTGACCTCAGCCTGTAGCTCTGCATGGGGTTGTTGTGGCCAATGTGCAGAACCTGGCACTTGGATGTGTTTTCTTAAACACCTCCAGGGATGTCAAACCAACTAACTCCCTAGGCTGCTCATTCCAATGGGTAATCACTCTTTCTGTACAGAACTTTCTAAGATCAAGCCTAAACTTCCTCCTGCACAGCTTGAGGCTGGGTCCTTTTATTCTGTTGCCGGTTGCCTGGGAGAAGAGACCAATCTCCACCTGGCTACAACCTCCCTTCAGGTAATAAGGTCTCAGTTATTTCCGTTATTTCAGTTACGTGCCCAGAGGCTCACCCCATATCATTAGCCTGTTTCGTATGTTCCCAGGAATCCATTCACTAGCTATTAAAATAGGATGATGTTAGATTTAGGAGTTTCAATAAAGTAGGGCAGATATTTTGGCTAGATAGGTAGGACATCTAAAAAAGAAAAAAGACTAAAAGAAAAGGAAAAAAAAATTACCTGATCTTACAAGCAGAATCTGCATGCAACTGAAAAATGGGTTAAGAACCCTAGTGGTTGACTGTATTCTGTGAACGAAAGATGAAGAATCTGAGATGAAAGATGAAGAATCTGAGATGAAGAACTCTTGACTTCTGGTTTTTCCCCCAAAGACCCAAAGTGAAAATAATAAAAGATATTCTCAAACCAGGAAGCATAGAAACATAATAAACAGAGTGCTTCTCCAACCACCTATTCACTTTCTATATGCTGCTTTTCTGTCTCATTCTGTTCTTCTGTCATTTCTGGAGGATGAACACAGTAATAACTTCTTGTGGTTTTGCATACCTGCACTAGTTGTCTCCACAGAAAACTATATGTTTGCTATTATATTTGAAGAGGTATAGAAACAGAATATACTTCCCGTTTAGAGAGGGGTCAGGCTTCCCTTAAATCACAAAAGTTAAAGAGCCCTTTGAACAACTTTTGTATTTCACCAGGTTTCCATAATACTGAGGAATGAACTAGACTGTGTAAGTCTCTTCCTATGCACAAACATACTTTTGGGGTTTGAATTATGCTTTAACAGGAGATATAGTGGTTGAATTAACTATGTTTAATGTTTTGTGTGCTATTGTACAACCAAACCAATCCAAACCAACCAACGAACCAACCAACCAACAACAAGACAACCAAATAAAACACACAAAAAAACCCTCCAGCCAGTTCTTTGATACTACATTTTCAGTAGCAAAATATGTCTATAACATGGCAAGGGAAAAGAGCTTGTGACTACAATATGTGTGTTCTTCATGTTTAATGTGGTTGAATGGAATACTTTACTCTCATCTCCAGCATTGTTCAGGTCTTGCACGACTGTAACATCAACTTACTTTCAATTTAATTGCTCCAATTTTTTTTATGCAGAAAGAAAAATATTTGCCTTTCATTAGGAAAGAAATAAAATATCTACAGCTGAAACCTCAAACTATAAATCAGAAACATAGAACTTAGGTCACTTAATATTTTACTTGCAAAGCTCAGTGTTCTTAACAAGGTTATCTCACTTGTTTTTGGAAGAAAAATTATTTTCTGAAATGTTTCAATAAGTCAACCATTTAGTAGTGATGATATACTTTTGCAGTATACTTGTTTTATGAATGTCTTCTAAAAAGTTTCATATGTATGTGGTTGATAATAATGATGTTATTTCATGTCAAGGTATCTTTCTCATGTTAAAGGAACAATGCAACCTCCTCAGGTATTTCATAGAATCATGGAATCAGTAAAGTTGGAAAGACCTCAAAGATCATCAAGTCCTATGGGCTGACTCCTTATTTGATGGCACTTTTTGAACGAACACACAGTCTACACTGCTTATTCTTATTTCTGACCTAGCAAAATAGTACCTTCTGTTGCACTGTGCTTACTAGAACCACAGTTGTTCATGTCTTGCCACAATTAAATTTAATGCTCAAATAACATTAGTTTCTGCTATTGATATAAAGTCTTATAAGGAATGGGTAATATTTTTACTATTTCTATAGCCAGCTCTTTTCAGAGCTCATTGACACTGGCATAAAAATAAGTTTTCTCAGCTAAGCAATGATTGCAATGAGGCACTTTAAAACAATATTGGTTGTCTTTCAGTTCAAATGTGACATGTCTTTCCTTCAAATCTTCTTTAGAACAAGTTTGACTACTATTCCCTCCTAAAAAAAAAAAACATAAAAAACCATAGCACTTTTCAACACCTGTTTTGGTTTGGTTTTTTTTTTTTAAAGTAGCTACTTTAGAATGAGATTTTAAGATGATACAACACTTGCTCTCAGTAATACCTTATTGCCTGTAAAGTCCCCTAATATTGCAGAGCAGTTAAACTACCTCCTAGACTGAATAAGCATGGCAAAATCTGACCCTTTGTTTCTACACAAATAAAACCATGCTATAGCTTATCAGTTCTCCCTGAAGTTAATTTGAAGTTTAGCCATAAAGGGGTAAGGGAGTGGGGGGAAGGGGCCAGAGTGTAAAAAGCATTGATCTGAAGAGAGCTAATTTCTTTCAGACTTTCTCTCTGCATGGGAGATTTGATAGCAAGCACTGTAGTTTAAAAGTCTGAGTAAATGCAAATGAAGGAGAAACTGGGGCATCTGGGTATAAAAGTATATTATGTAGTTCTAAGAGGTCCAGTGGCACTTGCGTTGTGTTTAATCATGTAGAACAAAGTAGATATTAGATCCTGGTAGACTATTTTTCTTAGCATTCTACAAGTTGTATTTAAATCTCAGTGGCCTGAATGCTAATTAATAGAACAAATTAATCTTTTTGACCCAAAGGAAATTTACAAGCATGTTCTTTTTACACTTACAAGGATATTTATGTAGGATTTCAATGGCTCCATTGCAAAAAAATCAATAAGAGACATGTGGCAGTCCCAAATCAAAATTACAAGGGATCAGGCTTTAATCAGTGAGGCTTTTTAGAATGTAATTGTCTGAATAGAGCATGGCTGTCAGTCAACTCAGTGTCAAAACAGCCTGACATCTCAGAGGAGATTATTTACTTGGAGGGAAAATATTCTTTTGCCATCAAAATCTGCAAGTTGGTACTAAAGATGTCCAGAGGTTTTCCTCATGTGTTTTGTTAATGGAGAACAAGGCAAAGATTGCAGTGGAACCCAAGTAGAAAATGTGCCCGCCTGTGAAGAAGAGGAAAAATTCATCCCATTTGTTGAGGTACAAACCCAAAAATTGACTTCATTATGGGTGAGAGTGACAGCTGAGCAGTTCATTTCCAGAATACAGGGAGGGGGAAAGAAAAAAAAAACCAAACCAACAAACAAAAAAAAGGCATTCCTAGGCTAATGAATGGGAAATGTTTCCAAAATGGTCCCTTTAGCTGCTATATATTAGGTTGGTTGTGAACACCAAGGAACTCTGTAGAGCAGGAAGGTAATATTTTCAGAAAGAGAGGCCTTTCAAAGAGCATTTTCATATGGAAAAAGAAATTTTTTAAATAATTTTATATTTTTACCTCATAAATGTACTGATTTTAGATTTGAAGCCCTGTTTTCCAAACTCAGCCTTGCCCCTTCATTTCACAACATAATAGAAAATGTCAGATTCATCTTTAGTGTTTATCCTTACTTGTCATGACTACACATGTACTCATTGTTTCTCAGGAAGTGCTAGTCAGGTTATTTATTATTTGTTTGATCATTTCAGAAATAACAACAGGAGCCTTGAGACTGCTGACAGTGAGCAAAAACTTGTGTAAACGTACCCTGGGGTGTGCAAATGCTTCACGGAGAGACAGACCATGAAGAGATACACAGCAAAGCAAATGTGAATAAGCAAATATGGGATGGAGTAATCTTTGCATATGCACCTGTTATGGTAAATCATCATCCTCATATCTTTATTGCTGTCAGCTCTTTAAAGTGCTGTAGTGCTACTCCCCAGAGGTGGTTTAGGCTGGAGGTTAGGAAGAAGTTCAACACAGAGAGAGTGATTGCCCATTGGAATGGGCTGCCCGGGGAGGTGGTGGAGTCACCATCATTGGAGGTGTTCAGGAGGAGACTTGATAGGGTGCTTGGTTGCATGGTTTAGTTGATTAGGTGGGTTGGATAATAGGTTGGACGTGATGTCTGAAGGTCTCTTCCAAGCTGGTCTATCCTATCCTATCCTATCCTATCCTATCCTATCCTATCCTATCCTATCCTATCCTATCCTATCCTATCCTATTCAACTTTACTTAAGTAATGTCATGCCTCAGCATTGAGCTGTGCAGCTGGCCAGTTGTAAGATCACCCCTCTGCCAGATCTTTCTTTCCTCCCCTGAAAATCTTTAATCACAAAAGCTGTGTTAGACTTCATGGCTGCAGACTATGGTTATTTATCAGCTCACAAGGGTAGAATACATGCAGTTGTGAATTATATTTTCATTACCATCTATGTCCTGATCCAAATTCAGCAGTATTGTCATCCCTTAAATGTGAAGACTCTCATGTCTGAAGGGCTGTAACATTATAACTGTAAAATTTTTAACCTACTTCCTGCCATTATTTCTAACAGAGCAACTTTATCTTAACACCATTTGGCATTATGCCCACAGTATCATATGCAAAGCCACATATGTGAGCATGTTGTCTAGCTGAGCTTGTTTATTTTGTTCTGAGGATCAGCAAAGAAAAAAATAATGTCACTTCAACTTGGTTGTCAGGAGAGACGGAGGAAATTCTTATATGCATGATCAGGACATCTTTTCATTGAAACATTATACATTTCTTACTGGAAAATAAAAGTGGTCCAGAAAGGAAACTTTACTATCAAGACTGAATCTCTGAAACTCAAAACGTGGTAGGGTTTACCCAGCCAGGAAAGGTTTACAGATGACCATATTTCAAAAATCTCACAATCTTTTTTTGGTCTAGCTTATTACCTGTGTGCTGGTGAGAGTGATAATCTGTAACTGGTACACAAACACATTGAGAAGAGAATTAGCATAGAAACAGCCTGTTTGAGTAGCCTTCTGGTACAAGGTGTGCTTCTCTGACATTATGAATGCTTGTATAAAATGCCAAGGGTTTTGATTTACATCAGTAAAAATGAAATCAGGAAGTCAGCTCAGTTCAAGCTGTATACTATGATCAGGGAGAAAATGGATAAAAACTGTAATTATATTAAGTTTTTTCCTAGTAAAATGATAGTCATATGTAATTTATTGATAATGTTTAAAAAGAAGACAAAACCAAAAAACAACCAACATTCTCTGTGGGTTGTTTATAGGTGAAAGAAAAATGCAAGTAGTTTTTTCTAAGGCTGGCAGATAAAGGTGTTGGTCTGAATTCTCACCCTCATAAAAAAGCCATTATTAAAAGATGGATTTCAGTTTATACCATAAAAACCCCCAACCTAGTCACAGCTGGGATTTACGTTGGTCATATCTTTCTTATAACCATGCTAGCTGCCCCTTGCCCAAAGCTGTATACACAAATAGAATTTTCCTTTTTTTCCCAAAAAGTGACCCTTTTGAGTGGTGCAAAAATGTTAAGTAAGAAATATCTTGGCCCATTGAATCTCATAAAACCCATCCATTAAAACAAAGCTCCTTACTTCCATTTAGTTTGAGGTAGCACACAAAATGTTTTGGGGTTTGTCTATTTGGTTTTTGTTTATTTATTTGCTTTTTTTTTAGGACACTATCCCAATCAGGTAAGACTGCTGATCCCATTGTTATGTAGCCCTCTAGTTTCCATGGCAGTTGCATACCTGACTGCAGCTCTAGCAACAGACTCTGCTCAGCTAACATATAAAAATTGTTCTACTCAGCAGTGATAGCATAAAAGCAGTCATTCATAGTATGGAGCTCCTCAGCCAAGCATACATTCTTACAAGGCATTTTTATCATTATTTCTATCTAGATCCTCTGCCCCAACATAATATAGCAAAATAATTAAACCGAGCAGACTGCCAAAGTACATGCTAATTACTTTGGTTAACTTCCTCCAGTATTAGCCTATGAGAAGGACATAATTTGAAATAATTAGGCATTGGAGACCTCTAAAAGTCCATCAACTCATTCATTTTCTAATGCTTTACCCTCACTGAACATTTATGAACATTAGGGACTTGCTTGAACTCTGCTACTAACAATGGCCTATCAAAAGCAGGTGTTCTCATGCTAGTGTCAATACACTTCTCAGATAAAAATGAAGGACATTGAGCTATGCAGGGTACCAGTAGGATGAAAATCTGCATAGTACTAATGCCAACCAACAACAGGGAGGTTTGCTTCAATACAGGAAAGTACCCTGCCTTTGGTTCAACAAAGATTGAGGAAAAAAGACTTTTAATTTTAAAAGAAGTGTGGGAAGTCACTCTTCACACTCTGGGCAGCATATTTCTTTATGATGCTGCTTATTCCTCCAAGCCTTGTGCTCTAGTCCCACAGAAACCAAAGACAATATGGATAATAAACTTTATAGGTGCCAGCATTTTTACCTTTGCTAAGGGAAGATTATGATTTAAGACAATCACACTATAGATGTGGTCATTACTCTTCCCAGTAAAAGAATAGTAACTTTCTTCCCCTTCCTGATCCTGGACCAAAGATTTACCTTTTAGAAGTCTTTTGATAGCACTGTTGAAGCTCTTGAACAAGAGGTGAAAAATGGCTAATAAACAACATTCAGTGTAGGCAGACCAATGATAGGAAAACAGATGGATTTTGAATATGTAGACAAAATGACATAAAGCAGATTTAGCCCAGCTGTTGACACTAACCAGTTCAGCATCTCTCTCTTTAGGTTTCAGTGTAACCATATTTGTGAACAACCATTCTTTGTTCATAAATTTGAGCAATTTATTCATAAATCTGGTCAAACAGCTTAGTGGTATCCTGATTGGTATGCACAGAGTACAGCTTTTCTCTGTGCCCATACCACCAACTCAGCAGACTACTAGCTTCCCAGATCACTCATGTATCTTCTGACATTTACATAGCCACCTACACCAAGCCAGCATTCTGAGCCCAGAATAAACATGCCACCCTGCTGTATGGTCCCTCAGCCTTTGAAGATGGGGATCAACATACTGGTCTATAGTTTTCCTGTATTTTTTTAACAAAGATAGTCTTCTAGATATATTTGTCACTAAGTGTACAAGAAAACAACTGAAAAGGAAAAAAGTTCCCAGGTCTAGAAATGCATTAGTGTAATTTAATGAGTTCAAATGTATGGTTACAACCTGAGGGAGTGTTAGCACACATTCTGCAATAATTTCTCCTAGAGTGAACTGCATTCTGACCAGGACATGGCACCAAGGAAGCATGAAACCTCTGCAGAGCTAACTTTAGAGAGGTGTCTCTAATTTAATTCCAATAATAAAATTTAGTTATCCAGGGTGTCCACCTCTTAAAATTGTTACACAACTCTCAGGGGCCTTACTCGTCTCCTTATCCTCCCATCCCCAAGTGCATACCATTCTGAATAAGGACATCATCCCTGTGAGTTTCTTTCCCTGATTCCAGTTTTGAAGGCCCTGGTATGGTGTTTGCATGGCAGTTTTGGTAGTGCAAGTGCCACAGGGGTGGCTTCTCTGAGGTACTGCTATAAGTTTGATAGAGTCACTGCCAGACAGTTGCAGGATGGACACACTGCAGGATGGACCCACTGCTGGTCAGTGCTGAGCCCATGAGCTGCAATAGGAGCAGCTCTGTGATAACACATTTTAAAAGGGGCTAAACACAATCCCTGTGCAACAAACTGCAATTGCAGCCAAAAAAAAGAACAATAAGAACATGTAGATGGTAATTTGTTTGCAGCCAAGGTGACTGGACAACCAGTTAAAAAGGGACTTAAATAGCGTTTGGGAGGTTGCTTCTTTTGCACCAGAGAACTGCTGATGGATGTATTGTGGCTGAGCAACCTGCTGAGGCAGGTCTTGCAGTTTTCAGTGCCCACTGAGCAAGTGTGAGGGTGTTAGGTCATAGACTTTGAGAAGCGTCTTGTGTGATACAAAGCTTGAAATATCAGTCTTAGTACACTGAGCCTGAGCCCATCTGGACAGCACCTACTATCACCTGGTACTGCACCCACCAGGCATATGTGTGAAGATTTTTGGAAATGGACAATGATTTTGGGACTCAGACTGTTTAAAAATGAGCTAGAGAAGAAGAATCCTCTCCCTGGAACTCTCTCCCACCACCAAGTCATCAGGAACAACAGAACAGGACCCATCTCCCCAGGCAAAAACAGAGAAGGAACCCCTTCCCACCAACTCATCAGGAATACCTGACCCACAAGACACTATTAGACCCTCCATAGTAGTGATTTCCTAGCAGTCTGTAAAGACACCTTCACTTGGATTTCTGCACCTTTTCTATCATTTCTCCTCCTTTCTTTCTTACCTCTCTCTTTTGATAAATGCTAAACTGTTAAACAACATTTGATTCATCTGTGTCTTAATCTCGTGCTCTCTGAGCAAACCATACTGGGACAGAATATATGACAGAGTCCTGCAGACACAAAGGTCAGCAAAGAAGGAGGGAGAGGAGGCACTCTAGGTGCCAAAGCAGACATTCCCCTATTGCCCATAGTGAAGATCACAGTGAGGCAGGCTCATGAAGGTTAAAACAGTAGAGCAGATACCACTTGCAGCCTCTGAAGAACTCCACACTGTAGCAGGTGGATGCACTTGTGGCCCTATGGAAAAACTATGATGGAGTAAGCTCCTGATAGAACCTGTGGACCCATGAAGAAAGAAGCTAAAGCCAGAGCGAGTTTGCTAGCGGGACTCATGACCCTGCAAGGGACATACGCTGACCCTGTCTGTTCTTGAGGAAGCACAGCCTGTGGAGGTGACTGTCCTGAAGGGACAAAAAGCCTAAAAAATGCTCTGAGGTGGATGATGAGGCAGGAGCCAGCAGGTCTGTTTTTTCAGGAAAATGCCCAGGTTGCCCAGGCTTGTCTGAACATGCCCTGGAGTCCAGATGGACCAGGTATGTGTGTCTTTTGCCACATTTGGAGAGGACTCATTCTATAGGTTACAGTGTCAGGTTTTTTTTATCTCTGTCTTTGTTGTCACTGGCCATTCCAGCCCAAAGAGTCAGAGCCTTGCCTTGCAATTGTCCAAGCTCTAGGAGAAATCACGAGCCTCACTTGGAATCCGAGCTGCGTTTTGGTTTACCCAGACAGGACTGTGCAGAGCCCTCACTGTATAGCATTGTAAAGCCCAGGAGCAGGCAGACATGTCTCTCCGGGCTGAGAGATGAACCCCAGGAGGAGCTGAGTCCCCGTGAAAATTTTGTTTGATTGGAAGGAGGAACAAGCACCACTGCGAAGAATTGCAGCAGCAGAACACATCCAAATAGGCAAAGCTATAAAGCCAACAAGTTCTGCACAGTTCAGCAGCAACCTCTTTTCTACAAGGCTTTCAGCTACAAAACCTTTGGAGATAAATCCTGAATGTGCTTCAGCAACAAGCTGCAGAAGCCAACAGAAAGTGAAACTATTCCTGCAGCTTTCACGTGGTGAGCGTCATTCTGGTTTTGTTTAAATCCCCACATGTGCCATGGGGTGCCAGGATCAGTGAGTAATTATGAAATCTGATTTTTTATAAGCATCTGTGAAAGGTCTGTTGCAGGGACCCATGTTGCAGCAGTTCATGAAGAAGTGCAGCCCATGGAAAGAACTCACACTAGAGAAGTTCATGGAGGACTGTCTCCTGTAGGAGGGACCTTACACTGGAGCAAAGGAAGAGTGTGAGGAGTCCTCCTTCTGAGGAGGAAGCTTCAGCAGAGACAGTGCTTGTTGAATTGACCATAATTCCTGTTCAATGTCCCCTTGTGCCACTGGTGGAGAATGGAAGTAGATAAAGTTGTGTGCAAAGTTCAGCCTGACAAAAAGAGAGGGGTGAGAAGAAGATGTTTCAAAGATTTGGATTTTTTTCCTTACTTCCCTACTCTGATCTTGGAGATAGACTGCATAAATTTCCCAAGTTGAGTTTGTTTGCCAGAGACAGTCCTTATCTTGATCCATGAGTCTTTCATTCTATTTAGTCTAGTTGAGGAGGGAAAGTGACAGAGCAGCTTTCATGGGCATATGGCCTCTAACCAGGGTCAGCCTACCACAGGTCTGCAGATAAATATTACCTAGGTGAAAAATTATAAAGCTGAAGACAAACACTTCTTTTTTTCTTGTTTAGGTTTTCAATTTAAAGATTTTCTTACTTATGATCTAAAGATAAAATTACTATGTTGGTGAAGGTCAAGAAATGTCAGTTTAATTCATCATTTTTGAGCCAAGACAAGCTAAGTTCTGCAGTCAGAAGCAGGCTCTGAGTCATACAAAGATTGCACAGCACTAGTAGAAAGACAGGTCTTGAGGCTCTGGGTTACTTTCCCACATTAAAGCAATCACACCAAGGGAACATCAGCTTAGGCTTCCATGCCAAACCTGAGTCCTCTACAGCATGGTCATTTGCCTTGGTTGCACCCAGAGAGCTCTGCACAAAACTGACGGTGCAATGAAACAGGGCTGTATAAAGTGTTGCACTTGTGAAGCACTTGGTTTTGGTTGTCAAGTGCTTGCCAGAAAGAAAAATGAGGTTGTAAAACCAGCAGACCAGCATCTGTTTTTATTTTTCTGGTTTTGTTTTTTGTTGTTGTTGTTTTACAGTATCATAGTATCACCAAGGTTGGAAGAGACCTCACAGATCATCGAATCCAACCTGTCACCATAGACCTCATTACTAGACCATAGCACCAAGTGCCATGTCCAATTCCCTCTTGAACACCTTTGGATTTTTTGTTTTGGTTTGTTGTTGTTGTTTGGCTGGTTTTGTTTTTGGTTTTTTTTTTTTTTTAGGGGGGGGTTGTTTAGTTTTTGTTTTGTTTTGTTTTGTTTTGTTTTGTTTTGTTTTGTTTTGTTTTGTTTTGTTTTGTTTTGTTTTGTGAGGGTGTGGAGTGGGTTGGTGAGGCTCTGAAACAGGTTGGCTAGGGATGCTGCAGATACTTCTTCCCTGGGGGTGTTCAAGGCAAGGCTGGATGAGCCCTTGACTAGCTGAGTTTAGTTGAGAGGCATCCCTGCCTAACCAAAACCATTCTATGGTTCCCCAGCCCAGCTGTGGAGAGAAGGTATCTACATTTGAGTATTGCCCATGGTCCAGAATGCTGTTTCCTCCAAACCTGATGCTTTCAGCCCCTGTCCAAATGATGCCATGAGGCACTACCTCTCTGCCCTGCTTGGCCATGAGCCACAATAGGGCAGGTCTTACATGCCAGCCAACACCATCTGTACCCCAACATATGCTGCAGACAGTTTGGGGGTTCCACCTCTTTGTGATTCAGGTTAACCTATGAAAACACTAATGTCTTCCTCCTTATTACTTCAGTTCTCAGATCATTACATAGTATAACTTTTCATCTCTGAAAGTTAATCTATTTATGACTATAGCCCACTTGGGGGGAGAGGGATAAATAGCTTGAAATTGTGTAATCAAGTGAATCATTGGACAAAGAAGAAAATAATTTTTGGAAATTAAAAAAAAAGGCATTCTTTGGTTAGTACTAAGTCTGGATTGGTGGGGAAAACGTCCCTTTAGTCCACTCTAGAAGGCTTTTTCCATTAACTCTGGGATAAATCATAATGCTAGCAATCAATTCCGAATCCCACAATCTACTGAGAGTAGGTTTCTGAAGCTGCAGTCTGCACTCTGTGTTGATGAACAAGTGTTCATTTCATCACTTTCAAAGGTCTTCAGAAATACTCCAGTGAATTAAATCAGGAATTTCACTATACATCGAAACTATGGTATATTGATAAACAACTATGTAGGAAAAGTGAATGTCAGCTTGTAGAGCCATACTTTGCAGCTTCAATGGAAAGCCTTCCCAGGTGCAGCAGTTGTATTACTCGAGCCTGTGTATTTCATACGTCCAATAAAATATATATTTTGACTACTCATTAACCTTGATCAGCAGCATATGTTATTTTTGCTCTCTATTCATAGAATAGAATACTCTTATTCACTGCTGAATAATTTACCTTTTTTTCCTCTCCCAATTCCCGTTTTCTGAATGATGCTTTTGTACATTCTGCCAGACATATCTGTAAACAAGTTCCTGCATTTTAAGATGTCTTCTGTCAAATAATAATCCTGATCGAAAAATCATATACTTGATGTGATGATTTGTGTCTTGAGTTTCCTTACTTTGGTTGGGAGAAATATTCTTAAAAATGTGTATATAGATCTTATAGCTCTGTTTCTTTGTTCTTTTCATTCTTGAAACAAAATTAGTCCTTAGAATACTGTGAATTCATAGCTGATTGTCTTTTTTGAATAGAAGATTCTGAAAATAATTTCACTTTTTACCACTTAACATTTTAAAGTTACAATTTATTTCTAGCTATGAAGGAGGAATTGAATTTAAATTTAAACTTTCAAAAATATGTGGCTGGACTATCAATAACGTAGTCTTTTCACATATAAAGCTATTTAAAAGCTAAGAGTACAAGGCAATTCCATATAGGTGGAAAATTGAAAGGTTATATTACCCAATATAATTTCTGCAAGTATTCTCTGCACTGCAATAGGCTGTGTGAAGTTAAATTGACTGAAACACATTAAAAAAAAACATCAACAGCAGGCAGATTCAGAAAAAAACAAAAGTTTTTCTTTTCATTCAGTCATTTGGATGAAAGAATCTATTTTTTATTTCATAAAGCATAAAAATTAGGCCTTTTAAAAATCAATTAACACTTCTCTTCCTCTTGTTCGTTACAGCTATGGTAGGAAAATACATGGAAAGAGTCACAGTAAGAGACAAGGTTTAATAATTTAAGCTGATGTTGCTGATGACTGTTTTGATGTGAAACTGTAGTTTATTATTCTTAGGTTCCTCCCAGCTATGCTAATACTTTCTTCTTCTTTTTTTTTTTTTCCCCCTGATTTCTTGTTTTTGATTTTTTTTTTCTTCTTTTATACACAGTCACAAACATTTGCCATCATTCAAATTTCTAACCTCAATATTCACTTTCATTCTGAAGTCTATCCTGTCACTCATACAATCTCACTTCTGATCTGCACTATTTTACAGTCCTTTGGACACTTTTGGGTCAAAGAACAAGAAGGAGTTGACCAGAAATAATCAAAGAGAGGAGAAAGAAACAAAACCATACCCCAAACCAACAAAATATCAACCATAAAACAAACAACAACAAAAAAAACCTAAACCAAACCAAATTTATTAATTGGTTTTATTTGAGCTATTCCATTTTTCTACACCTTGAACAGTTTTTTTTTATGAACACAGTGAAAGGTCTGCAGGCCAAAACATCTATGCACAATGGCAATTACATTTTAAAGCACAATAATACTTAAGCATTTGAATAGATTACATCCAATTACATCTGACATGATAAAGCACAATTGCATTTTTCTTGAAATTAATAACCGAATCTTATAAACTTCTGCTAAATTCAACTATATCCTTTGTGAAGCCCACATTTCAACAGTTTTTACATGTTTTTGGGGAGTATTTCTTGCCTTATCAAGTCAGTCAGGTGCTAAGCCCATGTCAACTAAACAGTGGTTTTTAGACTATTCCTTTCCAATTAGGAAAATCCCTCATCCTTAAATAATAATTTCTTATCTCTGCTCTTTTCATATTATCACAGTTAAATGCCAAAACAGCACAATAATATTTAATGAAAGTTCACGTGTGATCTAGACAAAAAAAAATAGATAGTTTAGTAAATAGAGACAGTTATTCAGATGTTTTGTAAGTACACGTAGCTCTTCTGAAACTGCACATATCTGAAATGCTTCTGAATTGAAATATAGTAGTGAGAATTTACATCAGCAGAAACACTGTATTTTTTTTCTTTTTGTAATATTTCAGAATATGCTTTAGTCTTTAATTTTTCACTACAAAAGCTTTTTTGATTAATTCTGGATTTTTTAAATTCAAGTGAAGCTATTAAATTGCAATGCAAGTTTAATTTTCACTTTAAAAAACTTCCTTTAGTTGTTTTCTAAATTATTCCTCTACTAGTTGATAAATATTTTTCTGTTAACTTGAAAAAAAATTATTTTTTAAATACCAATAAGAAAGTATTTTTAGTGAAGATAGCTGTCTTGAGGTTAAAACTGAGTGTTAATTTTAAATTTGTATCTTTCATCTGTACAGTCACAGAATCTTGTCATTTGCATTTATAAGTTTGTAATGAACTCTTTATAATGAACTTTAATGTAAAATTAAAGCTATGTAATTGGAAAAAGTGAATTAAATTTCTCCAGAACTTTGGGTAATATCTGCATGTAGAAAACAAATTCAGAGAACAGTCAGCCTGTTGTTGGATTCAAGCTCCATTACAGTTCCATTACAGAGCAAACATACACCTAGTTAGCCTAGTGTTTCCATAGCTATCCATTATACCAGTCTGAGCCTAGTTTTGAAAAGACTGGGAGGTAAGAGAAACTTCATCATGCTCTCTGCCAAGGCCAGGGTGTGTCTATAGTGTAGTACTAAAACAAGGAGAAGCTGCTATCCATTGAATCTCTGTAAGGCAAAATACTTTCCTGCAGAACATTTTGGCATGTATGATTGTATTCTGCATGTATGCTAGTATCTCTTGTGTAAAAGGACAGTTTTCTGTTTGTCTTTCTTAGGGCAAATTAGTGGGATTGGATCAACAACCATCTAGAGTTTATGGAAAGATGAAAAGATGTCCCTCTCTTTTCATGGAAGCTACAATGATATCAGAACTTCATTGAAAACAATGTTAATAGTAGATAGCATACATTAATACATCTTGAAAAAAACATATAATGGTATGAAGTTCATAGAAGTTAAAGTTGCACTTAGCCTGGAGAAAAGGAGACTCAGGAGTGATATTATTGCTCTCTACAACTACCTGAAGGGAGGTTGTAGACAGGTGAACATTGGTCTTTTCTCCCAGGCAACCAGCACCAGAACAAGAGGACACAGTCTCAAGTTGCACCAGGGGAGGTTCAGACTGGATGTTAGGAAGAAATTGTACAGAGAGAGAGTGATTGCCCATTGGAATGGGCTGCCCAGGGAGGTGGTAGAGTCACCATCATTGGAGGTGTTCAGGAGGAGACTTGATAGGGTGCTTGGCTACATGGTTTAGTTGATTAGGTAGTGTTGGATTAGTTGATAGGTCGGACACAATGATCTTGAAGGTCTCTTTCAACCTGGTTTATTCTAAATGGAGGTTGGGAATTTATTTTCTTTTGATTATAGTTTCATAGTTTCATAGTTTCATTCAGGGTTGGAAGGGACCACAAGGATCATCTAGTTCCAACCCCCCTGCCATGGGCAGGGAAACCCCACACTACATCAGGCTGGACAGAGCCTCATCCAGCCTGCTCTTAAACACCCCCAGGGACGGGGCCTCGACCACCTCCCTGGACAACCCATTCCAGGGTTTCACCACTCTCATGGGGAAGAACCTCCTCCTCACATCTAGCCTCAATCTCCCCACCTCCAGCTTCATTCCATTCCCCCTACTCCTATCACTACCTGACATCCTGAGAAGTCCTTCCCCAGCCTTCCTGTAGGCCCCCTTCAGATACTGGAAGGCCACAATTAGGTCACCTGGGAGCCTTCTCTTCTGCAGACTGAACAGCCCCAACTCCTTCAGTCTGTCCTCATAGGAGAGGTGCTCCAGCCCTCTCATCATCCTCGTGGCCCTTCTCTGGACACCTTCCAGCACCTCCACATCCCTCTTGTAATAGGGACTCCAGAACTGGACACAGTACTCCAGGTGGGGTCTCACCAGGGCTGAGTAGAGGGGGAGGATCACCTCCCTCGACCTGCTAGCCACACTTCTCCTGATGCAGCCCAGGATCTGATTGGCTTTGCGGGCTGCAAGTGCACATTGAGAGCTCATGTTGAGCTTTTTGTCCACCAGCACCCCCAAGTCTCTCTCCTCAGGGCTACTTTCCAGCCAGTCACAGCCCAGCCTGGATTTGTGCCTGGGATTGCCTCCACCCAGATGCAGGACCCTGCACTTGCTCTTCTTGAACTTCATGAGGTTGGCTTGTGCCCACCTCTCCAGCCTGTCAAGGTCCCTCTGGATAGCCTCCCTTCCCTCCAGCGTGTCTGCTGCACCACACAGCTTGCTGTCATCAGCAAACTTGCTGAGGGTGCACTCAATGCCACTGTCCATGTCACCCACAAAGATGTTGAAGAAGACAGGTCCCAGGACTGATCCCTGAGGGACTCCGCTTGTCGCTGGCCTCCACTGGGACATGGAGCCATTGACAGCCACTCTTTGGGTGCGGCCATTGTCACGGTCCGGAGACATTAGATGTCTCGGTCCGGAGACACAGTTCTTTTAAATATTCCCGTGTTGTGAAATTAACGGCACAAACGAGGCCAAAGTATCAACAGCTAGACTATTTATTACATAAAGTGGACATAAGAAAGGAAGAGGGAGAAAATAAAGAGGGAGAGATGAGAGATAAAGTGGACATAAGAAAGGAAGAGGGAGAAAAGGGAGAGAGAGAGAGGGACGAGAGATAGAAGAGGAAAGGAATTATATTACCACACCCCTCATCCCCCCCCAAGACAGTTAAAGTCTGTGGAGGCAAGGTGCTGCAGATGTTGGGTTTGTAGAGAGAAACGCTGGTGAGGCTTTTACTGGAGAACAGCTGTGGTCCTCTGGGGAGATGTTGGGTTGATACAGGAACAGTGCTGAGGATTTGGCTGGAGCTGTGGTCCTCCGGGCAGCTTCTTTTCTCCGGAGCAGCATTGTCCCGGCTTCTCAGCGGCCTGGCCCGTCTCCTGTGTTTTCCTTCATCTCCGTTTTTCTCCCCGTTTTTCTCCTCCGTTTCTCTCCTCTGTTTCTTTCTCTACAAACCAGTAGTTGCTCAAGTCTTTTATACAGTTTTTAGTCCTCCGGCAGGTGTTGGTATGTAGTCAAATATCAGGAATTCCCGTGGCAGGAAATCTGTGTGTGTTGGGCAAGAACCTGGCTGGAGGGGGGGGGGGGGAAATCTCCATCCAGACAAGGTTCAGGAAACAGGTGGAGATTATCTTGCCCTAAAGGTGTGATGGCTGGGTCCTTGGGTCCATTGTTGTAGTCCCATGTTATCACGATGCAATCACAAGCTGATTTGCATCCAGGATTGCTAGACAGGATTCACTTTATCTTTGTTGATTTACATTAAGAGAGACAAACTTGTCGTCTTCCACAGCCATCAAGCCAGTTCCTTATCCATCTAGTGGTCCACCCATCAAACCCATGTGTCACCAGTTTGGAGACCAGGATGTGGTGTGGGACAGTGTCGAAGGCTTTGCTCAGGTCCAGGTAAATGACATCAGTTGCTCGCCCCTCATCTATTAATTTTGTCACCTGCTCATAGAAGGCCACCAGGTTGGTCAGGCAGGATTTGCCCTTGGCAAAGCCATGCTGACTGTTCCCAATTACCTCTTCACTATTCTTCTGAGCGAGTAGTGACTCCAGGAGGATCTGCTCCATGATCTTTCCAGGCACAGAGGCGAGACTGACTGGCCTGTGGTTTCCTGGTTCCTCCTTCTTACCCTTTTTGAAGATGAGGGCAATGTTTCCCCTTTTCCAGTCTGTGGGGACTTCACCAGATTGCCATGACTTTTGAAATAGAATAGAGAGGGGTTTAGCAACCTCATCTGCCAGTTCTCTCAGTACCCGTGGGTGTTTCCCGTCGGGTCCCATGGACTTGAACACTTTCAGGTTCTTCAGGTGATCATGAACCTGATCTGCACTTACAATGGGCAGTTCTTCCTCCCTGTACCTGGCTTTGACTTCCATAACATCAGGAGTGTGGCTAGAGGCCCTTGCAGTGAAGACTGAGGTAAAGAAGTTATTAAGTACCTCAGCCTTTTCCTCATCACTTGTGACCATGTCACCATTTTCCTTTCTGAGGGGGCCCACACCTTCCCTAGTCTTCTTCTTCCCATTAATATACCTGTAAAAGTTCTTAGTGTTCCCTCTAATCTCCCTGGCTAGATTCAATTCAAACTCTGCTATGGCTTTCCTAACCAGGACTCTTGCTGCTCGGGCAGCTTCCTTATATTCCCCCTGTTCTACCTGTCCTTCCCTCCACTTCCTGTAGAGTTTCCTTTTAAGATTAATGAGAGCAAGATAAATTAAATAATGTTTCTAGGACAAATTGAGATCTTGCAATCTTTGAAAGAGAATTCAACGTTTTCTTCACTGAAAAAGCAGCACAAATCAAATTATTTGCAGGAGTCAATGCATTATTCTTAGTATTGTTGAGGTTATAAGAAACATCTGCATATCTTTGTTCCAAGTCTGCTGTTAAAAAAGTCAAGTGGAACATGCTATCCATGACCGTATCCAGTTAGCGTTTGTATATCTCCAAGAACGGAGACTCTGAGTTCTGTGAGAAATCTGCTTTAGTATTTGATCTCCCTCAAAGTAAATTTCTTACATACAAGTTGAATTTTGCATATTTCAGTTTGTGTCCATTGCTTCTTGCTCTTGATATGACTGATTGTCTTCTTTACACCCATCAACCCAGGTAAGTATTTATTATGTTGAAAATTTTCATAATGTGAGAAACTGAGCTATGAAAATGCCTGGTTTGGGCTGCTAAAAATTTAGGTTAAAAGTTCAGGGGAATTTTTTTTACAATTATTTGATTCAAAGTCAAATGGACTGAAATCATGTGGGAAAATAACCACGTTCTTTTGTAAATGGAATGATGGAAGTTTACATATGAGTACTGTGTTAATAAAATGCAATAACTGTGCTTGATATAGTTCAGAGTATTCAGCGAACACAGGGCAATTTGAGAAAATTTTAGACTGTGTAGATAAAAAAAGCCACATATTCTCCTACTGAATTTTGATTGTATCATACAGAAACAATTGATTTTCTTTCCATTGGAAATAAACGTAAATCTCTCAGTGGATTAGGAGAATAGCTTCAAAGTTGTAACCTGCAAACAGTTCTAACACCCCTGCAAATGCAGGACATAGCAAGAGAATTTGAATCCTCATGTGCTTTCTTGATAGTCAAGAATTTCTAAAGCTCCTAGGCTTAGTTCAATGAAAACATTTAAAATTTCTCCAGAAGGCCAGTAAAAATGGATTAAAACTCATCTGTTTTCTGTTACAAAGTTTCCTATAGTAACATATAGTGTTTTTAAACTCTATCAAGTAAAACCATATCTGTAATAATTATTTCTGTCAATAGATATATATTCTTGCATTTTTCCAATAAAAATTTTGTTTCTTAGATGCAACATAATTTAGATATACAGAGTACAGAGTGTTATCAAACATTTTGAAGAAGAAAAGTAAATGCTTCAAGAAACATAAGACTATTTAAGTTCAGAAATTTTATCGTAAGCCAAATACAGATGTCAGTGTTATTATTTATTCTTTTTAGACTATCATTCCAAGGTGCTTTAAAATTTCTAGGCATATATTGTCATTTTCCTTGACAAATCTGTTAATTTTAGAGGATTTGGCTCAATAACTGAATTTAAATTGACATGCCAGGAAAGAAGAAAGGATCAATTTTCACCAGTTAAAATTGTGTAGAAGCCCAAAAGAAATCAATTGTTGTGTACATGCACTTTAAATGTCAGCAAATGCAAAATGAAATTAATTTTTGATGACATCAGGAAAGTCAGCATTTATATATTAGTTGTATTAGAAAACTGTCCAATAGACCCAACTATAACATGTTGTATTCTGACAGCATTTCTTTTAGAAACACTGATACTTCACATGCAACAAAAAGCAAATAACCTGGCCTGCAAGAACAAAAAATGCCATGTCTTTTCTTAAGCACTTCCATGAATGCATGCTGTCCTTAACATTCCTTCACAGAGTGTCTTCTTTGAACATTGGGAATACTATCATTTTATGAGATCCCAGAATGTTCACATCTATAAAAATGTTTACAATAGACTTGAAAGGTTATCTTGTGAGGCAATGAAGAGTGTAAATAGGCTATCATAGGCTCATAAATCAGTATTTTTTGCATTGATGAGAATAAAAAATCCAGACTGAGACACTTAGGTAACTGAAAAAAAAAAATATAAACCCCAGAAGATTAAAAACTTTTTAGTGAAAATATGAAGTAATACTTATAATCAAACTATACTCTCCATGCTAGAATTCCTATCTTAGAATAGCTGTGAAGGTGAAAATCTTCCAGGCCAAAGAGGGAAGCAAGAGACAGCCTTGAACTGCATTAGGTAGGACAGTGTGACAGGACTATACAATAACTTCAGAAATACTTATGAGTTCCCAGCTCAGCTTTTCTTTCTTCATTTTTTCCTTTTTTCACACACATCAGAATGTATGGTTTATCCACTATCACAGAGGTAAAATTACTTCTCTGTTACTTACTGTTAATTACATGTGATATCAGCTTCCACCAGAAGAAAAATGGAGGAATTTTTTATTTTGCTTGCCATGATCTGAATCCTTTCCAAGTCACCGCTTCCTCTTTATAATGGGCACATTTCTTCTACCTATATGTATGCTGTTACATTTGTCTGCTTATAATTAATTTTGCCTGAGTCACACACATATTCTAAAGCAATCTTTTGAAATACCTTTACCTATTGATTATGCTTTTACTTATCCAGACAGTAAAACTCGATTTCAGTTGAGAAAGAGGGTTGTGGTGGTCACAGAATTCTGGAAAAGGGCACCAGTTTCCAAAATGTACAAGACCTGTGTTGTTGGAACACATGCACAGACTCCCAAGGTGCTGAAGCAGGAATCTGTTTATTGGTACAAAGAAGCAGTTTATATGAAAAACTGAGCAGGCTAAGAATTTCCCTGATATTTTTGCACCCATGTTTCTAATTGAGTTTTCTTCTTTGATATGTAGCTGTCCATTGTTATCTTCATCCCATATCATGTTGAGCTGTTCTTGCATGGAGCCAAATGTCCTTCTCTCTCATCTGTCAGGTTGCTTACTGCAGTCAGATCCTCTTTATCATTGGGCCATTGTTCTGTTATCAGTGGCCTGTTGTTCTTTCTTGTCCTGAAACCCTCCATAGATACTTCCTGCTCTCCTACACTGTGTGAACTAAAATTCCTCTCTCGCTGTTGGGACAAAGACTGAAGTTGTTTTTCTGCAAATGATAATCAAGCAGCTTGGGCTGGAAGTGACCTGAAATCATCTAGTTCAAATGTCCCTACCATGGGCAGGGACACTTTCCACTAGACCAGGTTGCTCAAGACCAGGTTGCTCAAGGCCCTGTCCAACCTGGCCTTGAACACTTCCAGGGAGGAAGTGTCCACAACCACCCTGGGCAATCTGTTCCAGTGTCTCACCACCCTCACTAGAAAGAATTTCTTCCTAATGCCTAAGATAAATCTACCCTCTTCCAGCTCAAAGCCATTTCCTCCTTATCCTATCACTACAGGACCTTGTAAAAAGTCCCTCCCTGGCTATCTTGCAGGCCCACCTCAAGTCCTAGAATGCTGCCATATAGTCTCCCCAGAGCTTTCTCTTCTCCAGGCTGAGAAGTCCCAGTTCTTTGCAGCCTGTTCCTATAGCAGAAGTTCTCCAGCCACTGGTCATCAGGGAAAATAAAGTAGGCCAGGTTATATGAGAGATATGGTGATTATTATTAACAGGTGTATTAAAACCTGCTTTATTGATCACAGCATGACAAGATACATGGCTTTCTATTTTATTTTATTATCTACAGGCCAGTCTTTTTCCAGTGATGCCCTGTGATAAGATGAGCAACAATGGACACAAACTGCAACATAGAAAGTTCCACCTTATCATGAGAAATAAAGCTTCCTTACTTTATGGGTGATGGAGCATTAGAACAGGTTGAAAATAGAGTTTGTGGAGGTTCCTTCCCTAGACACTTTCAAGACCTGTCTGGACACCTTCCTGTGCAATCTGGTTTATGTGATCTTACTTTGTCAGGAAGGTTGGACTCAATGACATCTGGAAGTCTCTTCCAACCCCTACCATTCTATGACTCTGTGATCTGTATATGTATATGTAAAAGTACACATTTTTGTAAACAGCAGATTTTAATTCAGAATTTAAATTGAATTTATTGTTGTTATTCTAGTGGTAACATACTTATGGAAGAAACATCAATTGTAATTATCTCAGAATTCCTATTACTGCAGTATCTGAAAGCCATGATTTTTTATACCTACACTGAAACAGGGAAGCGACAAGAGCCATAGTCATAGAAACAATAAAAGCATTAAAATTCAGTTTTAAAGTCCCAACTCTCCAAGACTGTCTATAAAAAAAAAATGTTCCTTGCAAAGCAGAGCAATGGAATTGAAGAGGAAATAGTCTACCTTATTTGTGAAGGAGGGGTGGATAGAATATCAGGCATCTTTCTTCAACATACACCATACAATACACACTGACATGACTAATATTTTTAAAACTTGCAAGGCATTATTCCCAGTTGTGAAGTCAATGTTCACACCAAATCAATCATCTGTGTCACTGCACAGATCTAACCCACGCTGTAATGTGAAGAAATGTGGAGTCAGAGCTCTGTGGTAAATGAAATCTTCATTGTGCTGTGGTAAAACAAAAGTAGAGGTGTGGTGGTGGTTTTCTTTTTTGCCATATCCTGAAAGATTACATGGTTAGTTTCTTTTTCACAATGTGAGGGAAAAAAAATCAACCCATAAGAGAACAACATTAGGCAGCTCAAACCATCTGTGGAAGGTTAGATTACTTCCTTCTCAAACGGATAGGAAGTAATTTATGGATCAAGTGATGACAGAGATGAAGCTATATACACAAGGTATTTTTGCAGCACACAAGCTTTAAATATTACCTGCGCACGAAAGATGGGGCTATCACCTCCCTTCTGTATGTTTCAGAAAGATGTAGAGATATGAAAAAATGTGCTAGCAGTGTTGATGAATCATACCAACTCTGCAGAGCTACTGCTTTGACAAGGAAAGCACAAGGCAGACTGATGGGTCTGCTCACTTGCTCACACTCCCTTGTGTAATACATTCCCAATATGAGAAGGAAATACAGAAGCTAGGGCATTCACAATGATACTCCTAGGTTTATAACCCAGAAATACATCTTAACAGTTTTCTTCCTCTACTGTTGCTCTGTACCCCACAGAAGGCAAGAGACAATCACTGATCTTTCATAGTTTCATAGTTTCATTCAGGGTTGGAAGGGACCACAAGGATCATCTAGTTCCAACCCCACTGCCATGGGCAGGGAAACCCCACACTACATCAGGCTGGACAGAGCCTCATCCAGCCTGCTCTTAAACACCCCCAGGGACGGGGCCTCGACCACCTCCCTGGACAACCCATTCCAGGGTCTCACCACTCTCATGGGGAAGAACCTCCTCCTCACATCCAGCCTGAATCTCCCCACCTCCAGCTTCATTCCATTCCCCCTAGTCCTATCACTACCTGAGATCCTGAGAAGTCCTTCCCCAGCCTTCCTGTAGGCCCCCTTCAGATACTGGAAGGCCACAATTAGGTCACCTGGGAGCCTTCTCTTCTGCAGACTGAACAGCCCCAACTCCTTCAGTCTGCTCTCATAGGAGAGGTGCTCCAGCCCTCTCATCATCCTCGTGGCCCTTCTCTGGACACGTTCCAGCACCTCCACATCCCTCTTGTAATAGGGACTCCAGAACTGGACACAGTACTCCAGGTGGGGTCTCACCAGGGCTGAGTAGAGGGGGAGGATCACCTCCCTCGACCTGCTAGCCACACTTCTCCTGATGCAGCCCAGGATCTGATTGGCTTTGTGGGCTGCAAGTGCACATTGAGAGCTCATGTTGAGCTTTTTGTCCACCAGCACCCCCAAGTCTCTCTCCTCAGGGCTACTTTCCAGCCAGTCACTGCCCAGCCTGGATTTGTGCCTGGGATTGCCTCGACCCAGATGCAGGACCCTGCACTTGCTCTTCTTGAACTTCATGAGGTTGGCTTGTGCCCACCTCTCCAGCCTGTCAAGGTCCCTCTGGATGGCCTCCCTTCCCTCCAGCGTGTCTGCTGCACCACACAGCTTGGTGTCATCAGCAAACTTGCTGAGGGTGCACTCAATGCCACTGTCCATGTCACCCACAAAGATGTTGAACAAGACAGGTCCCAGGACTGATCCCTGAGGGACTCCGCTTGTCACTGGCCTCCACTGGGACATGGAGCCATTGACAGCCACTCTTTGGGTGCGGCCATCAAGCCAGTTCCTTATCCATCTAGTGGTCCACCCATCAAACCCATGTGTCACCAGTTTGGAGACCAGGATGTGGTGCGGGACAGCGTCGAAGGCTTTCTACATGTGCATGCCAGTTCATGTCTGGCAGTATTTCCAAAACCCCTTTCCCTTCCCACAAAGACAGAATGGAAGGAAAAGGGGAAGGCAGGATGAAAGGAGACAGAGCACACAACTCCCCCTCTCAGGCCTGTAGAGTAGTGGATTCACCAGGGCCCTTCCCTCAAGGCAGCTGTCCTGTCAGGCACAGACACTGTGCAGGATTAAGTCTGGGCATGTTTGGGCATGTTTATGCAGAGAACTGATAGCTATCTGCTCTGGCTTTTGATGGTAATGTGTGATACTGAAATTAGATGGCTGGATTAAAACAGGTGAGCTGCAGGGTGCACAAGGCTCTTCTTGTTGGGCTTCTTTTTTTTTTTTTCCCTACACATACATGGATTACAAGCAACAGCGGCAGTTCAGAAAGATTTTCCAATAACAAGAGACAAAAGAATTCTCACAATCAACAAGCACCATTTTGAGTAATTGTGAGTAATTCTTAAGGTCCCCAGGAACTTCCTACCCTTTGTTAGTGGGGTAACACACTGCTTTTCAGATTTATCTTTTTCCAAATACTGTTCTTGAAGAGTTTGTAACCATTCCAATTGGGAAGATAATTTCTCAACTGAATACTGAATTTTTATAAACGTTTATAACTTCTGTACACAGTAACATGGGAGACAGAGCAAAATTAATAAATAATTTGTATTTTTATTAATTTCTTGCCTTGTTACCTTTTATTTGTAGCATGCTGTCCCGTGTTATCTTTTATTACTGTGTTTGAGACCAGGGTGACCAAAATGCAGATAAAGGGAAAATGTCTCGAATAGAATAGAATAGAATAGAATAGAATAGAATAGAATAGAATAGAATAGAATAGAATAGAATAGAATAGAATTAACCAGATCACAAAAGACCTTCAAGATCATTGAGTCTAACCCATCATCCAACACTATCTAATCAACTAAACCGTGGCACCAAGCACCCCATCCAGTCTCTTCCTAAACACCACCAGTGATGGTGACTCCACCACCAACCCGGGCAGCCCATTCCAATGGGCAATCACTCTTTCTATGAAAAACTACTTCCTAGCATCCAGCCTAAACCTCCCCTGGTGCAGCTTGAGACTGTGTCCTCTTGTTCTGGTGCTGGTTGCCAACCCCCACCTGGCTACAACCTCTCTTCAGGTAGTTATAGACAGCAATAAGGTCTGTCCTAAGCCTCTTCTTCTCCAGGCTAAGCAACCCCAGCTCTCTCAGCCTTCCTCATACGGCTTGTGCTCCAATCCACTCCCCAGCTTTGTTGCCCTTCCCTGGACATGTTCCAGCAAGTCAACATCTTTCCTAAACTGAGGGGCCCAGACCTGGACACAGGGCTCAAGGTGTGGCCAAACCAGTGCTGAGTACAGGGGCAGGTACTAGCATGAGATTTAGGAGTCCTGCCTTAGTTTCCTGCTCCTGTCACAACTTGTGATATTGAGCAAACTGATTGATAATCAGGTCTTCAGTGGAATTTCAAGATGAGGGTTCATAATTATTGCCTTCACAATACACAGAGGAGACAGGTGCTTCAAAGCAGGTATCAGTACAGAACAGACTGAAAAATAGAAAAACCCTGACAACCTGTAAAAAGTGCTGAGGTGAGTGGTTACAGCATCTAAAATCCTAGGTGTTTGAGTTATTTTTCTATTTAAGACAAGCATGCTGATTAAATATCCTTCTATTTTAGGTCTGAGACAAAAATTCTACCTTTTTCCCAGGGCCAGCAAAATACCAGTGCCTTTCTCTGTAGCAGGTGAAAGGTTAGAGGACTCTGCCACCACCCTGATCAGCTGAGTTCTGTTTCCTTTTATTTGCAGAAGATTCAAAGCTCTCATCTCTTGCTTCCTTAGATGGTACCTAAGACATCAGATGTTATTTTATGTTAGAGTAATGGGAAATATTAAACATGAAGGATATAATTATGTCCCACTCCATTTCATATTGCTATGGGAAGCATGTTGCAAGGTAGCCCGAAAAACCTCTCCTTGACTACAGAAAGCTGAATAGTTTAGAGCTATCAAAAATGGAATCATAGAATGGTAGGGGTTGGAAGACACTTCTGGAGAATATCTTATCCAGCCTCCCAGCTAATACAGGTTTATCTAGGTCAGGTTGCACAGGAACACGTCCAGGTGGGTTCGAAAGTCTCCAGAGGAGTCTCCACAGAAGGAGACTCCCGAGAAGGAATCTCCAGAGACAGAGTCTCCCAAGAAGGAGATGTTGCTTGAATATTAACTAGCTTTCTTCAGCTTCCCTGTCTTGTAGAGCCTTAACCCATGAGATTCTTCCAAGTAGGTCTCTAAAGAGATCAAAGTTGGCTCACATGAAGTGCAGGCCTGCAATCCTGCTCACTTCCTTGATACTACCTTGCATAACCCTGATCTCTTCCATCTCATAATCAGAGCAGCCAAGGCTGCCTCCAGCCTTCATGTCTGTGACCAGACCTTTTTCATTCACTAGCACAAGGTCCATCAGTGCACCTCTCCTTTTAGAATCCTCTAGCATCTGTGTCAAATATTCCTCAATAGAGTACACTGCAGGAACTTCCTGGGCTGTTTGTGCCTCTCTATGTTTTCTTTCCAACAAATATCAGGGTGGTTGAAGTTGCTCCTGAGGACCACAGCATGTGATCTTGAGGCTACTCTTAGCTGTCTGTTGAAGGCCTTGTTGATTTCATCTTCCTGACCAGATGGCCTATAGTCAACTCCCACTATGATGTCACTCATATTAGCCTGTCCCTTAATTCTTACCCACACACTTTCAACTTGTTCTTGTCCCCCCTAAAAGGCAGAGCTCTGAAGTAAAGAGCCAACTATGCTACCTTGTCTTGCTGACCTGTTTTTCTTTACAAAGTATGTAGCCATCCATTGTAGTACTCCAGTCATGAGAGTCATCACATCAGGTTTCTGTTGATAGAGACTTAGCCATACCCATCCTGCTGCACCATGGCTTCCAGCTCCTGCTGGTTGCCCATGATATGTGCATTTGTGAAGATGCATTTTAGCTGGACCATCAATTTCACCCCCAACATTGGCATACTACCCCTAGGCTCATCTATAATAAGCCTGGATTTGGATTTATCCTCTTCCCCCATCAAACGTAGTTTAAAGCCCTCTCGATGACTCCTGCCAACTTATGGCCAAGAATCCTTTTTCCCCTTTGAGATAGCTGGACTCCATCACCATCAGGCCCAGTGCCATGTAAAACTCCCCATGATCAAAGAAACCAAAATTCCACCAATAGCAGCAGCTGTCAGTGGAATCAGGGGGGCTGACAAAAAAATCTGAGAAGTCTGTATGGAAGTGACTGCTTTCTGAACTCTAATACCTCAAGAATTGTTGATAATGCAGTCTTTCTGAATTAAATTTTACTAAATTTATTCTTTTTTTAATTCTTTCTTTTTAAATTCTTTCTAACAAATAGTATGCTTTCAGAAAGCTCACTTTTTCCACTCCATAACTCCTAACAACTGAAACTCATTTGAAGAGTTTGTGATCCTTTCCCGTAATTTAGAGGGGCTTTAAGAAAACCAGAAGTTGCTGCAACTCACTTGAGATGATCAATCTCATGTAAGGGTTGTAGGGCTCCATTACTCCTGAACTAAAAATCCTAATGGGATGCAAGTGATGAAGGGAAACATCATTAGGTTCAACCTGTCCTGTCTCACTCTACTGTCGTGGTTGGCCAAGCTTTTGCTAAAGTCAGCTGTATAGGTTCCTGTGGAGCGTAAGGCCTTCAGCTTATCTTCTGTCTGACCATAATCAGGTGTCAAACAATCCTATTCATGTGAGAACATATGGCTAGTGAAGTACAACACAGAAAGCATTTCTTTTACTTTTTTGTGTAATTGTTTCATTAGCACACAGCTGTGGAAGTCACTTTCTTTTCAGTCACATTGAAAATGTGCAAAACATTTGCATTTCTTTAGCTTTGAATTGATAATAATTGCATTAAAAATTAAATATGTTTATTAAAAATGGAAATAGTTTTACTTGGATAATAAAAGTAATAAAATACTATATTTACTTACAACTTATTCTGAAAATAAGTTAATTTTTGAAATTTTACCAAAACAGAAAGACATGGTGAGTTTAGGAAGGACATTGAGTCACTTGAACATGTCCAGAGAAGGACAAGGCTGGTGAGAGGCCTTGAGCACAAGCCCTGTGAGAAGAGGCTGAGGGAGCTGGGATTGTTTAGCCTGGAGAAGAGGAGGCTCAAGGGTGACCTCATTGCTCTCTATAACTATCTGAAAGGTGGCTGTAGCCAAGAAGGGGTTGGTCTCTTCTCCCAGGCAACCAGCACCAGAGTAAAAGGACACAGTCTCAAGCTGCACCAGGGGAAGTTTAGGCTGGAGGTGAGGAGAAAGTTCTTCACTGAGAGAGTCATTTGTCATTGGAATGTGCTGCCCAGGGAGGTGGTGGAGTCACCATCCCTGGAGGTGTTCAAGAGAGGATTGGACATGGCACTTGGTGCCATGGTCTAGTCATGAGTTCTGTGGTGACAGGTTGGACTCAATGATCTTTGAGGTCTCTTCCAACCTTGGTGATACTCTGATACTGTGATACTGTGAAAAAGTATGCATTTGCAGTGATTGGTTTGGGTTTTTTTTAATTATCTGAATGTGATAACCATTTAAGAGTAACTCTGACTCTAGTATGGATTTCACTGCCTTTACTGAATGCTGTAGCAGCTTTTTATTGTATCTCACTGCATAGTCGAATGTCTACCTAAATCAAAGCTCTTCAGTACTTTCACTGTAGTCAATGAATAACATCACTCAAAATTGAAAATGAGCTTATCTTTTTGGTTCTTTCTGAATCAGAGTGAACCCACACACACTTTTCCGTTATTCACTCAGCACAGCACCTCGTGATGACACACTTCAAGCCTAGAGGTGAAACAATCTCTGTTTGCATCATGAACTGAGTGATTAGCTAAAGATGCTGAATAATCAATAAAAAATGCAGAGCTGTTTAGGAAATTATTATAGACAGAATCTTATGTAGCAAACAAGGGTAGCTTGCAAATTGGTGTTTATTATAATTAAGATTACAAAGATCTGTCTGGCTTTAAAAGATTAGCTCAGGTTGTTGGCAAAGATTCAACCTGGTTATGAATTTTGCCAAAATCTACAAAACTGCTAGAGTAGTAAATAAGCAATCTTGTTGCTGAAGATGCTGCATTTTTTAATATCTCACTGTGCCAGGAGGGTAAATATGCCATAATCATAGAACAGCTTGCCTTTTAGACTGTCCAAAGCAGCATTGACTACAGCTCTGTATCTCTGAAATTAGATCTGTGCAATGTGGATCGGTAAAAGCAGGAATAACCTCTTGGATTAAATTCCACTGGGTAAGGTGTTAAATGTAGTGGTAAAAATTGCTTAAGGATCTTCTCAGGGCCTCACTACATGCAGGTTTTGTTCTGCTAGCATTTTTTGATAAGAAGAGGAGTCGTCTTTCTTGAAAGCATTTGTGAAAATGGTAAAAACTTATTCTAGTATGTTTTGGTTTGGTTAGGTTTGGTTTGGTTTGGTTTGCTAACTGTATTGTTTTCTTTCCTGTGACATCCTATCCTTTGGACAACAAAGAATATTCACCTAAATTGAAGTGTTACACTCAAATCACATCTTGAAAGGTTTGTTTCCTTCTTCCATCACCTTGACATCTCCTTGGCTTTTGGGGGATAATAGTGCTGTCCCAAAATACTTAAAATTAGGAAGTAGCCATACTTTGGTTATTTGAGAGCCCAAGGGACTCTGAAGACACTTGACATCTGAAGGGGGCCTACAGGAAGGCTGGGGAAGGACTTCTCAGGATGTCAGGTAGTGATAGGACTAGGGGGAATGGAATGAAGCTGGAGGTGGGGAGATTCAGGCTGGATGTGAGGAGGAGGTTCTTCCCCATGAGAGTGGTGAGACCCTGGAATGGGTTGTCCAGGGAGGTGGTCGAGGCCCCGTCCCTGGGGGTGTTTAAGAGCAGGCTGGATGAGGCTCTGTCCAGCCTGATGTAGTGTGGGGTTTCCCTGCCCATGGCAGGGGGGTTGGAACTAGATGATCCTTGTGGTCCCTTCCAACCCTGAATGAAACTATGAAACTATGAAACTATGACATCATCCTCTTCTATAAGAAATATGTATATAGGTATATACAGTGCAGCAAAACACATGGAAACGCACATCTACAACCAGAAAATACAGAATTTTTCCCATGTAGATTATTAGCTGAAACATGTGCTGCATAGCTGGTTGTTTTGTTGTTGTTGGGGTTTTGGGTTTGTTTGGTTGACTGGGTGGCTGTTATGATCATAAGGAGGTTATTATTCAATAGGTGGAACAATTAATAAAAATATTAATAAATTTATTAGTAGAACAGTACCACAGAAAATGTTGATAAAACTTATTTACTGGCTTGAAATATTTGGTTTTGGAACAGCAGGAACATGTAACAAAAATCCAGAAAAAAACAAACAGCAATTTAAACTGTAAAGAACAAAGAGAACATTGGCAACATACCAGAGATTGCCCACAAGGAGCAGGGAGGTGGGGGGAACTCTAGAATTCTCTAGGGCCACAGACCTTTAACAGATGCTTATATAAAATTGTATTTCACAATTACTCACTGATTGTGGTACCACGCAGCATACATGGGGATTTAAACAAAGACAAAATGGCGTTGAACACGTGAAAACTGCAGGAATAGTTTTACTTTCTGTTGGCTTCTGCTGCTTGTTACTGTAGCACATTCAGGGTTTATCTCTGGAGGCTTTGTAGCTGAAAGCTTTGTAGAAAAGAGGTTGCTGCCAAGGCTTGCAGGGCTTGTTGGCTTTGTTGCTTTGCCTATTTGGAGAGGTTCTTCAGCTGCAATCTTTGCAGCAGTGCTTGTTGCTTCTTCCAATGAAATGAAACTGTCCCAGGGACTCTTGGCTCCTTCTGGGGTTTGTCTCTCAGCTTGGCAAGACACGTTCGTTCTGCTTCTGGGCTTTACAATGCTATACAGCGACGGCTCTTGCAGGCTGTCTGGATAAACTGAAGCACAGCTCACATTCCAAACAAAGCTTGCGACTTCTCCCAGCGCTGGGACAATTGCAAGGCAAAGCGCTGATTCTTTGGGCTGCTATTTATAGATTTCTTGAGATAATGATGGCCAATGATAACAAAGATAAAGAGGTAAAAACTTGACACTTTCACCTGCAGAATGAGTTTTCTCCAAATGTAGCCAAAGGCACACACACCTGACCCACTTGGACCCCAGGAAGTGTTCGGACAAGCCTGGGCAATGTGAGTGATTTCCTGAAAAAACAGACCTGCTGGCTCTCCCCTATTGTCTGATTCAGAGCATTTTTGAGGCTTTTTGTCCATTCAGGAGAGTGGTGTTTTCTGTTTTGGTTTGGTTTTTCTTTCTGTTGCTGTTGAGCAGCTAGTACTGATAAAGTTGAAAGGACATATATTGTATACCTCCATTATTTTACACTAGGAATTTACAAAGAAGTGTTTTTAAATCAAAACACTGGAGTAAAATAGAAGATTTAACATTACATGGAAATAAATTTCACCTTCCATTCTACTTTTTATGAAAATCTACCGAAAATCAGAAATTAACTGTTGATATACATTTGTGTATTACCTGCTTTATTATACAATAATTTATTGCATCCTGCTATATACCATATTTAATTTGCATTCGTTTGCATTCATTTTCTTAGACATAGTTAAAAATGTAAATATCTCTCATAAATGTTAAAAACCCCAGAACTATGCCACATGCTGGTATGAGTTTTGATTACCCGTGAACTTCTTGATTTGTTAAAGTCCTGTTTTCAGTTATGGCCTAGAACTGGGCACAGGTTACTCTTTTTATATAATTGCATTAACTGTCTTTGTATTCAATCTTAATTTTTACATCTTCATTTCATACGACATAAATTAATTCTCATGATTTGAAATTAGGTACTCACCTGACATGTATATCCTTCCTTGATCAATATTGAGCTCTTATTTTTCTGTGCTGTATTTCTCTGCCTTTTTATCGTCTGTCTTTTCCTGCCTTTTTTTCCTATCACTAGACTCTCTCTATCTGAATGCTGATATGCCTGTTCTTGTTCAGTTGTCAATGAAAATAAAATGTTTGGTGACTTAGAAAACTGTAATAGTGTTTTGTCTGTTTCCATAATCTTCTTTAGGCATCTAAAATTGATCCTTTCTAGTCTACAAGCTTGGAGATGCTTTTGATTGCATCCAATATGGCTGCTATCACATTTGTATCAATCTGGTTTTAGTATAGAGACAACAAAAACTTTTTCTGTATATCCTAACATTTCTCTGTATTACTTTTTGGTTGTTTTTTGGTTGGATTTGGTTTTTCATCTTTATTTTTATTTCCACTGAATGACCTAGGTATGTGTTTCAGTTGAACTGCTGTGAAATATTATTGTGTCTTATTTTTTGTTTCATTTAGGCTAGAACTTATTGATACATATCATTAGTTCATAGTACCCCTTCCAGTGTGTATTCTTATGCAACTGCTCATAAAAAATTCTGCAGTCAGGCTATCCAGTTCTAGTGGCTGTTTAAATCCTATTTTTGTAGTCTCCCTCTCATTGCTGAACAAAAGCATCATCCTCTCATCTGTAAAGTGTGAATTGCTTATTTAATACTGTCAACTCCATCTTAAATTTATTGTACCTTTTTATTTTTAAAAAGCAATCACTCCCTTTTTAGCATGGGTTTCAAGAAATATAAACAATGTGGCTAACAAGAATGAAAGCTTCATTGTTTTATAGTTCCCTTGAATTTTAGTACAGGTTTGGTGCTATCTTTAAAAGGTAAATAGGGCATGCAGATATAGCCATTTTTAAGTTCATTTGCTGCAGAGCATTTTTCTACTTATTTTAGCTCTGCTGTATTAAGACCACTGTCTTCTGACCTGTAGCTTAAACAGAGAAAGTTGCAGATGTTAAGCTTTTATTGCTTGGATGCAGAGGGACGTAGTAGAGCTCCTTAAAGAATGAGCTTATTTAGTTTCCATTGTGTAACTTACTTTATAGTCAGAAAATTAAATTTCTTTACATATTAAGTCAAATGAAGAATGAAAACCATAATATTAGTTAATGCTTTTGTTATTTTTTTTTGGAGGGGGAATTGGAAAAAGTGTTATTAAGTCATGGTATATTTTAAATACTTCAGAACTTTACAGAATTAATAACTTGGTAAGTCACAAAATGTAAATTCTGGGGAAACATTACATAAAGTAGAGCTTGTCCTTAATCATAAGGGCACAGGTAACTAAAATGAGGTGATTTGTTTTCTCATTTAAAACTGGGGAATATATAAAATACATAATATAGGGAATATAAAATATATAAACTATGCTACAGACAGAGTCATCAATAAAAAAAATCCTGGGTTGCTTTATCAAACTAGAAGAAACATGACCAATTTAAAAACAATAATTGAATTCTCATTACTTCTAAAGTCTTTAAAAAATAAAATGCACTTTTTAAATAGAGTGTAATTCAATTTTCTTTAAACTAGAGAATCCCATTTGTACTCATACAGATTGAAATTCTTTGCGTCAGTTTAACCTATTTGCAGCGTTGCAGAGTTTCATTTTTTTATGGTCTCAAAGAAGCCTTCTCTTTCCCTACACACCATTATTTTTTGCACTTTGGCACTCCAGAAAAGTGGAATTTATTTCCTTGTCCAGCAGAGGGAAGAATCCAAATTTGAATTTGAAACATTTTATTTAACTCAAGTTAAAGGTTAGACTCTAGAGTGTGGTTAGTCCAAACCTAGAACTACAAGGTTTCTTTCTACATAACAGAGTCACTTGCTGTCATGAAAAATGTAACAAAATTCTTTACTTGATATTAGGTTATTTACCCCTTAAATAAACTCACTGCTTACAGGATCTGAGGAGATTATTATTTTTCATTGAAATTTCAGACATCCACTTTTGTACCAGGAGTGCTTCCAGGTGGTAGTGCTTGCCTGACCTTGGAGTGAAGATAGATCCTGTGTGTGAAAAGGAATTCTGGTAAAATTATTAATAAATGAATAAATGAATAAATAAATAAATAGATAGATAGATAGATAGATAGATAGATAGATAGATAGATAGATAGATAGATAAATAAATAAATAACTCACAAGCATACCAAATCCTCCAGCACAGACAGTTGCAGAGTTTCTGTGCAAATCTGCTTAAACACATGACCAATGATTCATATTTATGAAAGGAGACATTCTGATGTATTTCAGGCTTAAATAATACTAACATTTCTGCAGCTATATGCAGGGTTTTATCTAAATGTTCTTTCATATTTGTTTCTTTTTTTCTCTTATTCAACAGATTCTACTTTGTGCACTTTCAGAGCAATGGATGAGGCCCACTTCCCTTCTGTCTCTTTCTTTCTTGCAGCACTAATGAAAGAAATAGTCACAGGCATAGAAGAGAAGTATTGCATGGACTAAGATCAGTTTCGTATTCTTTTCCTCTGAAGTAACATTTATTACTGACACAGGGAAAAAAATAATAACAAAAACAGTTTCAGGGTTTAAATAATCCTCATTGTGACAAAAAGAGAGGACTCCCCTTGCATCTTAGGTTAACACCCTTTGTTCTGATGGTCAGTGTCAGATGCCTTCAGACTCCCTCAACAAGACTTGAGGAAAACATGGAGATTGAGACGGAGCTGGACGTCTGCTGCAGAGCTGCCCTGCGGGATGTCAGGTCCACTGTATTAAGAGAGCAAGAGATAGAGTGTACTGCAAGTCACTGGGTATCAATAATTCTTTTACATTAACCCTCCCTTGGCCCTTGAGAGAGGTCAATGACGAGAAAGATACTATTGATGAAAGCTGGGGGCATACAAATAGCTAAGAGACCTAAGGGACTAATCAACCTAACGGACTGTGAGAAACCAGAGAAACAAATGGGATATTTGTGTGAAGCCAGAAAACCAAATGAAAGCAAAATTTTATTCCTGGTAGGAAGTATGAATAAAAATAACAGGAAATTATTCAAAAGGCAACTAGTTTTGTAATATGTGTTTAACACATTTGGGTAAAGATGACAATTACACATGAATAAGTTAAGTAAATGTAATACAATCCTTAATATTTTGGTTCAAAACTCTTTGAGTAAGATTTGTGACAAAGTTTCTACTGGGAATGCATGAATCCACTTCTAACTTCCATGTTTTGAAAAAAAAAAAAATTTAATTTCAGAAAATAAATAGGTACTTACATCACTATGAGACATTTAAAGCATTTTAAATTCTGTGATATTTACAAGCCAATTGGGTAAATTCTTGTTGAAATAGAGAAGAAGGGTAAAAGAACTTTTAGTACAAAATTTGTGAATTAAGGAAGAAGTTAAGGTAAGGTTGGTGCTTGAGTATACAGAAAGGAAAGTGTGTCTGAAGGACACTGCAGTACATTTCAGAAGGACTCTAACTACTCATTTACATTTTTCATTCAGAATTTGACACACAGTGTCACACAATTGGGTAGAACTATCTGTGCAGGAAGGATGACAAAATTATACAGGAAGAACTGAGTGCTTTTGCAAAAGGAGAAATAAAATGGAAGACATTTAGTAATAGAAAATAAAATGCCTACATAAATTTTGTACTTGGAGGCTAAGATGGGTTTTATCCTATAGACTGAAGGATTATTAGGTAATTCAGCAAATTCTAGCTAAACTCAATGTGCAAAAACAACAAATGTGATCCTACATTTCAGGATCCTGCATATAGATGAAAAGGTTACAATAGACCCTCACTAGTTTTAAGTTAGAGATTGATAAATTGGGGAATGAAATATGTGATATGTTGACTGCTGCACTCTGAGATCAGGCCTCAGTGACTCAGAGAATTTTTCTGGAACCACTGTTCATTTTTCCAATGTCCTATTTGCCTGATCATTCTTTCTAGATCTCTGTGATATAGGCATTGCAGGGGGCAATCATTGCTTCAGGTGTGTTTTGTCCAATGACAGTGATTGCCATAGTTTGGTGACACTGAAAAAAACCCTAAACTTTAACCACATAACTGAGTAGTTTATTACCAAATTTACTTAAATTTTTCACTTTGAGAATTTGGCCATATGGAATACAGTGCCTTTATCTTACAAATACTATCAATTCCCCTGGAACTGTATTACTTTGTAAATCACTTTTTAGTTTTAAGTGGCACATTGAATGTCTATGAAATGTAACATTTTGCTGAAAAAGAATAATCCCAAGAGATCTCATAAAAAAAGGGAACTTTATCAAACATCCAGATTTTTTTTCCAGAGGACAAATACTGCATATTGAAAAGAAAACTTTCATCTCTAACTGTGATTTTTCTGCTATTACTTTAATTAGCAATATGAAAATCTATTTGACCCACAAAGAATACAATAGAGTGAGATATTTTCAACTACTAATAAGTCAGCAAATGAAAAATTGATGATTGTAAGTGGAAATTAGTGTGTTTTCATGCTGACATGGGATGGATTCTCTGGTCCTCTGCTTTGACATGCTTTGAAGGTGGTAGAGCACTGGAGCAACCTATGCGGAGAAATAGTGACATTTCTATCTTTGATGGCATTCAAATCTGGCCTGCATGTGTTCGTGTGTGTTTGTCTAGTTGATCTTGCTCTAGCAGGGGTGTTGGGCTAGATGATCTCCCTTTCAGCCCCTATCATTTTATGATACTACGATTTTTTTGGTATGTTGACCTTGGTTGGATGCCTGGTAACCATCTGTCATTCTAACATTTCCCCCCCTCAACTGGACAGAGGATACAAAATTGCTCACTTGTTCCTGTCCACAAGCAAAACAGACTTAGAATGAGGAAATCAGTTTAATTTCTTAATAGTCAAAGCAGAGTGGGGTAATGAGAAAATAAAACCAAATCATAAAACAGCTACCTCCTACCCCTCCCTGCTTTCCAGTCTTTCTCCATATTTTTCTCTACCCCAACACAGGAGGATATAGAATGGTGGTTGCAGTCAGTTCATAGAATCATAGAGAATTGATAGGGTTGAAAGGGACTTCAAGAATAGAATAGAATAGAATAGAATAGAATAGAATAGAATAGAATAGAATAGAATAGAATAGAATAGAATAGACCAGGTTGGAAAAGACCTTTGAGATCATCTAGTTCCAGCTCCCCTGCCATAGCAGGGACAGCTCACACAAGATCCAAGTTGCTCAGAGCCACATCCAGCCTGGCCTTAAAAACCTCTAGGGAAGAGGCTTCCACCACCTCCCTAGGCAACTTGTGCCAGTGTCTCATCACCCTCATGGTGAAAAACTTCCTCCTAATATCCAATCTGAATCTATTCATTTCTAGTTTTGCTCCATTCCCTCTAGTCCTATAATTGCCTGACACCCTAAAAAGTCCCTCTCCAGCTTTCTTGTAGGCCCCCTTCAGATACTGGAAGGCCACAATTAGGTCACCTCGGAGCCTTCTCTTCTCCCGACTGAATAGTATTCCAGGTGGGATCTCACCACCATGGAACAGAGGGGGAGAATCACCTCCCTTGACCTGCTGGCTATGCTTCTCTTGATGCAGCCCAGAATGTGACTAGCTTTCTGGGCTGCAAGTGCACACTGGTGGCTCATGTTGAGCTTCTCATCCACCAGCACCCCCAAGTCCTTTACTTCAGGGCTGCTCTCAAACCAGTTGCTGTCCAGCCTATATTGCTGCTTGGGATTGCCCTGACCCAACTGCAGGACCTAGCACTTGGTCTTCTTGAACTTCATGAAGTTTGCTTGTGCCCACCTCTCCAGCCTGTCAAGGTGCCTCTGGATGGATCCCTTCCCTCCAACATGTCTGCTGCACCACACAGCTTGATGTCATCAGCAAACTTACTGCCACTGTCTATGTCACCAACAAAAATGTTAAACAAGACTGGTCCCATGACTGATCTCTCAGGGACTCCACTTGTCACTGGCCTCCACTTAAACGTGGACCCATTGACAGCCACCCTTTCAGTGTGGCCATCAAGCCAGTTCTTCATCCACTGAATGCTCCATCCATCAAACCCATACTGCACCCGCTTGGAGACCAGGATGTGGTGCAGGACAGTGTTGAAGGCTTTGCTAAGGTCCATCACACTTTGTCTCTGTCATCCCTTCCTCCTGTTCCAGTGGGGAATCCCTTGCACAGGAGACAGTCCTCCATGAGTTTCTTCAGCATGAGTCCTTCTCATGGGTGGCTCCAATGTGGGTCTCTTCCACAAGGTATAGGCCTTCAGGAACAGATTGCTCCTGCACTCACAAGGGTGACAGCCACTTTTAGGGCATATCCACCTGCTCCATCATGGGGTTCTTCTCCACAGGCTGCATGTGATTGTCTGCTCCACCATAGACCTCTACAGACAGGTGGAAAGCCTGTCTCATTATGGTCTTCATAAATAGTTATTGGCCATTGGAGTGGGCTGCCCAGGGAGGTGGTGGAGTCACCATCACTGGAGGTGTTTAGGAAGAGACTAGATGGGGCACTTGGTGCTATGTTTTAGTTGATTAGATGGTGTTAGGTGGTGGGACTTGATGATCTCAAAGGTCTTTTCCAACCTGGTTGTTTCTATTCTATTCTATTCTATTCTATTCTATTCTATTCTATTCCATTCCATTCCATTCCATTCCATTCCATTCCATTCCATTCCATTCCATTCCATTCCATTCCACTGATGTTCTGTTCTGACTTATTCAATACTGTATGCTGCAGGGAATCTCTGCCCTGGCATGTGTAATACTTCCTCTTCCTCTTTTTTCGCTGACCTTGATGTTCGTAGATCTATTTTTTTCAATTATTCTCACTTGCTCTTATTCCTCTTTTTGGCTGATGTTGCTGTTCTGAAGCAGACTTTTTCCTTAAATCTGTTATCCCAAAAGTGCTACCCTGATGGGCTTGGCCTAGGCCAGTGGCAGAAACATCTTGAAGTCGGATGGCATTGGCTCTACCATGCATGAAAGAAGCCTCTAGAAGCTTCTCCTCGTAGCCTCCTCCTTCCCTTCACTACCAAACCCTTGCACATAAATCTTATATGGTTTCATACACACTACCATGAAATATTTTTCACCATGAAGTATACAAAATTTCTCTGCACCTCTTCCAGTAGCTTCTCTGATCTTTATTCATTCATAAATGTCACTACAAAACTTCAACAGATGCATAGCTTCACAAGATATCATCTGATGTCTGGATCCTCTAGCGAACCACAAAAATCACTGTTGTCCATCTGACCTTGTGAATTATAAATAAATACACTACTTTTCACTCTAATACAGATTTTTAGCCTCAAAATCTCACATTCAGGTTTCTCATTGCAGTTGACACCTGACTTGAATTCTGGTGATATATATAACATGCAATGTTTAAAGCAAGTTACTAGACAAACAGCTCTTGATTTATGGGAGATATATATATATATATATATATAAAAAGATACTCTCACCCTCTCACCTCTGAATAAGACAGTTTTCTCCTGAGTTACTTTTCAGATGATTGAAATTAAATGGTACATTTCTGACATGAAATTAAAATATTCTTGCCAATGTTATATAGACTGATATTTGTGAATATGAAAAAATAAACAAACAAAACCCCAAAACATCCCAAAACCTATAACTGAATGAGGTGGTGGGCAGGCTGGAGAAGAGCCAAGACAAACCCTGGCCTTGGTGACTGTGGAAACATCTTAAGAGTATGATCTACATTATGAATTGCTCCCACACTTCTGCATAGACATAGACTTCAGCAACGGAGTTTATTAAAGCTGTAATGAGCATAGTATGATCAGTGGAATAACAGACATATCTACTTGAACAAGTGGTGGGAGAAAACAATGTAGAGGCAATGCAGAGAGTCTATATATTCATGTCATGATCATATGAGCTAATTAGTAATAAATCCGTTGATTTAAGTGTCTATGTGTAGATGAGTGCTTCTGTAGAGACATATTCACACATGCACACATAGAAGCTCAGTGGTGCTTATCAGTACAGTTTGAGCCCCTCATATATATTAATGAATTTAGCCTCAAAATATCCTCAGGAAGTAGAGAATTATTATTATTATCATATAAAAAGAAGAAATGTGATACATTGCAGCATAGAGAGCAGGGAAAAGCAGTGCTGCAGAAAATAGTAGTGGCAACCTAAAAGAAAATTCCACAGAGAGATTAAGATTAAAACCAGAAATCATTAAAGTGCTGTAATTGAACATTACAAAACAATAGACAACTAAAGACAATAGGAAGGGCAATTTCTGACAGCGCAGGGAGTCATTGCAATGTTTAAGATTCTGTGCATAGCTGTTTGTGTCTCAGGATTGTCCAGTGTATATAGCTCTCAGTATATTTTCTTGCAAGCACATCGTAAGTTTGAAGTGTTGGTAGAAAACACAGGAATAAATATTTGTAATGATGTCAAGCTTATATATTGATTCTTTCATAGCACAAAGATGTTGTAAATCTGGCAATTGGGAGTCTACTATCTAGAGGTTTTCATCATGCTCAGTATTCCAGACAGTCCTACACCCTTCCAGAATCTGACCAGTTTACTCAGGAGTCCAAGACCCTTGAGACCTAAGTTAGTTTAAGAAATAAATAAAAGTCCCCAAACAATACCTATGACCTTCAGAGATTTTTTTAAGGGTATCTCAAAATACATGAAATGCTTTGCAAGTTTTCCCAGGTATACACTTTTTTTATAATATTATGTACACATTTCTGTTGAGCTTATCTCTAGTGTGGGACTTCTCTAGTCCCTACAGCCCTCATAATAATATATGAGGATACTTCTAATTATATAGTCCTCAGCCTAGTTTTCTGTCTACGAGAACTTGTACAAAAGATCTGTTCCATGATTATTGCATCTGATGTTAGTTCTTCAATATTTTTGTTGCTATCTAAGTCATCTAAGTTGTTCCAAAAACGTGTAAGTTTCAACAAATATCCATACACCTTAAGAATTTATTGAGGCATACTTGTAGACATAATCCTTTCAAATTATTTGGCACATGTATTTCTAATAAGTCAGTAACTCCACAGAGTTTTTGTTGACATTATTGTTGGGTTTCTTTTCTGCTTCCTCCTCAACACAGAAACTGGATTTTCAGCTTTCACATTGTGACATTGTCAAAAAACAACAGTAAATGTAGGGTATTTTCATAGAAGTTAACAGCTTATGCATGAATTGGATTCAGGTTGAACCTGTGGCTTGCTGTGTCTTTTTCTACTGCTTGGTGAAATATGACTGTGAAATATGTTTTTGTAAATGTTCTGTAAAATTGCATATTTTAAAAGGTGCCAAGTAAAATCACAGAACCACAGAAATATTCAGGTTGGAAAAGACCTTCAGGATCCCCAAGTCCAACTGATAACCCTACTCTACAAGGTTCATCCCTAAACCTTATCCCCAAGCACCACATCCGAATGACCTTTAAACAAATCCAAGGTTGGTGACTCAACCACCTCCCTGGGCAGCACATTCCAATGCCTGACCACTCTTGCTGGGAATTTTTTTTCCTAATGTCCAGTCTAAACCTACCCAGTTGTAGCCCTTCTATACACCCCAGAATGGCGTTGGCCTTCTTGGCCACAGGAGCATATTGCTGGCTCATGATCAACCTTCCATCTGCTAGGACCCCTATGTACTACTAGAAAGACAGAGGTAGTTGTTATTCCAAGCCAGAAGAGGATCAAAACTATGTTCCCTGACACATAATTTAATATAATTTACAAGTCTTTTGTGTTCCTTACTGATTATTCTTTACAGGTATGCTGATCAACAATTTACTTTCTTTCCACTGGATATTATTATTATTATTATTATTATTATTATTATTATTATTATTATTATTATTATTATTTTATACAAGGGAAATATGATTTACTGAAATCAACTTCTAGTAGGTCTGGGGAAAAGGAAAAAAAGAAATTGGGAAGGCAGACAGATAGGAAAATTGGACTGCATCTGTAAACTAACTCAATGTTTAGTTTTACCTACCAAAACATATGTGAAAATTGAAAACATTGAGATAATGTTTTCCTATTGTGTGAAAATGCATGCTTCTGATTCTTAGTAGGAATAATTACTATGGCATAGCACTAAGATCTGCTACATCATAGCTACTACTATTGGTTCATAAATTGGTCACTTAAAAAGCAGTGAGATACTGTAATACTATGCTGTAGTCACAGTCAATTTTTTTTAAGTTCTTTTGTGCATCAAGTTCTTTGCACTTGCATTTGAAGACTATTCCTGTAGTGGGAAGGACTTTTTCAAAGAACTAACTAGTCCAGGGGTCAAGGACATGTGAAACTGTCCAGTCCTAAGATCATTGTTTAAGGTAGAGGAATGGTGGAGACTCCTCTTTGGAAGTGAATTTTCTGTATGTATATATATTTACCACAGAATCACAGAATGTTGCGGCTTGGAAGGGACCTTGAGATGATTGAGTCCAACCCTCTGTCAAAGCAGGACGACCTAGGGCAGGCCACACAAGAACACATCCAGGTGGGTTTTGAAAATCTCTAGAGAAGGAGACTCCACAACCTCTCTGGGCATCCTATTTCAGTGTTCCATAGCCATCATTGTAAAAAAGTTTCTCCTCATGTTATGGTAGAACCTCCTGTGTTATAGCTTGTGCATGTTTTTTTTTTTTTCCCTGTTACTGAGCGCCAGCAAAAAGTGGCTGAAACCTTCATCTTGACACTGACCCCTCAAATAGTCATAGACATTGATAACATCTTCTCTCAGATTTGTATCAGCAGCCCCAGCAGCCCCAGGTCTCTCAGTCTGTTTTCACAGGACAGATGTTCAAGTCCTGAAGTCATCCCTGTAGCTCACTGTTGGATTCCGTCCAGTACATCTCTGTATCTCTTGAACTGGGGTGCCCAAAAATGGACACAGTATTTCAGGTGGGATCTCACCAGGGCAGAGCAGGTGGAGAGGAGAACCTCCCTAGACCTGCTGGACACATTTTTCTTAATGCACTCCAGGATGACCTTGGCTCTCAGCCACAAGGGCATATTGGTGACCCATGGATAACTTGCTATCCACTAGGACTCTGAAGTCTCTCTCCATGGAGCTGCTTTCCATCAGGACAATCCCTAGTTTGTACTGTGTTTTCTTTACATATATATACATACATACATACATATATATACATACATACATATGTATATATACACACACAAATTAAGGAAATATATATGTATATATATGAAATGTTCCTTATATGTATTATTCTGTGTATATTTATTTAATGGCAGAAAATCTATAGAGTGAGAAAACTACCTCATTAAGGAGGTAGAGTGATCACTCAAAAGAAAAATTCTTCTCCTTATTGTTTCTCATCTGTCAAAATAGTTTATTACCAAAAGGCATTATTACACTTGCTGTGGTACTGATCTTGCCCTCTGTCACCAAGAAGCTTGATCACACTGCTCCCTGATGCTAGGATGCCTGGCACTTCTATCTCATTTAGTTCTGCACTTTGGCCAAAACAACCCCATGCAGGACCACAGGCTTGAGACAGAATGGCTGGAGAGCAGCTGGGCAGAAAGGGACCTGGGAGTACTGGTCAAAAGCTCTCTGAACATGAACCAGTAGCGTGCCCAAGGTGGCCAAAAAGGCTGATGGCATCCTGGCCTGCTTGGCCAATGGCATCCTGGCCAGCATCAGAAATAGGGTGGCCAGCAGGAGCAGAGAGGTCATTCTGCCCCTATACTCAGCACTGGTTAGGCCACACCTTGAGTCCTGTGTCCAGTTCTGGGCCCCTCAATTTAAGAAGGATGTTGAGTTGCTCAAACATTGTCCAGACAAGGGCAACAAAGCTGGAGAAGGGTTTGGAGCACAAGCCCTATGAGGAGAGGCTGAGGGAGCTGGGATTGCTTAGCCTGGAGAAGAGGAGGCTCAGAGGAGATCTTATTGCTGTCTACAACTAGCTGAAGGGAAGTTGTAGCCAGGAGGGGGTTGGTCTCTTCTCCCAGGCAACCAGCACCAGAACAAGAGGACACAGTTCCAAGTTGTGCCAGGGGAGGTTTAGGCTGAATTTTAGGAAGAAGTTCTTCATAGAAAGAGTGATTGGCCATTGGAATGCGCTGCCCAGGGAGGTGGTGCTGTCACCATCGCTGAAAGTGTTTTAAAAAGTCTGGATGCAGCACTTAGTGCCATCGTTTAGTTGGTTAGAAGGTGTCAGGTAATAGGTTGGACTTGATGATTTCAAAGTCCATTTCCAATCCGATTAATTCTGTGATTCTGTGATTCATCTTGCTCATTTTTGGTAAAATCTGCTGCCTTTCATCACATTTTCACAATAGTTTAGAAGACAAGTTTCATGTTTGTTGGAACATTACTTTCTCTTACTCTCCACACTTGTGGAGTAGAGACGCTAGAAATCTGTAAGCTACTAAAATCCAGTCTGGCTCCTAAACAATTTTTACTCCATTTGGTAAAAAGAGCTGTGACCCAATTAATTATACCCTGACTTACAGAAATGATGAGTAGGATTGCCTAGGCAGTCCCGGTGTATTATTTTGAGAAGGCACTTTATTGTGTGAAATTTCCTTAGACACACTTAATAAAATTTTCTCTGGAGAGTGCCTATATCTGAGCGAATATAAAACTAACAAGTAATTCCAGCCCTTGCCCCTGAGCTGTAAGAATGGCAAGAGAAGGCCATTATTGAGAGAATACTTCTGCAGATATAGTTTCATAGTTTCATAGTTTCATTCAGGGTTGGAAGGGACCACAAGGATCATCTAGTTCCAACTCCCCTGCCATGGGCAGGGACACCCCACACTACATCAGGTTGGACAGAGCCTCATCCAGCCTGCTCTTAAACACCCCCAGGGACGGGGCCTCGACCACCTCCCTGGACAACCCATTCCAGGGTTTCACCACTCTCATGGGGAAGAACCTCCTCCTCACATCTAGCCTGAATCTCCCCACCTCCAGTTTCATTCCATTCCCCCTACTCCTATCACTACCTGAGATCCTGAGAAGTCCTTCCCCAGCCTTCCTGTAGGCCCCCTTCAGATAGCGGAAGGCCACAATGAGGTCACCTCAGAGCCTTCTCTTCTGCAGACTGAACAGCCCCAATTCCTTCAGTCTGTCCTCATAGCAGAGGTGCTCCAGCCCTCTGATCATCCTTGTGGCCCTTCTCTGGACACGCTCCAGCACCTCCACATCCCTCTTGTAATAGGGGCTCCAGAACTGGACACAGTACTCCAGGTGGGGTCTCACCAGGGCTGAGTAGAGGGGGAGGATCACCTCCCTCGACCTGCTAGCCACACTTCTCCTGATGCAGCCCAGGATCTGATTGGCTTTGCGGGCTGCAAGTGCACATTGAGAGCTCATCTTGAGCTTTTTGTCCACCAGCAGCCCCAAGTCTCTCTCCTCAGGGCTGCTTTCCAACCAGTCACTGCCCAGCCTGGATTTATGCCTGGGATTGCCTCCACCCAGATGCAGGACCCTGCACTTGCTCTTCTTGAACTTCATGAGGTTGGCTTGTGCCCACCTCTCCAGCCTGTCAAGGTCCCTCTGGATGGCCTCCTTTCCCTCCAGCGTGTCTGCTGCACCACACAGCTTGGTGTCATCAGCAAACTTGCTGAGGGTGCACTCAATGCCACTGTCCATGTCACCCACAAAGATGTTGAACAAGACAGGTCCCAGGACTGATCCCTGAGGGACTCCGCTTGTCGCTGGCCTCCACTGGGACATGGAGCCATTGACAGCCACTCTTTGGGTGCGGCCATCAAGCCAGTTCCTTATCCATCTAGTGGTCCACCCATCAAACCCATGTGTCACCAGTTTGGAGACCAGGGTGTGGTGTGGGACAGTGTCGAAGGCTTTGCTCAGGTCCAGGTAAATGACATCAGTTGCTCGCCCCTCATCTATTAATTTTGTCACCTGCTCATAGAAGGCCACCAGGTTGGTCAGGCAGGATTTGCCCTTGGCAAAGCCATGCTGACTGTTCCCAATTACCTCTTCACTATTCTTTTGAGCGAGTAGTGACTCCAGGAGGATCTGCTCCATGATCTTTCCAGGCACAGAGGCGAGACTGACTGGCCTGTAGTTCCCTGGTTCCTCCTTCTTACCCTTTTTGAAGATGAGGGCAATGTTTCCCCTTTTTCAGTCTGTGGGGACTTCACCAGATTGCCATGACTTTTGAAATATAATGGAGAGGGGTTTAGCAACCTCATCTGCCAGTTCTCTCAGTACCCATGGGTGTATCCCATTGGGCCCCATAGACTTGAACACTTTCAGGTTCTTCAGATGATCACGAACCTGATCTGCACTTACAATGGGCAGTTCTTCCTCCCCGTCCCTGGCTTTGACTTCCATAACATCAGGAGTGTGGCTAGAGGCCCTTGCAGTGAAGACTGAGGTAAAGAAGTTATTAAGTACCTCAGCCTTTTCCTCATCACTTGTGACCATGTCACCATTTTCCTTTCTGAGGGGGCCCACACCTTCCCTGGTATATCTGAGCTCACTATGCCCAGTAACAAGCTAAACATGAAGTGGTCCAAGCTTTTTCAGATAAAGTATATTTCATTATGGAGATAATGTAGTTTTAGTAGTCCACTCTACAGAAGCCTGTTTGAAAAGGCCCTATTTGAAGAGTTCTAGGTCTGTGGGAACTAGGCCAGAGACAAATTTTATTCCCATCATGTTTAAGAGCATTTAAAGACAAATTCTGTATATATGTCTATAAATATTTTAAAAGTGTGGAAATTAGTTCCTTATCTTAATTTACTCAATGATCAAAAACATTGTCGTTCTTAAGATAAAACCTTAGATAGATGATAAAAGGGATAGAATTCTGTCCTTAATTTGCCAAGATGTCTGGAGACTCATGCAAAAGTTCAAGTGGTAATTTTGAAAGAGCTTATGTAGATTCCAGGGAGAACACCATCACTCATTTTATCTCTCTCTAAGAAAAGAGAAAAAGAAGAGAGAAGATATATTTTTAACAGTGGAGAATATTTACAAGAAAAACAATATTGAATTATGTAAGCTTCAGAAAGCTTCTCTGTTTTTCAACTTCATTTTATTCTCACAGATACAGATAAATATCCATATACAAATACATATTCGACTATAACCATGTATGTGTGCGGAAGTACTTTTCAGTTCTTTTTATCTACCCAGTTAATACAGGTTCAGTAGATTAGTATATGGTATTAATTAAAAGCCAATGATTTTTGGAGACACCTTTTATGATTAACAGCTTTGAAATAATATTTGTTACACTCTCTCCCTGACACAGTACTTAATTTGAAATAATAGCACATTAATACTTACTTTATGTTGAAATTGTTGCATAGTCAATGCACAATTACCACAGTTAGAAAACTTAAATAAATTCACAGATATTTTAAGCATGTGTATATGACCCTATGTTCTGATTGCTCTCTGTGAGATATTTATGAGAATTATGGAAAACAAAAATAAAAGATTCTTTTTTTTTTTCCTTATTTTGCATGATAACACACCCCTATTGCTTTATAACAAGGAATTGCGTAGTACAAAGGTCAAAAAGAGGCACACAAAAGAAGCAGGAATTAGAACTTCGTCCTTTGTATGATGTTTTTTATATTATGTTATGCTTTTATATTCCTAAATATCAGTATCCTTTGTATGATATTTTTATCAAAACATACCCTTACGTAAACCATTTAAGGTACTCTGTGAGTACAGTTAGTGGACTGGCCACAAAACAAGTGACATATGCTATTAAAACCTTTGCCTTCCCAAAAGGGAAAAGAAGGGGAGTAAGGGACAAGACTTATGAACTGGAAAAGTAAAACTACTTTAATGAGAATCATATTTAAATAAAATAGGTACACACACATACAAACACACAAAACCAATATCACATCCTAATAGCAGGTGGGGAGATTCAGGCTGGATGTGAGGAGGAGGTTCTTCACCATGAGAGTGGTGAGACCCTGGAATGGGTTGTCCAGGGAGGTGGTCGAGGCCCCGTCCCTGGGGGTGTTTAAGAGCAGGCTGGATGAGGCTCTGTCCAACCTGATCTATTGTAGGGTGTCCCTGCCCATGGCAGGGCGGTTGGAACTAGATGATCCTTGTGGTCCCTTCCAACCCTGAATGAAGCTATGAAACTATGAAACTATGTCACTGGGGAAATTCCAGACTGGACTCAGCAGCAGATGGAGATTGGATTCAGGGTCTGAATTCTGGAACTGCGGAAAGCACAGGTTGGGATCAAAGGCAGAACAGGCAGTGTCCTCCTTGGACACTAGCCTTTGAAGAAGAGAGCCTGACTGTTACGATCCCTCAGCTAACTCAGACCAAGACACTCCAGCTGGGTGGGGCAGATGGAATGTTTAAGAGACAGCCTTGGCACTATGTATCCAAAACACTAGTGTGTTACCAACATCTTTCTAGCTTCCTGTAGAAAGCATAGAGCTATAAGGAATACAATGAGGAAAATCAACTCTCTTTTCGCTAGACCAAATACAATTATCTACATATAAATGATTCAAATGAAGTACATACACCTCTATCTGTTTATCAAGTTTCAGAGTTCTCTGTATAAAGATTTTTTCCTATTTGTAGTTTAAACTGAACCTCAGGAAAACATCGACTTTGATGTACAAAAATTAATTGTTTAGACTGCAGGATATCTTTTTCTTGCATTTCCAAAATGAATATATCTGAAAAAGCACAAAATACAAGGGATACTTGAATTTTTTTGGGTTTGTATCCAATTTTTAAATAACACCTTTAATAGAAGAGTGACATAAGTCCTGAATTCCTGATGACATTCCCATTTAGTATCTATATCACAGAGATTCATTATCTGAAGAAAAGAAAATTAAAAGATTCTCAAATAATGTAACAGTATTAGTAAATTTAGGGACTCTGATCAACCTCTTCAATAACAGAATTATTAATGAATGTTTCAGAAGATATTGACAGGGTGGCTTTTCCTGGTGCTCAGTATGGACAGGGTGTATTTTACTCAGTGTTCATCATGGGGCTGAATCTGGGTGTTCACTTCTCTTCAAGCAGTTCCTCCAATCTCTATATTTCCACTAGCCAGATGCAGCTCTTGAATCAAGGTGACACTAACCATCAGCTCAGAAGTTGTTTGGCAGGACTGAAAGCCCATGTCACCATTTCTGAAGGACAGAGATAACCCCTTCTTTTATGGTACATGCTTTGTGCCTGGAGCAGTCCCTAGATTATTTGTACTCTGTCCTTTTCCATAGTTCAAATGCATATCTGTGCCCAGTCTTATCCTATTTCTCATTTCCAGCAGTATCTCTCAGAATCACAGAATGTTAGGAGTTGGAAAGTACGTCCAGAGATCATAGAGTCCCACCCCCCCTGCCAAAGCAGAATCACCTAGGGCAGGCCACACAGGAACAGATCGAGGTGGGTTTTGAAATTCTCCAGAGAAGATGACTGCACAGCCTCTCTGGGCAGACTTCTCCAGTGCTCCGTCACCCCTAGAGTAAAAATGTTCCTCTTCACATTGAGGTGGAACCTCCTGCGTTCCAGTTTGTACCCATTGTTCCTTGCCCTATCGCTGGACATAGATAATTAAAGACTGGCACCTTCTTCTTGACACCCACCCCTCAGATATTTATAGACAGCAATAAGATCTCCACTCAGCCTTCTCTTCTCAAGACTAAACAGTCCCAGGTCTCTTAGTGTTTCCTTACAAGAGACAGGAGTCCTTGTGTCATTTTAGGAACTGATGAACTTGATTCCAGTGGAAAGAAACTCACTCTCTACTAAGTCAATCTTTACTAACCAGCGTATCTACCCGGGGCATCCAGCTTGCTCTTTAAGATATTGACATGAACTATGCTTAATATCCTCCATGGACTTAAAATAATAATTTTGAAAATGCTATTAGATACAAAAAGTTAATAATAATCTAGTTTGGACCTATTTAATTGACACCTGTTTACCACTATAGAGCATATATTTCATTTCAGCCTTATATATTGTGCTTAAATTGCTCACTTGAAACACATACTACTGGAATTGCTAACTGCAGATTTTCTACTTCATGTGACATTGTTTGTATCCTAAGACTAGATAATTATGATATATTCTGGAGAAGAATGATAAGTATTGAACTTTGCACTTTCAGGTAAGGTGTTGGAGAGATAATAATATACGACATAATTCATAAGGCCCAAATGATTTGTGAGTATCTTGATAAACAGTTCAAGGCAAAATAAAAGTACAATTATAAAGCAAGATGTGTTTCACTACTATTTCCAGAATACTAAATATTATTCTGTTACTGTCACTTTTGTCATCCATTAATACCTAGTTCATGCAGTTTGGGAAGAGCATACGCATTCCTCTCTATCTTGATGTACCTCTGGTATCTTGTTAAACAGGGAAAAGATATGGGTGAGGATTTTGATGGGACGAAGGACAACATAGCTATTGCTAAAAGGATATAACCTGCAATGGTCCCTTCTGATTCCTTTCTAATGCAAACTGAAGGGAAAGGAAAGGAAAAGGTCTGCACATCCATTTATGAAAGGTGTCAGGTGTGACTGACCTCTGCCATAATTTCCTGCAGAGTATCATGTGGTGGAGTTCACATCTGTTCTTTGCCCTTTGGAGGGATATATAGTCTCAACTAATAGAGGATCTCTCCTGAATTAAGGACTGCTTTGTATAAAGCAAAATATTCTGCATTCTAACCAGCACAATTAAGATGGGGGATGGGGGATGGAGGAAGGGAGGGAGTGTGTGTGAGTGTCTTAAGTTTAGAAGTATACAGAGATATGTTGATAATTAGTGCTTTAATGCTCATCACTAACATAACTGGTTCTATATACTCTTTATACAGGAGTGAAAGTGGTAAAAACCCTGCATTTTTCATATTTGAAATATGAAATAACACAATTATTAGCCATGTTATCTTTAGCACTATGTGATTTGAAAGTTACTAATATTCATGGTTTTGCCTTTTTCTTGAGACTTCATAAAAAATGAAGTTACTGAATTCTCACTGTCACAAATAAAAGCTTTAACTTATCCATGAAACTTTAAAATGCTAAATTCTTATAAATAATACTTTCTAATTATTTATTGATGTACAATCATTATATATGAAAGAAGATACTCGTATGTTGCATGAGGTCACTAATTTTAGGTGAAAATATTGCTACTTTTTGGAAGCTATACCAAATACAAATAAGAAACTTTAATTTGTTATTTGGAGGATAAAATTGTCACTAAATACCCACAGCTCTACAAACTCAGAAAATTGCAGCCACTATAACATAGGCTGTGGAGCTGCTCTAGTATCATGTATTTGATATATTTGGGTCACAGAGGTAAGTTTGTACAGGGAGAACACAGCAACTTTTCAAAATGAAGACACAGAGATGAATCATTCAAAATCTAAACATGATTGTAAAACATCAGGTAAAACCTTAGAAGAATTTGTATGATGTTTGTGATTTAGAAAACGAGTGGTGGTATCCAAAGGTCTCCTCTATTGGTTGGGAAATACAAGATATTTTCAAATATCTTTCTTTGGGATAGATATGATTTACAATATTTTTGAGCCAGCTGATGAGATATAACAATGCTGGTCAAGTTAGCAACGAGTCAATATCTTTTATTTTCACTTTCATTTGACCTCATCCTACATTTGTTACTAACAAATGCCTGATGACTTGGACACTGTTCAAATTCCCATGAAACTTAGCTTGTTAGCTAGTCTGATGACAGTTCTTTAAGCAATGGTGGAGAAAGTATTTGACCTCTTTAGCTGGAGAAGTCAAGTCAGAGACACAAGGTTGTTGCTCAGGAATGCACAGTTCAGTTAAACAGAGCCCATCTTGTGCTGAGCCAGGCCATCCAGCATAGTTTAAGACAATACCGTATTTACTACAGTATTAATTTGATTCTGAGAGCTGGTGTATTGGACAAACCCCTCATCAGTGTGGAGAGCTGCTCTGAATGTTCCCACTCTAAAATAAAACCCAGCATCAGTAGCAAAAGGTGAAAAATGTGGAAATCTGGGAGGGGTTGAATCAATGCTGCTGCAAAACAATTACCCTGAAGTGGTCTCATCCTGACACTTTGTTGCACTGGTCAAGTGTAACAAATCCAAGTAACTGAATCAGTAGGGACAGAGCTCCTGCATTTAGGTGTTTTGATGACTGCTAAAGATCTGTTGTAACAATTATAGGTGAAGTACCTCATCTTATAAAGATAATTTATCTTTCTGCCTAGTTTTGGACGAGCTCGCCACTGCTATATAATTTGTGAAGGATCAGTGATAAGCTGGCAAATGGTGATGCTCTGTGGATTATTTTCACATCAGCTGTTCAGCTCACAGAGTAATATTGGTCATTAGGTGGATAAATGTAATGAAGCAGATGCAGTATAAATAATTTTAGGGGATCCTCAACTGGAGTTCGGCAGAGAGACATTGTTTTGGAGAGGTACAGGAGAAGACTAAAATTGTCTTTCAAATGCGTGTTATCCTGCATCTAACATTATCACTTAATGCTGAACATCCTACCATTACTTGTTTCAGCAATAGTATGTCAGCTCATAGCTGCAGAATTCATAGACAGGAAGACAAACTTTGCATTACAAATACAAGAAGAAAAGGATTCACTGGTATCTGTCTGAGTAAGCAGTCAAAAATATTCACTACAAGGTGTGACTTCTTCCATTCATTTTGTTAATGTCATTCAAACTGGATCTCAATTATGCTAGCTGATACGTTAAATAAAGCTATCTCTTTGATGACCAAGCACATATAGAAACAGAAAAATTGCCCTAATAGCATGACAGTCATTGCATTAAGGTAAGGAATAACGTGTCATAAAGTTCTGTACAATTCAATGCACATTTCATTATATTAGTGATGTATTTTGCTGACATCTTGAATGACACAAGGCTTACGAGTGATCCTGGTTGGTTCAAAATGGCAGTAAAAATTAAAAAAAACCCAACTTTTTTTTTTTTTTACTTTTTTTTTTTTTTCTTTCCTGCTCTGCATTTGTCACCTGGTGCCACACATAGTGAGTCACAGGAATTGTCTCTCTGCCAGGTTCCAGCTGGTATGTTCTGCTTCTGTAGCTGCTGAAACTTTTCAGTTTTGCAAAAGCATGGACTGTTTGGGCCAGAGGCTAACCAGCCAAGGAGGATTCTGAACCTGAGCATGTCAATCAATCTTTATTGACTTGGCATATTTTTCACCTGACTACTGAATAATTATTTATTATTTGCTTTCTTTCCCCTTTAGTTCCTCTTAGTTAGAGTTTTATCAATATTTCAGTTTCAATGGTGTTTTTAATACAATCAAATAATGCAGTCTGGTAGCATTATGTATTTAATTTTGCTCCGCAGCAATACCTCACAACATGTGCATGTATACCTTTTTATTTTTCCAACTCTCAAGCATTTAATTTATGAGGTGGATTTCATCCCTAAGAAGACCTGTTTGCATGTGGGATAGATGTTTCTCAGAAACAAGTTTGACAAATCAGAAAAACCAACATGTTACAGTTGTCATTCTCACTATGGACAAAGTAGTAATGATTGGAACTGACACATAAATTAATCATAAAATAAAATATTTGATTTCCTTCACCACTATTATCATAGGATGGGAAAAAACAAAACTGCACTTCGTTCAAGTCTTCACTGAGCTTTGTGCCTATAACTTAATTTCTTGCAATATTCAAAATATATGTGAGGAAGCTGAAGAGGCTGGCACTGTGGCACTTGATTGCTTCTGTTGATAAATTAATCTTGTGATAGCTTCTTTCTCTGGACAGGTTTCTTTCTTATTCTTTTTTTTCCTTTTTTTTTTTTTTTAACTCTTCACCAGAGATTAGACTTTGGAATTTTTTTCACTGTCTGGTGAAATGTCACTGAACAGATGGTGCTTTTCACTGTTTTCTTGATTAGAACCCGATCTGTCAAAGTGCTTACACACATGCTTAACTTAAGCACAGCAGCATTCCTATTTGTATCACTTTTAAAATCAGTGCTTTATAGGTTTTAGACTTAAATAACCCTACCAGCTAAGGACAAGTTTCATTAGAATGTATCAATTAAATTACATGTTACTTCACTAAAAAAAAAAAATTGTTTAAATCTCTGACTGCAAGGAAGCCATTGTCAGAATCCCTCATTTGTGAATAAACTTTAGTGTGGATGTCTGCTTACACTAGCAAAAGATGAACAGATTAATAGTTGAGGGGTGAGCAACTGATGTCATTTACCTGGACCTGAGCAAAGCCTTCGACACTGTCCCGCACCACATCCTGGTCTCCAAACCGGTGACACATGGGTTTGATGGGTGGAATACTAGATGGAGAAAGAACTGGCTTGATGGCTGCACCCAAAGAGTGGCTGTCAATGGGTCCATGTCCCAGTGGAGGCCAGTGACAAGTGGAGTCCCTCAGGGATCAGTCCTGGGACCTGTCTTGTCCCATCTTTTTGGGTGACATGGACATGTCCCATCATTGTGGGTGACATAGACAGTGGCATTGAGTGCACCCTCAGCAAGTTTGCTGATGACAGCAAGCTGTGTGGTGCAGCAGACACACTGGAGGGAAGGGAGGCCATCCAGAGAGACCTTGACAGGCTGGAGAGGTGGGCACAAGCCAACCTCATGAGGTTCAATAAGAGCAAGTGCAGGGTCCTGCATCTGGTTTGAGGCAATCCCAGGCACAAATCCAGGCTGGGCAATGATTGGCTGGAAAGCAGCCCAGAGGAGAGAGACTTGGGGGTGCTGGTGGACAAAAAGCTCAACATGAGCTCTCAATGTGCACTTGCAGCCCACAAAGCCAATCAGATGCTGGGCTGCATCAGGAGAAGTGTGGCTAGCAGGTCGAGGGAGGTGATCCTCCCCTCTACTCAGCTCTGGTGAGACCCCACCTGGAGTACTGTGTCCAGTTCTGGAGCCCCTATTACAAGAGGGATATGGATGTACTGGAAGGTGTCCAGAGAAGGGCCACAAGGATGATCAGAGGGCTGGAGCACCTCTCCTATGAGGACAGACTGAAGGAGTTGGGGCTGTTCAGTCTGCAGAAGAGAAGGCTCCAAGGTGACCTAATTGTGGCCTTCCAGTATCTGAAGGGGGCCTACAGGAAGGCTGGGGAAGGACTTCTCAGGATCTCAGGTAGTGATAGGATTAGGGGGAAAGGAATGAAACTGGAGGTGGGGAAATTCACACTCGATGTGACGAGGAAGTTCTTCACCATGAGAGTGGTGAAACACTGGAATAGGTTGTGCAGGGAGGTGGTTGGGGCGCCGTCCCTGGAGGTGTTTAAGAGCAGGCTGGATGAGGCTCTGGCCATCCTGATCTAGTGTGGAGTGTCCCTGCCCATGGCAGGGGAGTTGGAACTAGATCATCCTTGTGGTCCCTTCCAACCCTGACTGATACTATGATACTATGATACTATGATACTATGAACACGAGAATGAAAGAGCTGCAGAAAATTAAAAATAATAGCAGTATCTCTATCATAAATTTCAGAGTTATTTTTAGAAGATAAAACAAGTAGATTAAAAAAAAAAAAAAAATCTGAATTTGGAATCATATCCCCAGATAACTCCCACCAGCTCACATGCACAAAACCTTCAGTGAACCACTTAAACTCAGTATTTCCCAGCTCTTCTCAGCAAGAGACATTAAGCACCAGAAATTTCTTCCTGCTACCAGATTGGATGTGGTGATTCCATCATTTATGAGTATGCAAAGAATGGAGAGGGATTTGCAGTTTCTTTTAAAATTTGTGTTGAAAAAGAAATTGCAGCCTGATGGAAAGGTCAGCATCTGATTCCTTTACCTGAGCTTGTAGGTTCAAAGCCATACTTATTTTTAAAAGGGTTGTTTCTTGCATACTCCTATGGACAAACTGGCTGTCCCTTCAAGCATGTTTAACAATTCAATAGAAAGGTGGGAAATGAAGAGATGTATTTGGCATGACTTTTTGAGTAGTACACTGTCCTTCTACTTTCCCCAAACAACAACATTACAGATTTCATTAACTGCTTTTGGATGAAATATCAGTTCCTGAAAATGAGCAATAAACAAGCACAAACAGCATACAGTCATAGAATCATCCTTCCATTATTCTCTATGAGACTGCTCTTTTCTCTTATTTCTTTTTTCTTTTTGACTCAATATCCAAGACTTCAGTCTTAAGACATTGAAACAAACACATTTGAAACAAACATATGAGGGTATGAAGCAACCAGTCTTACTGTGGACCAGCAGCTTCATGATCACATAGAACCACAGAATCACCAAGGTTGGAAGTGACCTCAAAGATCATCAAGTCCAACCTGTCACCACAGACCTCATGACTAAACCATGGCACCAAGTGCCACATCCAATCCCCTCTTGACTGCCTCCCTGGGCAGTCCATTCCAATGGCTAATGACACTGTCAATGAAGAACTTTCTCCTCACCTCGAGCCTAAACTTCCCCTGACACAGCTTTAGACTGTGTCCACTTATTCTGGTGCTGGTTGCCTGGGAGAAAAGACCAACCCCCTCCTGGCTACAACCTCCCTTCAGGTAGTTGTAGACAGCAATAAGGTCTCCCCAGAGCCTTCTCTTTTCCAGGCTAAACAATCCCAGCTCCCTCAGCCTCTCCTCATAGAGCTTGTGCTCGAGGCCTCTCACCTTCTCTGTTCTCAGGTGAAAAATAAAATCAGCTCCTAAAATCACAAAGAATACATTTTCTAATATCTATTTTCATATGAATGTTTCATGTTTATATGAAAATAAACTCTAACTTCACCCCAACCTCAGTTTTCCTTAAACCTATATTAGCGTAGAATTCAAATTGAAATTATACTCTTTAATTATACTCTTTAATTTTTTTTTTTTATTTCTATATATTATTTCTTTTTTCTTACCCCTGATTACACACAAGAAGACCTCCACTCTGGATTTCCAGAGGGCGGACTTCAGGCTACTCAAGGAACTAATTCAGAGGGTTCCTTGGGATAAAGCCCTTAAAAATAAAGGGGTCCAGGAGAGCTGGTCCTACTTCAAGGAAGAACTGTTGAAGGCTCAGGGACAGGCTGTGCCAATGTGCCAGAAGATGAGCCGCCGGGGCAGACGGCCAGCCTGGATGGTTAAAGAACTTTTAATGGAACTAAGGGAAAAAAAGAGGGTGTATCACCTTTGGAAGAGAGGGGAGGCAACCTGTGAAAAATTTAAGGATGTTGCTAGGTCTTGCAGGAAGAAAATTAGGGAGGCAAAAGCGCATTTGGAGCTTAGTCTGGCCTCTGCTGTGAAGGACAACAAAAAGTCCTTCTATAAATACATTAATAGCAAGAGGAAGGGCAGAGACAACCTCCACTCCTTGGTGGACACGGAGGGGAACGTTGTGATAAGGGATGAGGAAAAGGCAGAGATACTTAACACCTTCTTTGCCTCAATTTTTACTAGCAGGACAGAATGTCTTCCAGACAGTTGGCATCCAGAGCTGGCAGAAGGAGCCAGGAAGCAGCATAGTTTTCCACTGTTGCAATATGGGGCAGTTGGTGATCTGCTCAGCCGCCTGGATCCCCACAAGTCCATGGGACCAGATGGGATCCATCCTAGGGTGCTGAGGGAGCTGTCAGATGAGCTGGCCGAGCCGCTCTCCATCATTTTTCAGCAGTCCTGGCTCACTGGCGAGGTCCCAGAGGACTGGAAGCTGGCCAACGTGGTGCCCATCCATAAGAAGGGCCGGTTGTATGAGCCAGGGAATTATAGGCCTGTTAGCCTGACCTCAGTGCCAGGCAAGATCATGGAACAGGTCATCCTGAGTGCATTAACACAGCACTTAGAGGATGGCCAAGGGATCAGGCTCAGCCAACATGGATTTAGGAAGGGCAGGTCCTGCCTGACCAACCTGATCTCCTTCTATGATCAGGTGACCCGCCTGGTGGATGTGGGGAGGCCTGTGGATGTAGTTTACCTGGACCTCAGCAAGGCCTTTGACACCGTCCCGCATAGCAAACTGCTGGCCAAGCTATCAGCCCATGGTTTGGACAGCAGCACTCTGAGCTGGGTTAGGAACTGGCTGGAAGTCCGAACCCAGAGAGTGGTGGTGAATGGTGTCACATCCGGCTGGCGGCCAGTCAGTAGTGGAGTCCCCCAAGGATCAGTGCTGGGCCCCATCCTCTTTAACATCTTTGTTGATGATCTGGATGAGGGCATTGAGTCTATCATCAGTAAATTTGCTGATGACACCAAGCTGGGGACAGGAGTTGATCTGCTAGAGGGTAGAGAGGCTTTACAGAGAGACCTCGACAGGCTGGACAGATGGGCAGAGTCCAACGGCATGAAATTTAATGCATCCAAGTGCCGGGTTCTGCACATTGGCCACAACAACCCCATGCAGTGCTACAGGCTGGGGTCAGAGTGGCTGGAGAGCAGCCAGGCAGAGAGGGACCTGGGAGTGCTGGTTGATGGTAGGATGAACATGAGCCTGCAGTGTGCCCAGGCAGCCAAGAGGGCCAATGGCATCCTGGCCTGCATTAAGAACAGTGTGGCCAGCAGGAGCAGGGAGGTCATTGTGCCCCTGTACACTGCACTGGTTAGGCCACACCTCGAGTCCTGTGTCCAGTTCTGGGCCCCTCATTTTAGGAAGGATGTTGACTTGCTGGAACGAGTCCAGAGAAGGGCAACGAAGTTAGTGAGGGGCTTGGAACACAAGCCCTATGAGGAGAGACTGAGGGAGCTGGAGCTGCTTAACCTGGAGAGGAGGAGACTCAGGGGTGACCTCATTACTCTCTACAACTACCTGAAGGGGGGTTGTAAACAGGCAGAGGTTGGTCTCTTCTCCCAGGCAGCCAGCACCAGAACAAGAGGACACAGTCTCAGGCTGTGCCAGGGGAAGTTCAGGCTGGAGGTGAGGAGGAAGTTTTACATGGAGAGAGTGATTGCCCATTGGAATGGGCTGCCTGGGGAGGTGGTGGAGTCGCCATCACTGGAGGTGTTCAGGAGGAGACTTGACAGGGTGCTTGGTTACATGGGTTAGTTGATTGGGTGGTGTTGGGTGATAGGTTGGACGTGATGATCTTGAAGGTCTCTTCCAACCTGGTTTATTCTATTCTATTCTATTCTAACTTGGGAAGAAAAATTGTTCATGATGAAAAAAAAATTGAAACATTTAGAGTAGTAGGAAACCATCACATATCCATAGTTCATGAAGAAATAAAAGTAATAAGATACTGAAATATTTTTACTTCACAGCAGAAGATTTATCAGATTATTTCTTTTCACTAGATGTTAGTCAGTTAGAGGGTAGAAAGGCTCTGCAGAGGGACCTCGACCGACTGGACAGATGGGCAGAGTCCAATGGGATGTCATTCAACAAGTCCAAGTGCCGAGTGCTGCACTTTGGCTATGGCAATCCCATGCAGAGCTATAGGCTGGGGTCGGAGTGGCTGGAGAGCTCCCAAACAGAGAGGGACTGGGGGTGCTGATCGACAGCCACCTGAATATGAGCCAGCAGTGTGCCCAGGTGGCCAGGAGGGCCAATAGCATCCTGGCCTGCATTAGGAATAGTGTGGCCAGCAGGAGCAGGGAGGTCATAGTGCCCCTGTACTCTGCTTTGGTTAGGCCACACCTTGAGTACTGTGTCCAGTTCTGGGCCCCTCAGTTTAAGAAGGACATCGAAACACTTGAGCGTGTCCAGAGAAGGGCAACAAGGCTGGTGAGAGGCCTTGAACACAAGCCCTATGAGGAGAGGCTGAGGGAGCTGGGATTGTTTAGCCTGGAGAAGAGGAGGCTCAGGGGTGACCTCATTGCCCTCTACAACTACCTGAAGGGTGGTTGTAGCCAGGAGGGGGTTGGCCTCTTCTCCCAGGCAACCAGCACCAGAACGAGGGGACACAGTCTCAAGCTGCGCCAGGGGAGGTTCAGACTCGAGGTGAGGAGGAAGTTCTTCACCGAGCGAGTCATTCGGCATTAGAACGGGTTGCCCAGGGAGGTGGTTGAGTCATCGACCCTGGAGGCGTTCAAGGGGAGATTGGACGTGGCACTTGGTGCCATGGTCTAGGCATGGGGTCTGTGTTGATAGGTTGGACTCGATGATCCCCGAGGTCCTTTCCAACCTAAGTGATACTGTGATACTGTGATACTGTGATACCAATTCATCCATTCTACTGTATATTTTATGTGCTGGATTGTTTCATTACACAATAAAATTAATTGTCTTCTATGTGATGTTAGCCAACACATCATGAAACACTGAAAGTACTCAAGGCCATAATTTTTTATAATAGCAGTGTGTTGATGTCTGTGATTTTAACAAAATAAACACTAATCAGGCATCATATTCCAGGTCCTTCTACAATAGTTATTTGATAATAATCACTTTGTTGTAATTGTATCCTTCCTGTCGTACTCCCTATGTGTGTTTCAATCTATTGTCTGTTACCATATATTTTGAGTACATGTTTGTTGAGATAAGGAATATGCTATTATTGTACCTTTTTTTTTTTTTTTCCCACTACAAATATAGAGTGGTTAGTACATTGTAGCTCAGACCTCTTGAAAGAGGTACAAATAAAATATGAACAACTCTTAGATGAAATAACATTACATGCAGAGAATGTGTAAAAACACTGTTTCAGTTGCACTGTCATAATCTGACAAAGACCAAACAGCAGTAGTTCAACCCTTATTCTTTAATATGGAATGATGTAGGATTGTATTTAAAGTACACCTAAAAGAGACTTTTGACAGTCACTTGGAATAATAGCACAGGCTTTCAAGAAAATGATTAATTTCTGACAATTCTTACTGATCAAATCTGACAAACAGTAGATATTAATTTTTTGCAGGGAGTAGTCTTAAACATGCTCAAATTCAGTAGCAGAACCAACATTTCATGTGCCTCCTCAGGCTTAATGATTTTTCATAGCCAAGAGCTTTGTATGTTTCCTACTGTTCTTGTTCTCTCAAGTTTTTCTGTATTGTCACACTAAATTTGGCTGTATTGTTTCTAACTATGCTGTGTCAGGTGGATGCTATGTTCATGTAGGAACAGCTTATGCATGCAAAGTGTAAAATTCCCTCATACCCATAACTGCAGAAAACAAATTTTCTATAAGTTTTCCCATAGAGTATGGTCATCTTAAACTAACTGACTCTACATTTAGATAACATGAAATGTTTTTCTGTCAAAAAAAAAAAAAGTGTCTTTGCTAAGCATTTACCATCTTCAATGAATGAAAGAATTATTCTAGACAAGTAACAAATGGGTTTTGGTAGCAGATGGCCAATATCTACCTCAGATCTCTCTGACCAGGTTCAGTACATGCTCCAAACCTGGAAATGTTGGCAATTTTCATTAAAATGACTAAACTAAACTTATGAGTGAACAGAAAAGGTTATTTTTACCCCTCAAAGGCATTATCAGAAATATTCTTTCTTATGAAAATCATAGTAATAATAATAAAACAACCAAACAACCAAACAACCAAAAGCAAACAACCAAATCAATCAGATAGAATTGTGATGAAGATAATCTCAACAAACAGGTTTACAACTATTAAGGGCAGGACCTGGCAATTTTTCATATTGCTGCCTTGGCTGCAGCCAGCATGGAGTCTCACAAGTTAGGTGATGCAGAATGTTATGGAAAATGTTTGCTGAAGAGCCTTACTGGAATCATGACACCACAACAGAACACAAGGAAATGTGAACTCACTGTTTTGAGTAGATGCAAGCTGGCCTTGTCCAAAACAAGAAAGTATCAGCTTTTAGCATAATGTGTGGAGCCCATTTCATTGTGGTGCTTATTAGGGTTGTGTAGGTTCTGCCGAGAATAGATTTATCTTTAGAAACCATCTGAGTTCTTGTGAGGTGGAATATACGATCCTGCTAACTAACACTGGCCTGAAAAATACTACATGGTCACACCCAATAAGGAAGTCATTATGAGGAATAACCCTGCAGAGGATTAGGCCTGAGATTGATCAGACCTTATCACTAGCATCTTCATTTATAGAGCTTTTAGTTAGCATAAAATCTTCACGGTTCTTGTTTGTTTAGTTTTTTGCTTTTCCTGAATAATCAACCATACTCTCATCAAAAGAGATTTTTACCAAGTCTCTGAAATACCAAAACCTAAGGTTTTCCAGCTTTTTTTACCCAAATGAGTGAGCCTGTTTTAAGTTTTGTATCAATAAAATTTTCATAAATTTAACAAGTGCCTGTTAATTAGAACTGAGCAGAGAGTAGTGTCTTTTGACATAAATCTTCACAGATGTAAAGTCATCTTTAAATAGGTTCATTTAATAACAAATACAGGTCATAATTTTGCATATTGTATTTGGATGGCATGTACACTGTATGTTGAGATGATAAAATATGAGTGATTACAATGGAGTCCACACAAAAGCAACTGTTGTAACTAACAGGTCAGCTACTTGTGTAGAGCAGGACACCACACAAACGTTGAGACAAAAGTTTGAAAGTTTTACAAATTATTCCTTCAGTAGATTCCAATCTAAACAATTAATATCAGTAGAAACAAAAATACTTTCAATGGAAGCTGAATCTAAAGTCATACTTCATCTCTAGAGACACAGCAGGCCCATGCCTGAAGATCCTAATAACCTTCCACTACCTGAAGGGAGTCTGTAAGAAGGATTGAGAGTCTCTTTACAAAGATATGTAGTAATAGGATGAGAAGCAATGGCTTCAGACTAGGGAGGAGTAGATTTAGATTGGTTAATAGTAAGAAGTTCTTTGCCATGAGGGTGGTGGAACACTGGAACAGGTTGCCCAGGGAGGCTGTGGAGGCCCCTTCCATGGAGATATTCAAGCTAAGGCTTGACAGGGCACTGGGCAACCTGATCTAGTTGAGGATGTCCTTGCTTACTGCAGAGGAGGTTGGTCTATATGACCTTTGGAGATGCCTTCCAACCCAGACAATTCTATGATATTATGACTGATTCTACGGTTCTATGACTCTATGAATAGACATGACATCAAGATATGCTTTAAGCAAAAGAGAAAAACTGAATGATGCATTCTTCACCATGAGAGTTGTAAAGTCCTGGAATGGGTTGTCCAGGGAGGTGGTTGAGGCCCCATCCCTGGAGGTGTTTAAGAGCAGGCTGGATGAGGTTCTGGCCAGCCTGATCTATATGGGGTGTTCCTGCCCATGGCAGGGGGGTTGGAACTGGATGATCCTTGTGGTCCCTTCCAACCATGACTGATACTATGATACCACGAGTGATAAAATGACAAGATAGAACACATATTTTCAGTTTAATTCATCCAGGTATTGGAGAATCAGAAATGGTTTTCACATCTGAATTGACAAAAAACTAGTGAATACTATGGAAAGAAACTGAATATGCTGAAAAATGTATCTAACACAGGAGATTCTGGTAATTTTTATAGTTTTTAATATAACTTGTCAGTTACCATTCCACTTCACCAGCCAATATAATCTTTTCTTATTCTAAGGCTCTCTGGGAAAGGGTTAGAATTGCCTAATAGAGTCTTATGACTTAATGATAACTTTATTTGTTTTTAACAAACACTGTGTTGTCAGATTCCTTCCCTGAAGATGCTTGTGCATGCCAAACAGGGAAGAAACACCTCCGAGGAGTAGGAGCCTGTAGCTGCTGCTACCTGAAGGCTATAAAACCACTCTCACACACATTTCACGGAGTCTAACTCTTTCTCCTTTCTAAGAACTGACAGAGCTACTACACAAGAAAATTGCTATGAGGAGATTGTACCATAATTTATGGATAAAATATCTGTACTAAACAACATTTAAAACAGGGTAGCTTAAAATCTCTCCCCTCCCCAGCTATTGCTGTAGCATGGCATTCTACATTTTGACTTGAAATATGTGTTCTGCAGTCAATTATGAATAAAAATCGTCCTATAAATAATGTTTTACAGAGTACTGCAACAAATAAAGAACAGCACAGGTTGTTTTAATGGCTTCCAAAAATGAACTATGGCACACTAACATGAATTTTTTGTCTTTTTTTTTTTTTTTTTCATTTCTCCTTCTAAAAGTTTAGAGACATTTTCCCCCCTCACCTTTCAGTTAAACCTAAAGCTTTTGCATCATATCTGTTTCTGCTAGTGATTTATCTACGTGTATAGTCATTATACCATAGCCATATAAGCAACAGAAAAACACAAATCTCAGCAATAATGACATTTCACTGCCCAATATCTGAGTTATTTTGATATGGACTGTACAAGTGTAACAATGCTTATGAAATGGGTCTTTGATATTTAACAGGAGGCTGTGATTTCTGTTTTCATCCATGGTTAATTTAGTTGCTAATCATAACCCAGAGGTACATAAAACATAACATGCTGTGAGTTACTTCTGTATGTGACTAGAGCAAGCTAGATAGGCAAAATACTAATAGATATGATGCTATATTTTTCAGCAATTCTAAACAGCTGCATTTTCTTTTGATTCACAATTATTTTGGTATAATACAGTTATCAGGGTGTATATACTCACCTACCAGAACAATTTTTCCCTGAATATTTGCAAGGAAACACTCTTTTATGTTCTTTCTGTAGTGGTTTTGGTGGTGGTGGTGTTGCTGTGTTTTGGTTTGTTTTTTTTTAATTGAATGGTTTTATTAGCTTTTTGGTTTTATTTTTAATGGAATATTTTTAGTACAATGTTCTAAATGACAGGATTTAGGAAGATCATAGCAAATTAATTCTGAATTTAGAATTTCAAGAAGACAAATGAAGTCAAACAAAGCACAGACATTAATCTTCTAATCACTGAAGGAATTCCTTTTTCTCTCCTGATAGCAAGCACTAATATATATATATATATAATATATAATATATATTATATATATTATATAATATATATATATATTTGCAGATACTGGGTAAGTTTAAAGATTATTGTGACAAAAACTCTATTAATAAATTTAGGAAATATCTTGGAAATTAAATTTTCTTTACAACATAATATTTTCTTTTCTAGTTTAAGACATTATTGTTTTTTTTCCTTCTTAATATGGAAAAATATTTTTACAAAAATTTTGTTAGTTGATTTCTTAATTCTTTATGTCAGTACTTGGAAATACACAGATATTTTAAGGTTACTTTAGCTCTGAATTTTTCTGCAATTTTGGAGGATCCACAGCAATTATTATAACCTTAACCACCAGTGTCTCCTTTTCCACATAACAATTTGTAACAGTTTTTCTCCAATTCTATTGCACTGTGTCGTGCTCCTGATAAAATATTTCAAAGCATCCACAGATTCTGTGCCTTTATTATTTCTTTGTTTGGTATATAAAAACTGAGAATGTGTTCAAAATCTTGAAGAACAGAAAAATAACTCCCTTCAGATATATCTGATCAAAGGTTAACTTTAAAGTATACTGAACTCTTGAATTACCCATTTCATAGTGGGGTTTTGTTTGTTTGTTTGTTTTTTTAATATATATAGAGAGTAATGTTTAGATCTGTATTACTTTATTATACCTCTTTTTTTATATTATTCAAGGTTAAAATAATTTCAGTATACACTGGGGTTTAGTACTCCTTTTCCCTAAACTGCAAATTATAGCCAAACATAGAGCAAATGGCATGTTGTTTTTGATGTTACCATTCTATTGTGTTATTCTCTCAAAGCAGCAAAGTGAGAGGTGGCTATGGCATAAATGTATATAGAGACCCCTTTATATTTATTATATTTTGTAAATTGCCAGTCATCTACTTTGAATCAGTTATTTAGTAGAAACAAATTGTAAGGTCACTACAGAGTTTCTGTATATGCCAAGAGAAGTTCAGTCTGGACAGCCTGTAAATACTGCTTATTAATACCCACAAAACCGTCCTTTGCTTTCTACTGCTTTTCTCCTCATGATAACACCAACAGTCCTCAGGTAAGAATGAGCCTCTGAGATTCTCAGCAATCTCAGAGTAAAACAGAGCCTTTGCCCGGGAGATCTCAGAACACAAATGCAGGAGGTATCACCATTAACTTAAGGAATAAATAAAGAATTGAATTGTGGATAAGGCAAGATAAATTCTTTGGGCCATGCTGGAAGGCTAATCTGGAAATGTGTCCCATTTGGTTTTGGTTCTCTAACTAGTTTATCACCTTTATTTTTAAACCAGAAGCAGTTTTCCACTGCCTTTATTTGTATAATGTATATTGAGCCAAGGGGTGACTAATTATCATTTTCTGCAGAGGAAACAGCTAGGTTTCTGTTGTTGGATGGGCAAAACCTCAATACTTGCCTTCTTGAGCCCTCCAGTCTGCAGTTTTGCTCTGGGTATCCTGGTGCAATCTTCTTTCCAGCTCCAGGGAAATGGTAGTTTTCTGGAGGAGTGTGAGCGACTAAAAATTTGTCTCTCTTGGTGTGACTCAACAAAGGTAAAATCACTTGCTGCTTGCCCAGACAACAGCTGATATGTGCTGGGCAGAGCCACTGGAACAACTCTTGGAAGGTGCAAAGATAACATTGCTCGCTGGGCCACAGCTGGCCTGACAATAATGGACCTAGGCCACCTTCGGGAATATGCATGAGACAAGATAATTTCCACCCATCAAGTACCCTGGGAAGGGTGACATAATGGATTCACCACCTATTTCCTGATGTGTAAGGAGTGTGGGGGCTTGTCTGGATGGAGACGGAGGAGGCAGAGGCCCCTCCCACCATCCTGAACCTTGCCCAAACACACAGAAATACACAGAAAGATTTCCGGGGGAATGATACCTGGACATTTACCTAAGGATGATTTCCTGGCCCCTGGAATTCCTGAGGGACAATACTTGGATACATACCTAAGGACTAAAAACTGTATAAAAGGCTGGAGCAACTACTGGCTTGTTAGGGAGAAAAACGGAGATGAAGGAAAACACAGGAGACAGACCATGCCGCTGAGAAGGGAAAGCCAGGACAATGCTGCTCCGGAGAAAAGAGGCTGCCCAGAGGACCACAGCTCTTCTCCAGCCAGAGCCTCAGCACCGTTCCTGTACCAACCCAACATCTCCCAACATCTCCTGCAGCACCTTTCCTCCACAGACTCAACCTGTCATGGGGGGATAAGGGGTGTGGTAATACAATTCCTTTCCTCTTCTCTCTCTCTTCTCTCTCTCCCTCTCTATTTTCTCCATCTCCCCTTCTTATTTCCCCTTAATTTATGTAATAAATAGTCTAGCTGCTGATATTTTGGCCTCGTTGTGCCTCTAATTTCACAACATGGGAATATTTAAAAGAACTGTGTCTCTGGACCGAGACAAGGAGTGAATATGACAAGTTAAAAAGGCTGCTGTTACTAGTGGTGGATTTGAGACATAGCTGAAGTGGGAGGAGAGGACACTCAGGAACATGCAAGTTTCTCTTTCACATCTGTGATGCCTTTGCACAGTTAGAATGAAGTTGTCTCCTACTGTGTCACAACTCTGTGTGTAGTTGCTGCTTCCCTTCCCTTTCCCTTCCCTTCCCCTTCCCCTTCCTCTTCCCTTCCCTTCCCCTTCCCTTCTCCCCTTCCCCTTCCCCTTCCCCTTCCCCTTCCCCTTCCCCTTTCCCCTTTCCCCTTTCCTTCTCATGAATCCTCACACTGCTGCAACTTAAGATGCTTTTAGGGCAGAACAACTTTTACCTTCAGGAAAACAAAACCTGAATTCTTTAGGCTGTGCATGTTGTGGGGTTTTTCACTTGTGTTGAAACATATTCACTACAGGTAACACTAATGAAAGGCAAGAAACCTTTTTTTTTTTTTTTTTTGTGAACAGCACAGATTTCTTGTGTGTCAGCCACTCCTCCCAATTTTGTATCAGCAGCAAACTTGCTGAGGGTACACTCTATCTCTTCAACCATATAATTTGAGGAATGTATTTCCCCACAGCAGGAGCAGAACTGCTCTGCTTTTCATATTGGCTCAGGACCATTAAAAGATACCCAAGACCAAATCAAACATATTCTGTTACATTAGTGTCCTGTTTCCAAAACTGAAAGTTAGACATATATGAACTATATGAATTTCCAATTAGTAATTCCTTAATTTCAGAAATTAAATACTATTATTCCACTTTAAAATGCAATCACTGTTTAATGTAGCTATTCTAATCTCTGATCAGGAATCAGTGCTGGACCCCATCTTGTTTAATATCTTTATTGATGATCTGGATGAGGGGGTTGAGTCAGTCATCAGTAAATTTGAAGATGACACCAAGTTGGGAGCAGGTGTTGAACCGTTCGAAGGTAGAAGGGATCTCCAGAGGGACCTTGACAGGCTGGACAGACGGGCAGAGTCCAACATGATGGCATTTAACAAATCCAAGTGCTGAGTGCTGCACTTTGGCCACAACAACCCCAGGCAGTGCTACAGGCTGGGGTCAGAGTGGCTGGAGAGCAGCCAAACAGAAAGGGACCTGAGGGTACTGGTTGACAGCCAGCTGAAGATGAGCCAGCAGTGTGCCCAGGTGGCCAAGAGGGCCAATGGCATCCTGGCCTGCATCAAGAATAGTGTGGCCAGCAGGAGCAGGGAAGTCATTCTGCCCCTGTACTCAGCACTGGTTAGGCCACACCTAGAGTCTGGTGTCCAGTTCTGAGCCCTCAATTTAAGAAGGACATTGAGACTCTTGAACGCGTCCAGAGAAGGGCAACAAGGCTGGTGAGAGGCCTTGAGCACAGGCCCTGTGAGGAGAGGCTGAGGGAGCTGGGGTTGTTTATCCTGGAGAAGAGGAGACTCAGGGGAGACCTTATTGCTCTCTATAACTATCTCAAAGGTGGTTGTAGCCAGGTATCTTCTCCCAGACAACCAGCAACAGAACAAGAGAACACAGTCTCAAGCTGTGCCAGGGGAAGTTTAGGCTTGAGGTGAGGAGAAAGTTCTTCACAGAGAGAGTTGTTAGCCATTAGAATGTGATGCCCAGGGAGGTGGTAGAGTCATCATCCCTGGAGGTGCTCAAGAGGGGATTGGACGTGGCACTTGATGCCATGCTACTAAAGTAGTCATGAGGTCTGTGGTGACAGGTTGGACTTGATGATTTTTGAGGTCCTTTCAAACCTTATTGATTCTATGATTCTATATTACCTGACACATTAAATTAAAAATTAAATTAAATTAAAGCAAATTAAAATATTTATATTTTAGTTTATTTGACTCAACCTTAAAAGTATCTTTTCATGACCTGTATAAAATTCTTAAGGATTTATGTTGTTTTATAACAAAGTAAATGTTTTCTTCCAGTCAAGTTCCTTCCTATTAGAGACTTTAAATTCTTGGACCTCAGATTTCACTGAATTAATTGTTGCTTTTCTGTTATGGTTTAGCTGGCCTTTTGAATACTGTTCATTATCGATCAAGCAAAAAGGGTGTTTATTAGATTACTTCAGAGTCTCAAAAAGTGCTTCAAAATTACTTATTTTGAATTGCAAATATGGGCCAAGTGTGAGGTCTTTCTCTAATGACATTCCAGCCTTTGCAACGAGGTAATATTTACAAAAATATTCAACCAGATTAATTCTAAGGCAATATGTAATCCTTCTTGAGTATGATAGTTTAGAAGACAAATCCTGACAGACCACTGAGCTGAGAGAAGCAAATGGCAACTTTCTATGGCTATAAATTACAGGCATTTGTTTATTTCTATTTTGCATTTCCACTGCAGACTGCATACTGATGATGTGAATTGGATGGATAGATGTTGACTAATCTGTAAACACTGTAATTGGCTTCTGAAATGTAGCAGAATTGTATGCCAGGGTTTTATCCACAATTAAGTCAAGTTTTATGAACTTAATTCCACACCATTGTTTGCTGCCAAAATAAAATTATCAGATCCTTTGATCACTGACATACCACTAACAATTACTAGGTTGTTTATGAGTTTGGAATTTTGTGGTGAAACAGCCTCTGGTGAAAGTGCTGGTTTACAGCATCACGTTGCACTTTGACAGCATTTTCTTTGGGAAAGAGTCAGGTCTGAGCTGCAATTTGGTAAATGTGAGGAGGCAAAAGGGTGTGCATGGAGAGAGAACTCTGTGAGCACTCTCTCTGTGCACTCTAAAGAGGTCACCTGCCGTACTGTGTGCTCCACTGACCAGCAGTTTATTGATTGCAGTGTAAGTATACATTTGTTTAATTTCTGTCATTTTGAGAAGCAAGTGCAAAAGTCCAAAGTATAAGGAAATGAAACATTAAGAGAGGTTTCCTCCTACTTTCTCCCAGCTGTACCGCATCACAATATGGATGGAGATAGTACCTTTTCGGTACTTTTGACAGTGTCTTGCTCTATGAACTTGGTAGAAAGGTTTATATTTGTTGCAAGATGAAGCTCAATCTCCATTTTGACACAGGCATCAAAATTTTTAGAGGCATCTTTTTGTTAGTTATAGTTCAGTGTGTTACAGAAAAATTTGTCCAATATCCAAAGAGATTTGCTCACAAAATTGAATATGGAGAGGAAGGTTCCCAGTGAAGCACATCATAGGTTCACGGGTATAATTACTTAGCTATGATATTTAGGTTAAAACAAAAAAAGGTGCTTATTAATATGGTAACCTAAGTCAACCAAAGTGAAAAAGGAGCAGGAAAAAAATGGGCTTACAAGACCTCTAGGGTCTTTGAAACGCCCTTCTCTCAGAAAATCAATTTCCAAAACACATGTTGTGTCAGGTCTGGTCACAACTGTATGCTTCCTCTATTGTTTACCAGTTAGACTTATATTAACCTCCACCTTACTTAACTCTTGAGATCCACCAGTGGCTCCCAAAATAGTTATAGACTCTGATCCCTGATAATTTGATGGCATTATGGTGCACTGAGCTCCTGTGTCAACCAAAGCCCTGTACTTCTGAAATTGTGAAGTGCCAGGCCACTGGATGTACACATCCCAATAGATTCTGTTATCTCTGTTATCCCTCTCCTCCCCCTGGTGGGAGGCAGGGCACCCCTAGTTATGGGGAACATGCCCACATGTGCATTGCACACAGTGTGCAGTGTTATAGTTTTACATGTTATAACTGGAGCCACTGTTGGAGCTACTAGAGTTCTTCTGGGGAACTGTGGAAGTAACAGCTACCCTTCTGGTATTGCTACATCGGGTTCTGCCACTTTGCAATTCCCTCAGTCTCTTGAAAAGATTAGAAGTTGGTTGGCCATCCCAGCGGTTCATGTTCTCACCAAACTGATCACGCAGAGTTATCCAAATAGTTCTACGTGATTGCCTTGGTGGTCTGTTTTGATTTGATCTGTTTTGGAATGATGTCCTCGGAGGATGCTTTCCTCACAGATTAAATTTTTATCCACCTGGAGGAAGAATTGAAATTATCCCTTTGTGCCAATTGGGATATGGAATCCTTCAGATCCTTCATGCAACTCTCAATTTTTCCAGACAGAGTTTCAATGACTGAAACCAAAGAAACACGTGTCATGCTATCCTCCAATTGTCTCATTTGATCACTGAATTGGCCAACTGTAGGAGAAGCTCCACCATAATTTCTTGACACAATTCTGCTTGCCAGAATGTTTGTATAATTAGAAGGAGCAAGTTTGATGATCTTTTTAGCAAGACCAATACCCACAGAAATATCATCAGGATTCAGAGTTTCATGTTCACCATAGAGTATCTCTCTAACAGCAAATTCTTCAAGCACTTAATTCCCTCATCTATGGTAGTCCAGGGTTTAGAATTCCATGGAAGATCATCTCGGGAAGGGTATCTCAGGGCAATCGCCATTAAAAGGCGTATCCACAGATTAACCTTACCGAGAGCCCTGCCTAGATGTCTATCTATTCCATTATCACTCAAAACCAGCGCGTGGCTGAAGAGAGAGGAGGCAGCTTGAGGAGCGCAGCACTGGGAGTTTGGCTTTTGGCTTTGATTCCCTTGCTTTTCAGGCGGTAAGGGGCTGGTGGCTCGGGACTTCCCGAAGAGGAAGAGAGGAGGAGGGGCAGGGGGCTCGGATTGCATACCTGCCGGAGGGCAGTGACGTAGCTGGGGGAGGGGTTGCCGCAGAGACCGTGCACAAACCAAACAGAACCCAGCGCATGGCTGAAGAGAGAGGAGGCAGCTTGAGGAGCGCAGCTCAGCCTGCTCACTGACAGGGAAAAAAAAAAAAAAAAAGCAAAAAAAAAAAAAAGCTGTGTGGGGAGGGTGGTTACTGCAAGATGGTCACCACTAGAGCAAAGGCTAGCAGAAGGACAGTGGGCACCCAAACAGAGACCACACACAAGCATGCAGATGTTCAGGTAGGTGGCTGCAGTGAGTGCTGGAGCCTGGCACTCGATATGGAGGCTGGAGGGAGCAGCTCCTGTTTCAGGTGTGAGTAGGTCAGTGATCTGATGAGCATGGTGGTCAAACTAAAAGAAGAGGTGGAAAGGCTAAGAGCTAGAAGAGATGGCGAGCAGAAAATTGATGATTCCCATAATGTAATCTCTTCTAAACCAGAACAGGGGGTAACACTTAGGGGAACAGGGAGTTTAATACCTTCCCAGAAGCAAGATTCTCAACCTCCCTGTAGTAACCCACATGAGCAGGGCCAATGGGAACAGGTCTGTGCCCAACGGAAGAAATGCAAATGGAGAAAGTCTGCTCCTGTGAGCAGCATGCTGCCTCCAGTGCAGTTACAGAACAGGTATGAGGCTCTGCAGGAGGAACAGGTCATTGGTAAGGCCGAGGACTCAAGAAGGTCAGAAGCTGCACCAATGACAGGTTGCCTCAGGCCAGCCATCAAAACTTACCCAGAAAAGAAACCTTGCAGGGTCATCATCATAGGAGACTCCCAGCTGAGGGGAACGGAGGGCCCAATATGCAGACCAGACCAATTTCATAGAGCGGTCAGCTGCCTCCCTGGTGCCCAAGTTAAAGACGTTGTAGATAGAATTCCCAACCTCGTGAGTCCTTCAGACTACTACCCACTGCTGGTCTTTCAGGTGGGCAGTGATGATGTAACAATGAGAGGTTCACAATCTATTAAAAAAGACTTCAGAACTTTAGGGCAAATGCTAAAGGGATCAGGGGCTCAAGTCATGTTCTCAGCCATCCCTCTAACGTCAGCAATGGATGAGAACACACTGAGGAAGGGCCGACAGATCAATTCATGGCTCAGGGGCTGGTGCCATCGACAGGGCTTTGGGTTCCACAATCATGGATTGGTTTTCAAGGCACCTGAGCTGAAAACAACTCATGGGACACACTTGTCCCAGAGGGGGATAAGAATCCTGGGGCAGGAATTGGCAGGGCTCATTGATAGGGCTTTAAACTAGATTTGAAGGGGGAAGGGGTTAATAGTCTCCTGCTGGCTGGTGACAAACAGAGGGGCAGCTCACCAGCAGTAGAGAGAAGGAGAGTTGGTAAGGGCTCTCAACTTGCTGCCCTGAGGCAAGCCACGAATGATCCACCAGGACATTCTGTGGAAAGCAAGGGGATTTGGCACAAGAGGAGGACAGGGCCAGCCCAACTGAAGTGCTTCTATGCGAATGCGCACAGCTTGGGCAACAAAAAGGATGAGTTAAGGGCCACTGTGCTGCTGGGATGCCACGACATAGTGGCTGTTACTGAAACTTGGTGGGATGAATCCCATGACTGGAATGTAGGTATAGATGGATATAAACTCTTTAGGAAGGATAGGCAGGGAAGGAGAGGAGGAGGTGTTGCCCTCTATGTCAATAGCCAGTTGGAGTCAGTGGAGCTCCACCTGGGGAGGGATGATGAGCTAGTTGAGAGCGTGTGGGTTAAAATTAAAGGCAGGACAGGGGAAGGACCCTCCATAGGCAAACAGAAGGGGCTTCCAGGTCACAAGCCCTGGTCCTCATGGGTGATTTCAACCACCCGGACATCTGCTGGAGGGACAACACAGCAAGGCACCAGTAATCCAGGATGTTCCTGGACTGCATAGAAGACAACTTCCTCCTCCAAATGGTAGGGGAACCAACAAGAAATGGTGCTATGCTGGACCTTGTTCTCACCAACAGGGAATGGTTGGTAAGCAATGTGAGGCTCATAGACGGTCTTGGCTGCAGTGACCATGAAGCAGTTGAATTTAATATCCTCAGGGCAAACAGGAGGAAGTAATCCAAGCTCACAACCCTAGACTTTAGGCGTGCAGATTTTGATCACTTTAGGGATCTGCTAGCCAAAGTGTCATGGGACAAAGCCCTGGAGGGAAGAGGGACCCAGGACAGCTGGTCAGTATTCAAGGACCACCTCCTCTGTGTCCAGGAGTTCTGTGTACCAACAAAGAGAAAAGCAGGTAAGAATGCTAGGAGGCCTGCCTGGATGGGCAAGGAGCTACTGGACACACTATTACTTAAAAGGAAACTCTGCAGGAAGTGGAGAGAAGGACAGGTAGAACAGGGGGAATATAAGGAAGCTGCCCGAGCAGCAAGAGTCCTGGTTAGGAAAGCCAAAGCAGAGTTTGAATTGAATCTAGCCAGGGGGATTAAAGGGAACACTAAGAACTTCTACAGGTATATTAATGGGAAGAAGAAGACTAGGGAAGGTGTGGGCCCCCTCAGAAAGGAAAATGGTGACATGGTCACAAGTGATGAGGAAAAGGCTGAGGTACTTAATAACTTCTTTACCTCAGTCTTCACTGCAAGGGCCTCTAGCCACACTCCTGATGTTATGGAAGTCAAAGCCAGGGACGGGGAGGAAGAACTGCCCATTGTAAGTGAAGATCAGGTTCGTGATCATCTGAAGAACCTGAAAGTGTTCAAGTCCATGGGACCCGACGGGAAACACCCACGGGTACTGAGAGAATTGGCAGATGAGGTTGCTAAACCCCTCTCTATTCTATTTCAAAAGTCATGGCAATCTGGTGAAGTCCCCACGGACTGGAAAAGGGGAAACATTGCCCTCATCTTCAAAAAGGGTAAGAAGGAGGAACCAGGAAACCACAGGCCAGTCAGTCTCACCTCTGTGCCTGGAAAGATCATGGAGCAGATCCTCCTGGAGTCACTACTCGCTCAAAAGAATAGTGAAGAGGTGATTGGGAACAGTCAGCATGGCTTTGCCAAGGGCAAATCCTGCCTGACCAACCTGGTGGCCTTCTATGAGCAGGTGACAAAATTAATAGATGAGGGGCGAGCAACTGATGTCATTTACCTGGACCTGGGCAAAGCCTTCGACACTGTCCCGCACCACATCCTGGTCTCCAAACTGGTGACACATGGGTTTGATGAGTGGACCACTAGATGGATAAGGAACTGGCTTGATGGCCGCACCCAAAGAGTGGCTGTCAATGGCTCCATGTCCCAGTGGAGGCCAGCGACAAGTGGAGTCCCTCCGGGATCAGTCCTGGGACCTGTCTTGTTCAACATCTTTGTGGCTGCCATGGACAGTGGCATTGAGTGCACCCTCAGCAAGTTTGCTGATGACGCCAAGCTGTGTGGTGCAGCAGACACGCTGGAGGGAAGGGAGGCCATCCAGAGAGACCTTGACAGGCTGGAGAGGTGGGCACAAGCCAACCTCGTGAAGTTCAATAAGAACAAGTGCAGGGTCCTGCATCTGGTTTGAGGCAATCCCAGGCACAAATCCAGGCTGGGCAGTGACTGGCTGGAAAGCAGCCCTGAGGAGAGAGACTTGGGGGTGCTGGTGGACGAGAAGCTCAACATGAGCTCTCAATGTGCACTTGTAGCCCACAAAGCCAATCAGATGCTGGGCTGCATCAGGAGAAATGTGGCTAGCAGATCGAGGGAGGTGATCCTCCCCCTCTACTCTGCCCTGGTGAGACCCCACCTGGAGTACTGTGTCCAGTTCTGGAGCCCCTATTACAAGAGGGATGTGGAGGTGCTGGAACGTGTCCAGAGAAGGGCCACGAGGATGATCAGAGGGCTGGAGCACCTCTTCTATGAGGACAGACTGAAGGAGTTGGGGCTGTTCAGTCTGCAGAAGAGAAGGCTCCCAGGTGACCTAATTGTGGCCTTCCAGTATCTGAAGGGGGCCTACAGGAAGGCTGGGGAAGGACTTCTCAGGATGTCAGGTAGTGATAGGGCTAGGGGGAATGGAATGAAACTGGAGGTGGGGAGATTCAGGCTGGATGTGAGGAGGAGGTTCTTCCCCATGAGAGTGGTGAGACCCTGGAATGGGTTGTCCAGGGAGGTGGTCGAGGCCCCGTCCCTGGGGGTGTTTAAGAGCAGGCTGGCTGAGGCTCTGTCCAGCCTGATGTAGTGTGGGGTTTCCCTGCCCATGGCAGGGGGGTTGGAACTAGATGATCCTTGTGGTCCCTTCCAACCCTGAATGAAACTATGAAACTATGAAACTATGAAAAGAGTTCCTAACTGAGCTGCTGACTTGTCTCCAACTGTTAGAGGTGGAGCACCTGTATCATAACATCTCCTAAGCCAAGTTAGAATTGGCTGCATTTCTGCTCTGGTGTAATCTTTATGGACATTTCTCAATTCCTCACGTGACGAGGAACACTCAATTATGTCATCTTCTTCTTGCCCCTCCCCCTCAACTGGTAGCCCTAATAATCCTGCCATTTTCTCAAGGATCTGTTTAAGCTGAGAACCACCTTTGCTAGCTCCTATCCTAGCTGCATCTCTATCCTGCTTTGCTCTCACTAGGTTAGCTCGATCTTCAAAACAAATCTTCTCTTCCTCCTCAGCAGGATTTCTTAGAGTAGAGGGCCCCTCACCAGGATCAGTCTCCTGCTCTTCTTCTCCATCAGCTTTGATCTTTCCACTTCTAGTCTTTAAAACAGCCACCTTAATAGAAGCTGACAGGTCCTGAGATAAATCAGCTGCTGGGGCAGTGACTTCCGGTCCCACCGAGAGTGTGGGCGGAAACGACGTTGCTCTGTTAATGGCCGATGGAGAATAAGGTGGAGGACAAGGAGGAGACGCCATGTTGATACCTACCGCTGCCCTTGGCAGCTTGCCAGAATCAGCAGCAAAGTCGTTCAGGGCTGCCTTTCCAATTAACTCCTTAGCCCTCTTTTTAACCGACACGGATTCTCCGCATTCTTCATCACTAGATGTCTCTGGGACTGACCCAGAGCTATGCTGTTTCCTCTTTGATCTAGTTTTAATGACAAAACACGGTCTGGATATCTTTCTCTCTTGCTGCAGAGAATACAATGAATACACATTAGTTATCACCAGCAGCAGAATTATACGCATGAAATAAATCACGTTTGGGTCCCAGCCATCACCTAAAGTTACTCTCTCCTCCAGCGGAATCTTAAAACCCTTTATCTCAATTGGGAGAGTGGTGGAGGTAATGTTTCTGTATCTCGCTGGCCATATGAAATCCACGCATTTTCCATACCATAATCTAACTCTATACATAAACCACAGATAAATTGTCCGCACCAAATATTTACCCAGGTAATCCAACATCAATCCCAAAAAATATCTGTAAACCAGAGCCCCAAAAATTGAAAAGAATAATCGTTCTATGAACCACAACACCTTCATGCTTGCTAATTCAGCTAGAAAACACTAAATCAATCAGGTAATAAATTAAGCTGATTATCTGCCGCACATTGGGTAAGCCAAGAAAAGAATGTCGTAGGGTTGGGGGAAAGGCGAGGCCCTTCCCCCCCCACTGTGAGTAGAGGGAAAGAAAATTGAAGGCAAAGGAAAAAAACTCACAGCTGAATTAGCAAAGCAGTGGGTGCTGTATATTTATAAAGCAGTTTAGGGAAACGCAGGGAAATATATACAGAATTTACAGTATTTACAATATATACAGAAATATACAACAGAGCAGCACAGAAATGAGAGTTTCCCCCTCTGCTGAGGGGGTTCCCCACCTCTGCTCCCCTTCTCTTCCCCCTTTTCCCAGAGAGGGTTAGAAAGAGAGAAAAGAGAGAAAAATTAAAAGCAGATATGTGTTAATTGGAAAGCGGTTAATACAGGCCTTGCGGTTTATCAGTTTCAAGGTCAAGCCTGGCTGAAGGCCCAGAAGCTGCGAGCTGCAAGCCACCGAAGGAGGGGAAGACAGACTGACCAGAGAAGTGTAGGAATGCCCAGGATACTCTGCTGCACTCCCAGTTCAGAAGGTGCTTCCTCCCAATCTACCAATGAAATTAGTTTAGATCCGTCTTTCGTTTACAAACATCTGACCACAATATTCCCTTTCTTAAGGGAACAGCCTCAAATGGTCACAGATATTTAGGTTAAAACAAAAATAGGTGCTTATTAATATGGTAACCTAAGTCAACCATAGTGAAAAAGGAGCAGGAAAAAAATGGGCTGACAAGATTAGGCATCTGCCTCTTTCAGCACCCATCCATCCCTCCTCCAGATTGCTTTTGCCATTTTGCCGTATGTTCCCTTCTATTTCCGTTTGCTTACAAGGATGGCTAGTATACAGGAGGTAAGATCATTTACAAAGTTTATTTTGAAGAAAATGGATAAATAATCAAAGGAATTGTAATCTGATTTTGCCTGTATTATGAGAAAGTTAAACTGAACATAAACTGAGTTTTAATAATAATGCTTGTATTAGAAGAAATTACTTTTCTTCAACATATCTGGTTGATAATAGGCTGAACATGAGCCAGCAGTGTGTCCAGGTGGCCAAGAAGGCCAATGGCATCCTGGCCTGTAGCAGGAGCAGTGTGGCCAGCAGGAGCAGGGAAGTCATTGTGCCCCTGTACTCAGCACTGGTTAGGCCACACCTTGAGCCCTGTATCCAGTTCTGGGCCCCTCACTTTAGGAAAGATATTGACAACAACAAAGCTGGGGAGGGGTTTGGAACGCTAGCTCTATGAGGAGAGGCTGAGGGAGCTGGGGTTGCTTAGCCTGGAGAAGAGGAGGCTCAGAGGAGACCTTATTGCTGTCTACAACTACCTGAAGGGAGGTTGTAGCCAAACAGGTGTTGTTCTCTTCTCCCAGGCAACCAGCACCAGAATAAGTGGACACAGTCTCAAGCTGTGCCACGGGAGGTTGAGGCTGCATGTTAGGAAGAAATTCTGCATAGAAAGAGTGATTGCCCATTGGAATAGACTGTCCAGGAAGGTGGTGGAGTCACCATGACTGGAGGTGTTTAAGAAGAGACTGGATGGGGTGCTTGGTGCCATGATTTAGTTGATTAGATAGTGTTGGATGATAGGTTAGACTTGATGATTTCAAAGGTCTTTTCCAACCTGGTTAATTCTATTCTATTCTATTCTATTCTATTCTATTCTATTCTATTCTATTCTGTTCTGTTCTGTTCTGTTCTGTTCTGCTCTATAAAGCATGACAACTATTGGTAAATTCACCACAGAAATGTTATCATTGACAGCTATAGCTAGCGAAGTAGCCTGAAGATCGAAACTGAATGAACTTCACATGCATCTTTTACATATAATAATTTAAATTATCAGACTTTTTAATACATCTTAATTGTGTATTTTATAAACATTAGAATGTACTGGTTTGGGGTGGGTTTTTTTTTTTTTTTTGTTAGGAAAAAAAAATCCAGAAATGTTATTTAATTTCAGTAAAGAATGTTAATAACATGAACATCTTGTTTACTGTGATTAAGGAAAAGGGGGAAGTACACATGCAATATTTACTTTTTCCTTATTATTCTTTATAACCTAAAAGGTCCATGGGAAATTCTTTCTGCCTACCATGCTAGTTCTAATTTTGGAAGTAATAGCTTTGGATTTTATAACTTAAATTAATTTAAATTGTGTTATATTTGTGAAAGTGAATAATAAAAGTGAATTTTATAAAATAAAAAATATGTCATCACTTATTATGAATCTGCCTAGAGAGTTGGCACTATTTTGAAAGCCTTTTGTGATCTGGTGGTCTCCTATATGTATTTAATTTTCTTTTTCCCATTGTGGCCGGTTGACGTTGCCCCCTTAAGAAAGGGAATATGGTGGACGGAAGTTGGTAAACAGAAAGAACAGTCTAAACTAATTTCATTGGACGAGTGGGAGGAAGCACTTTCTGAACTGGGAGATATCCTGGGCACTCCGGGAACTTCTCGGTCAGTCTTGCTTCCGCCTTTCCTTTGGGCAGCAACTCTTTTCTGTGCTGGGCTTTCTGCCAAGACTTCAGCCTTGAAGATAAGATAACCAGGCCTGTATTCACTGCTTCCAATTAACACAAACTGCTTTTAACTTCTTTCTTTCTTCTTTCTCCCTCTTTTCCGAACTATTCTGGGGAAAGGGGGGAAGAGAGGGGAGAGCGGAGGTGGGGAACCCCTCGGCCGAGGGGGGTTACTCTCATTTCTGTGTTACTCTGTTGTATATCTTTGTATATATTGTAGATATTGTAAATTTGTAAATATTCCCCTGCAAAATCCTACACTGCTTTGTAAATATAGCTCCACTGCTTTGCTAATTCAGCTGGTGAGTTTTTTTTTTTCCTTTCCCTTCAATTTTTCTTTCCCTTTTACCTTACAGGGGGGAGGGAAGAGGCTTCTTAGCCTTACCCCTTCCAACCCACCACACCCATTTATTGGGAAATTTTATTTATTTATTTGTATGTTAATTGTCAGCACCCTGATCTTACTCTATTCTAATTGCTGCCTGAATATTCAGTGCACACCTAATAGATTCCTATTACATCTTCTCTACTTCTTTGTTAAGGGATATTTGAGTGAAGACACTGAAATTTTTAAGTACTAAATGACAGAAAGTTTCACACATTGTAGGAAAAAGTTCTCACATACTTCTGTTAGACCAAATTTCCTACAGCCAAAACCCTTCTTAGAGTACTTCTTACTTATCTTAGAATGCATTACAGAAACCAGAGCTCCGTATCTATTGTGGAGCTCTTCTGTGCAAGAGGAGAGAGATAGATATTTTTTAATCCTTTCACTTGTCCATTTGTACAGATGCAAGCACTGGTCTCTATTGGAATGGAGAGGGTGATGGATATAAGGGTCTTTAACAAAGAGATAACACCTTGAGCTTCCAATTACAAAACGAATAGCTGAACTTTTCTGAGATTGCCTATCACTAATAAAATAACCTCTTTCTTAAAATTTGAGAATTAATTTGTTTCACATTAGTGTAATGTTCTAGACATAACAGAATTGGACACTGATTTTTCAGCCTTTTTTTCCCCCTAATGGTTAAACTTGATTCTTGCTAAAGCATGTTACAAAACTGCACTGCACTGGAGTGTCCTCTAATATTAAGCTACATCACACAGTTCAGCTAACTGAAATTAGTATAGATCTATTTGCAAGGCTAATTATCCTTGCAAAGGACTTTGAATTGCAGCACCTCTTTATCCTTAACCTATCTAAAAAAGACTACTCTATGCTAAAAGAAGTTAGTGTTCAAAGTGTAAGTTAAGTGTACACATGTCCTGCTTCTTCCCATAGAGTCCATGTTGTAGATATTTGCTAATTTTGCAGGGATATTAAAGACTTGAATTTTTAACCTTTGTCTGTATTTCACTGGATATCTGTGGGAGAAGATAGGCATTAGTGCAGCAATTTACTGCAACAAGTGACCGGTCTCACTGTGGATGCCCAGAGCTGGCTATTGAGACATTAAATCTGGTTGGATGTTTTGCCTAGCTTCTACAGCAGATTTTGGCGTACCATAATACTATTCTTGGACAGAATGTAAGGATATGGAAATACTCAAGGCAATGTTTATTACCGTATTGCTCTAATCTTGAGTACAATCACACAACACTTACAAGATGGCCAAGGGATCAGGCCCAGCCAGCATGGATTTAGGAAGGGCAGGTCCTGCCTGACCAATCTGATTTCCTTCTATGATCAGGTGACCGCATGGTGGATGTGGGGCAGGCTGTGGATGTAGTCTAAATGGACTTCAGCAAGGCCTTTGACACCGTTCCCCACAGCAAACTCCGAGCCAAGCTGTCAGCACATGGCTTGACCAGCAGCACTCTGCGCTGGATTAGGAACTAATGGTGTTATATCCAGCTGGCAGCAAGTCACTAGTAGTGTCCCACAGGGATCAGTGCTGGGCTCCATCCAGTTCAACATCTTAACTGATGATCTGCAAGAGGGGATTGAGTCAGTCATCAGTAGATTTGCAGATGACACCAAGCTGGGGGCAGGTGTTGATCTGTTAGAGAGTAGGAGAGCTCTGCAGAGGGACCTTGACAGGCTGGACAGATGGGCAGTCCAAGGGCATGAGATTTAACACATCTAAGTTCTGTACATTGGCCACAACAACCTCATGCAGCATTACAGGCTGGGGTCAGAGTGGCTGGGGAGTGGCCAGGCAGAAAAGGACCTGGGGGTAGTAGTTGATAATAGGCTGAACATGAGCCAGCAGTGTGCCCAGGTGGCCAAGAAGGCAAATGGCATCCTGGCCTGTAGCAGGAACAGTGTGGCCAGCAGGAGCAGGGAAGTCATTGTGCCCCTGTACTCAGCACTGGTTAGGCCATACCTTGAGTCCTGTGTCCAGGTCTGGGCCCCTCAGTTTAAGAAGGACATTGAGAAGCTGGAAGGTGTCCAGAGAAGGGCAACAAAGCTGGCGAGGGGTTTGGAACACAAGATCTATGAGGAGAGGCTGAGGGAGCTGGGGTTGCTTAGCCTGGAGAAGAGGAGGCTCAGAGGAGACGTTATTGCTCTCTACAACTACCTGAAGGGAGGTTGTAGCCAGGTGGGAGGGGTTGGTCTCTTCTCCCAGGCAATCAACACCAGAACAAGAGGACACAGTCTCAAGCTGCAGCACGGGATGTTTAGCCCGGATGTTAGGAAGTTCTTCTACACAGAGAGAGTGATTGCCCTTTGGAATGGGCTGCCCAGGGAGGTGTTGGAGTGAGCATCACTGGAAGTGTTTAAGAAGAGACTGGATGGGAGACACTTGGTGTCATGGTTGAGATAATTAGATGGTGTTGGATGATAGGCTGGACTTGATGATCTCAAAGGTCTTTTCCAGCCTGGTTAATTCTATTCTATTCTATTCTATTCTATTCTATTCTATTCTATTCTATTCTATTCTATTCTATTCTATTCTATTCTATTCTATTCTATCCTATCCTATCCTATCCTATCCTATCCTATCCTATCCTATCCTATCCTATCCTATCCTATCCTATCCTATTCTCTCACTGGATGAGGAACTAGGTACCACGGTCTATTTGATTAGTTAGTATTGGGTGATTGCTTGGACTGGATGTTCTTGGAGGTCTCTTCCAACCCAGCTCATTCTGTAATTCTGTAATGGGAAATAAAAGTGCTAATAAAGATTTCTTATACATAATCTAATGTTGCTGTTCTAATTTTGTGTATTCTATCCACAGCCTTCATTAACCATAGTGGAATTAAGGTTTAAGTGTGGCTTAATTTGTTTATGTGTACGAGTTGGTGTTATATGTTGTATATGCACCCCATGTGCTTATGATGACTGCTTCAGTCAGTATCCGAATAGAATAGAATAGAATAGAATAGAATAGAATAGAATAGAATAGAATAGAATAGAATAGAATAGAATAGTATTTAACCAGGCTGGAAAAAACCTTTGTCAAGTTCAACCTATCACCCAACACCATCTAATCAACTAAACCATGGCACTAAATGACTCATCATCTGTATCTCCTATTTTACAGCAAATCTCAGCTTTGTAATTAATATTTGACAGTACATGTTATGAAAAGAAAAAAAAGTCTTTAATTTTTAAAAAATATTCATTCAAAGTACCAAAAATTAAAGGCTAGCACAGTTACCAGATAGTTTCACAGGATGTAAACTTATTATATTAAATAAGTGATTTGGAGGCTTGAATTCCATGGAAAATTAATGAAGGTGCCATGGAGAATGCCATCTTCCAGACACCACTCATCATTTCAGGGTTACTTAAATAGTATGTACGTTTTAGAGTACATGAAAATAAACACAAAGTAGGAGCAAATCAGAGAAGAGATAAATAAAATTTTATCCATTTCAGTAGTTATGTGGATTTGGAGATGATAAATGAAGCAAAAGTAGGCTGAGAGAAATGTTGATAATCAAGGGCTTCAGAAGCATTTGAATGATGTTCCTTGTGGTTCCAGATTGCAATGTCCTGTTAGTCACTGCTACTTTGAAAGAGATGAAGCATGACAGTTTATAGAGAAGCCAGCACTCTTCTGTCCTCCCTATGTTTACAAGCATGATAATGTACTCTTCCTTCTTCTCCCAGCTGACCATATCTCCTGTTAGTGCTCCCTTCACCTTTGAACTTGATGGGGATTTTTTTGCAATGCACCTCTTTTCTAGGAATTTTAAATAAACTTTGCATATACCCCAAAACAGATCCAACTCAAAGCCAGCTTGTAGGCTTATGTCTGTTATGATTTCTTTGCTTGAATTCTGTTCTCTTTCTTTCTTTTTCAATGGTTTTAAATCACAAGGAAAATTTACCACCCCATATTCTAACTCTTACAAACCCTCAGAGCTCAGGGCTCTTGGGGTTACTTTCTCCATTTAAATAAATAAGAGAATACATGCTTGGGTTGTTTGTACCTTTAGCATAGCTGTTTTTTAAAAAAATTGTTCAATAAATTCTCTACATGTGAATCCTTATAATCATAAAATATTGTCTATATAATTAGAAAACAATTCTCTCTTGATTTTGACATACAAGGAAAAAAATGTACCAGATTCACATATTATTTAGTTCATAAGGTAAAAATATAGATTTAAATAACTCATAGAACTCTTTATGTTATCTGTGCATTTGCAACTAGGTGGCAGAACAGATGGTGGAGTATTGAAGTAATGTGTCTATTAAATTAGTGCTGCCAAGTAATTGTTCTAAATCAGAAAATCACAGAAGAAACTGGTAATCTAAGAGACGGATATTTCTTTGGGAGTTTTTTTTTTTTTAAAGAAAACAAAAAACAAGAGATAAACACACAAGAAACAAAAAAAATACATTTTTTTACAATAGACTGCTAACAAAATATGAAGTTAGGATTATTAGCTATTTTTTGTAAAAGAATCACAAAATTAGTATATCAACATTTTCTTATATGCTCACAGAATTGTCACCTGTGCTGGGCAGGAGGACTAGTACATGTGAGCAATGTTAATAAGCTTTCAGAATGCTTTTATATTTGGCATCTGTGACAACGCAGCTTTTTATTTCCTTGGCACTTACACTGAGACTCCAAAAGATTTCAGGAACTTCCTACATTTTTTATACATTTGCACTGATTTCTGCATCTAAGCCTGATGAATGATTTCCTGTCTTAAGAACCATTCTCTGCACAATTTCACCTAATTATTAGACAGAGATGTGTTGAGAGTAGTCAGACAGGTGTAGGAGGGACACTTAATTTCATGCCTATTACCAGATTATTTTTTTGCAAACTGCACCCAGCTAAGTACACAACAGCAAGTCATCATCAGGCACATAATCAATGAGATGCAACATGTCCAAGTATTTTCTTTTCTCCATTCTTCAAGAGTGTCAAAGAAGTATTTTTTTAGAAACTTCTCTATGGTAAACTTTAGAGAATCCCTTGGGAGGCAGTTCTGGAGTTCAAAGGAGCCCAGGAAGTTTGAACAGTCTTCCAGAAGGAAGTCCTGGCGGCTCAAGAACAGGACATCCCCAAGTGTCAGAAGATGAGTTGCAAGGAAAAAAAATGGCCTGGTTGGACCTCATGAAAAAGAGGAAAGTTTATTGTTAGAAAATTTATGAATTTATGAAATTAATATGGCAAATATGGACATTAATGAAAATATTAATGCCTCTCTATCAATATGAAAAACTGCCAAAACCTATTAAATATGTTCAACGTACAGTTGGATGATATATTTGCAGTGGGAATATTCAGTATTTAGACAAATATAACCATTGTAACACTTTTAAGCATACCAGGACTGGAATCATAGAATTGTTAGGGTTGGAAGGCACCTCAAGGATCATATTGTTCCAACCCCACTGGCATGGGCAGGGACCCTTCACACTAGATCAGGTTGCCCAGAGCCACATCCAGCCTGGCCTTAAAAACTTCCAGGGATGAGGCTTCCACCACCTCCCAGGACAACCTGTGCTGGTGTCTCACCACCCTCATGGTGAAAAACTTCTTCCTAACGTGCAATTTGAATCTACCCATTTCTATTTTTTTCCATTCTCCCTAGTCCTATCATTACCTGACATCCTAAAAAGTCCCTCCCCAGCTTTCTTGTAGGCCCCCTTCAGATACTGGAAGGCCACCATTAGGTCTCCTAATTCCCCAGTGCAAAATGACACTTGACCATGTAGGGAGGGGAACTTGGCAAGAAGCCAAGGAGGGAATGAATTAATTACTCACTGGGTTCTACCCCAAGTATGGGGGTGCTGTTGCTGTATTAGCTGTTGAGGCTTTTTGGGGTGCTCTCATGCTCCAGGCATGGCTGGTTGCCAGCAGTAATGTCATGTGATCTTCAATGCTGGTCTGGCTCCACCAGGACAGTGGTGACACAACATGTTTTCAAAGGGCTCTTGGCGAGGCACAGCAAAATTTTAGTTGCAAGGGGAAGCGAGGATTGGATCCTAAGGCTTGTGGCTTCTTAAGTTTGCAGTGAGTAGGCTTGTGGCTTCTATCCCAGCACTTGGACCAGGCAACTTGAGGCAGGGCAACCTGGAGCAAGGCAGATGAAAGGAAGGTGGGTCCAAGCAGGTAAGGCAAGACAGCTGCAAATCAGCCTGTGTATGTATCTTGCCTGAGATTCAGTTGAGCCAATAGGGCAACTGAAGCCAGCAAACCAATGAAAAGGGATTCTGCCATTAAAATGCAGACACAAACATAGGCCTGGTCTGGGAGAATCAGTGGTCAGTATAAGTGCCTTTACCCCAGGAAGAGGCTTGTTTAGCTAGGCATGTTGGGGCCTATTCTTTTGTCCCTTTTCCTGCATTCCCCCTCTCTCCCCTCCTTCCTGCAGAAAGTCAGGGTAATGTGGGAAAAAGAACAAAGGGGACAGGACCATGCGTGTCTGGTAAACAACCCTGTATCTGGAGTCCTTAAGGACATGTGTAAGGCCACTTCTCCTGCCTCACCAAGCCTATGTTTCTGCCTTTTATGGCCACAGACTGGCAGAACCCCTTTTCACTGGGTAGTTATGTGCTGGCTTCAGTTGCCCTGTTGGGCCAATGGAATCTCAGGCAAGATTTACATACAGGCTGATTCCTAGTTGCCTGTGCCTTGCTTAAGCCTTGCCTTGTTTAAGCCTTGCCTTGTTTAAGCCTTGCCTTGTTTAAACCTACTTGGACCTGTCTGGTTTGAAGTCACCTTAAGTTGCATCTCCTCAAGTTCCCAGTCCAGAGCCAGGGATAAAGCCATGAGCCTACACACCACAAGCTACAAGAGAAGCCATAAGCTTAGGAGTCAGAGCCAAGCCTGCTTCTCCTTGCAACCAGGATTTTGCTGTGTCTCAGTTTCCCCAGGACAAAGCAAGCATCTGTTGTGAGAAGCATCGTTAACAGCGCACCGTCCACTGAAGCCCGACCTGCCATCAAAGACCATGCGGCATTCCTACTGGCAACCTGGTGCATGAGAACACTGCAAAGCATCAACCGCTATGCACAGCAGCAGCACTCCCCCCTTGGGTGGAACCATCTATGAGCAATTAATTCATTGCCTCTTTGGCTTAATGGTTCTTGTTGAGTTTCCCCACCATTTCTCTCCTGGGGATTGTCTCTTTCTGATATTCACAGAATCACAGAATCACCAAGGTTGGAAGAGATCTCAAAGATCATCAAGTCCAACCTGTCACCACAGACCTCATGACTAAACCATGGCACCAAGCACCACATCCAATCCCCTCTTGGACACATCCAGGGATGGTGACTCCACCACCTCCCTGGGCAGTCCATTCCAATAGCTAACAATTCTCTCAGTGAAGAACTTTCTCCTCACATCAAGCCTAAACTTCCCCTGGCGCAGTTTGAGACTGTGTCCTCTTGTTCTGGTGCTGATTACCTGGGAGAAGAGACCAACCCCTTCCTGGCTACAACCACCCTTCAGGTAGCTGTAGAGAGCAATAAGGTCTCCCCTGAGGCTCCTCTTCTCTAGGCTAAACAATCCCAGCTCCCTCAGCCTCTCCTCATAGAGCTTGTGCTCAGGGCCTCTCACCAGCCTTGTTGCCCTTCTCTGGACACGTTCAAGTGTCTTGATGTCCTTTTTAAACTGAGGGGCCCAGAATTGGACACAGTACTCTAGGTATGGCCTAACCAATGCAGATTACAGGGGCACAATGACTTTCCTGCTCCTGCTGGCCATACTGAAATTCATAAAATAGTTAAAATGGTTATAGTAGCCTAAATACTGTACATTCCCAGAGTAAATATATATTCTAACCATATATCAGACCTGTTTAATAACTTTTGATAATTTTCCACATCAATGCAAGGTTATTGATATTTTTATTAATATCTGCCATATAATTTATAAATTAAGGAACTATATTCTTTAACAACTGGATCCAGGGGAAATCATAGGGACAAGAGAAAATGGTTATAGTAGCCTAAATACTGTACATTCCCAGAGTAAATATATATTCTAACCATATATCAGACCTGTTTAATAACTTTTGATAATTTTCCACATCAATGCAAGGTTATTGATATTTTTATTAATATCTGCCATATAATTTATAAATTAAGGAACTATATTCTTTAACAACTGGATCCAGGGGAAATCATAGGGACAAGAGAAGAGGATAAGAATAGGCATTAAGGTTCACAGTGCCTTTCTTGACTCAGTCTTTAACAATAAGTCTGATTCTTCTCTGGGTACCAGTCCCTGTGCAAGGACAGAGAGATGGGGAACAGAACAGAGCTCACATAATCCAGGAAGAAATGGTTAGGGACCTACTCCGCCACTTAGACAAACACAGGTCTACTGGGCCAAACAGGATCCACCCAAGGGTGTTGAGAGAGCTGGTAGGGGTGATCTCCAAGCCCCTTTCCATCATCTATCAGCAGTCCTGGATGACTATAGAAGTTCCACTTGATTGGATGTTGGTGAATGCAACGCCCATTGATAAGAAAGGTCATAGGGATGATCTGGGAAATGATGGACTGCCAGTCTCACCTCAGTGCTTGGGAGGGTCGTGGTGCAGATCATCTTGAGGGCCTTCAGATGGCACATCAATGACAACCAGAGGATCAGGTCCAATCAGCACGGGTTCATGAAAGGCAGGCTCTGCTTGATGAGGGCCGACCCCCTTATTGTGTGAGGGAAAGTCTGTGGATGTCATATATCCAGACTTCAGTAAGGCCTTTGACACAGTTCCCCTCAGCACCCTCTCGGACAAATTGGATGCCCATGTTCTGGGCAGGCACATGCTTTGATGGGTCAAAAACTGGCTGAATGGCCAGGTGAAGAATAGAGTTAAATCCTGTTGGCAGTCAGTCAGCAATGGTGTTCCCCAGGGCTCAATGTTGAAGCCAGTTATATTTAACATCCTTACTGATGACCTTGATAAGGGGATAGAGTATGTTTGCAGATGACACCAGGCAGGATGGAAGTGTTTGTCTGCTGGAGGGTAGAAAGCTTCTGCAGAGAGATCTTGACAGGCCAGATCAATGAGCTGAGGTCATTTTATGAGATTCAGCAAGGCCAAGTGCCAAGTTCTGAACTTGGGTCACAACAACCCCAGGCAACACTACAGACTAGGGGCAGAATGGCTTCAAAGTTGCTTGGCAGAAAGTGATCTAAAGGTAGTTGTCAAAAGCTAGCTGAAAATATGAGCCAGCAATGTGTTCAAGTGGCCAAGAAGGTAAACAGACATCCTGGCCTGGATCAGGAATAGTGTAGCCAGCAGGAATAGGGAAGAGATCCCACCCCTTTACTCATCATGGATGAGGCCACACTTTGAGTACTGTGTTTAGTTTTGGGCTCCTCACTACACGAAGGACACTGAGGTGCTGGAGTGTATCCACAGAAGGGCAAAAAGGCTGGTGCAGGGTCTTGAATAAAAGTCCTGTGAGGAACAACTGGGAGAAGTGGGGTTGTTTCATCTGGAGAAACAAAGGCTGAGGGCAGACTTCATTGCTCTCTACAACAGCCTAACTAGTGACAGGATGAGAGGAGATGGCCTCAAATTGCCCCAGAAGACTTTTAGATTGGAAAAATATATTCACCAAAAGGGTCATTGGCCACTGGGCCAGACTGTCCAGGGCAGTGTTGGAGACTTCATAGATGGTACTATTTAAAAGATATTCAGGTGAGGAGCAAAGGGAGTTGGTCTAACTTGATGGTGTTGATGTCTTTTCTAGCCAGGCAATTCTATGATTCTGTGGTTATCTGAAAAGTTTAAATTTTTTTCCATATATTTTTTCTAGTGTAAACAAGGATGTGATCTCTGACATAGACTTTTGGGTTTTTTTTAAAAGAATGGAATGGAATGGAATGGAATGGAATGGAATGGAATGGAATGGAATGGAATGGAATGGAATGGAATGGAATAAACCAGGTTGGAAGAGATCTTTGAGATCATCGAGTCCAACCTATCATCCAACACTATCTGATCAACTAAACCATGGCATCAAGCACCCCATCCAGTCTCTTCCTAAACACCTCCAGTGATGGTGACTCCACCACCTCCCTGGGCAGCCCATTCCAAAGGTGAATCACTCTCTCTGTGAAGAACATCTTCCTAACATCCAGCCTAAACCTCCCCGGTGCAGCCTGAGACTGTGTCCTCTTGTTCTGGTGTTGGTCACCTGGGAGAAGAGACCAACCCCCACCTGGCTACAACCTCCCTTCAGGTAGTTGAGGACAGCAATAAGGTCTCCCCTCAGCCTCCTCTTCTCCAGGCTAAGCAACCCCAGCTCCCTCAGCCTCTCCTCACAGGGCTTGTGCTCTAAACCCCTCCCCGGCTTTGTTGCCCTTCTCTGGACATGTTCATCAAGTCAATATCTTTCCTAAATGGAGGGGCCCAGAACTGGACACAGGACTCAAGGTGTGGCCTAACCAGTGCTGAGTACAGGGGCACAATGACTTCCCTGCTCCTGTTGGCCACACTGTTCCTGCTACAGGCCAGGATGCCATTGGCCTTCTTGGCCACCTGGGAATACTGCTGGCTCATGTTCAGCCTAGTATCGACCAGTACTCCCAGGTCCCTTTCTGCCTGGCCACTCTCCAGCCACTCTGACCCCAGCCTGTAGCACTGCATGGGGTTGTTGTGGCCAGTTTGTAGAACCCAGCAACAACATGTAGATATTTCTAGAAAAAGAAGCAAGCAAAAACCAAAACAACAACAAAAAAATCACCCCCCAAACAAAAGGCAGAAACAACTGTTTATAACTACCTTATTTAAAATATTTCTAGAATATGTTCACGAAGTTGAAAAGAACAATTTAGGTCTTCAAATTTAAATTAATAGAGGCTAGTTGTATCACAGGCTTTAAAATATTTTTGTTGGTTTTCACAGTACAGTTCAGAACATGACTGTACTCTTTTATTTCTAAATATTCTCATCTATAACAAACAATGAAGATCATGGTTTCATAGAAAATTGTGAGTAATATCCATGAAAAGTGGCTTGTAAAAAACTAGTTATGTCGAAAAGAAAGTTTTCTTCATCAGGGACAAGGAATATATTTAATACTGGTGTTAATTTACTACAGTTAATGATCCATGTTATTCATAAAGACCTCAGATCACAGAATGATATTTTCATGTCATTTTTAATCCAGGATGGCAAATTCCCTTTTTTCACCTGGTGACGTATTTTTTGTTTCCTAAGATTCTTGCTTTATTCATATGAAGGAGGTGAAAGAGTAAGACAAATGGGAGAGAGAAGAATGTTTATATTTAAACACTGAAATGCAGTATATGATATATGGGCTTTTTCCTGTGGATCAGACAGACTACTAGCCAAGCTAAATAGTATAAAACAAGTATATCTCTGATACTTAAACCAAGTTTGCCTCTGATCTTCCAAATGCAACTTGTCACACCTTTAATTCTAAATAGGAAAAGTTTTCTCCTGAGTGTTTATATGTAATAATCTCCTATTAGTACATTTTTTCTTTCTTGTTTATTCTTTTTTCATAAAATCAAAACTCTGTAATGATATCCCTTTGTTCTCTTGTAAACTCCCTAAAAACAGTCTTTGAGGAAATCACAAAGCAGAATTGCAGCAATAGCTGTAACACATCTTTAAAATAAGATTAAATAAAATCTCTGTAAATGCTTGAAACAGCAGAAGCAGACAGGTTCTTGCTGATGTGTTTAAAAATAGCAAATTAAAACCTTTCATGGCTTTTAACATGCGTTTTTCTTTCCTATTCTTCTGGTCTGACATTTGGCAGAGAGATAAAATCACTAATTTGGAGTAGGTGTGCATTTGAAATACCATCTTTTCCACACAGTTTACTCAAAATGTTCACTATTATTGAAAGGCCTGAAAGAAGAAAATTTTCTATAAATTTAGTTGTGATCTTGGACCAGAACACAAAATAGAAGCTAAATTCCTAATACAAGATTCAGCAGAATCTTGAGCAGATTCTTAACACTAAAATTGATATGAAGGACATATTGATCTTTATTTATTTAATACTGGCAATAAACAACTTGTAAGCTATCTTCAAGTTCATATATATTTAGCCAAAAAAACACAAAAAATATCTAGAAAAGATTTTAAATGTATACATTGAGCCTTGGGCTCTTAAACAAAAAAAAACCCTTTGTAGTCAAGCCTTGAGTCAAAAGAGAAAACACAATTAAAATAAATGTGTTTAAGTACATTAAAGTAGATAATACAATCATAGTGAAGCACAGGCCCAATAAGAGAAAATCTACAATCTTGTAGTTAGGGTAAAAGAACAAACACAAGTTTGATTATTTTAGAGATTTTTGGGCGATAGAAAACTAGTCTATTCTGCTCACTGCTGGTCTGCACTACAGTAATCAGGATGAGCTATCTGTTATTCTTTACGGCACCTGAAACACCTTTGAGTGTGGAATGACAAAGGTGAGAACACAGAAGGTTATTTCTTGGATAAAATCTGGATTCTTAGTTCAAAGGGGACAAGTAGAAAGCAAGTTTAAATTGTCTGCTATTATCCTGTTTTCAATCATAGAATCATAGAATTGTTAGGGTTGGAAGGGACCTCAAGGATCACCTAGTTCCAGCCCCACTGCCATGGACAGAGATGCCTCACACTAGATCAGATTGTTCACAGCTACATCAAGCCTGGCCTCAAAAACCTCCAAAGATGGGGTTTGGGAATAAAGTCTGGAAGTATTCTTTTTCTCTCTTGAATTTAGGCATCACAGGCAAAGGGACACTGTGGTGGTTTGGCCCTGGCTGGGGGCCAAATGCCCACCAAAGTCATTCTATCACTCCCCTTCTTGGACAAGGGAGAGGGGGGAATATAACAAAAGGTCCATAATGAGATAGAAGCAATTTAATAATGCAAAGCAAAAGCAAATAAAGACGTTATTCTCTGTTTCCCATCAAGTTGGGGGTGTTTTGGTCACTCACTGTGATGCATAGCATTTGCTCTGGGGGGCAGATGCCATCAGTGAATGTCCCCCTACTTCCGTCTTTTACTTAGCTTTTATATCGCAACTGACATCGTATGGCACAGATACAGGTACATCTGGTCATTTTGGGTCAGCTGGTCTGGTTGTGTCCTCTCCCAAGGATTGCCCATCCCTTGGTATAATCTTGGGGTGGGAAAGTGTTCACAGTGCTAAAAAGATGCTCTGGAGAAAATTAACTCCAGTTCACACAAACCCAGGACATCTCAAGACCTCTCTGTTCCTGTTTTCCCAAGTAATAAGTACAAGCTTTTTAAAGAATACAGAATTAACCAGGTTGGAAAAGACCTTTGAGATCATCAAGTCCAGCCTATAATCCAGCACCACCTAATCATCTCAACCCTGACACCAAATGTCTCCCATCTAGTCTCTTCTTAAAGACCTCCAGTGATGTGGACTCCACCACCTCCCAGGGCAGCACATTCCAATGGCCAATCACTCTTTCTGTGAAGAATGTCTTCCTAACATCCAGCCTAAACCTCCCCTGGTGCAGCTTGAGACTGTGTCCTCTTGTTCTGGTGCTGGTTGCCTGGGAGAAGAGACCAACCCCTCCCACCTGGCTACAACCTCCCTTCAGGTAGTTGAGAACAGCAATAAGATCTCCCCTCAGCCTCCTCTTCTCCAGGCTAAGCAACCCCAGCTCCCTCAGCCTCTCCTCATAGAGCTTGTGTTCCAAACTCCTCCCCAGCTTTGTTGCCCTTCTCTGGACACATTCCAGCAAGTCAATATCTTTCCTGAACGGAGGGGCCCAGACCTCGACATAGGACTCAAGGTGTGACCTAACCAGTGCTGAGTACAGGGGCACAATGACTTCCCTGCTCCTGCTGGCCACGCTGTTCCTGATTCAGGCCAGGATGCCTTTGGCCTTCTTGGGCATACTGCTGGCTCATGGTCAGCCTACCATCGACCAGTACCCCCAGGTCCCTTTCTGCCTGGCTACTGTGCAGCCACTCTGACCCCAGTCTGTAGCACTGCATGTTGTTGTGGCCAATGTGTAGAACCCAGAACTTAGATGTATTGAATCTCATTCCACTGGACTCTGCCCATCTGTCCAGCCTGTTCAGGTCCCTCTGCAGAGCTCTCCTACCCTCTAACACATCAACTCCCACCCACAGCTTGCTGTCATCTTCAAATTTACTGATGACAGACTCAATCCCCTCATCCAGATCATCAATGAAGATGTTAAAGAGCATGGGGCCCAGCACTGATCCTGGGGGATGTCACTGGTGACTGGCCACCAGCTGGATGTGGCATCATTCGCCACCACTCTCTGGGCTCAGCCCTCCAGCCAATTCCTAACCCATCGCAGTGTGCTACTGTTCAAGCCACGAGCTGACAGCTTAGCCAACAGTTTGCTGTGGGGGACAGTGTCAAAGGCCTTGCTGAAGTCCAGGTAGACCACATCCACAGGCCTCCCCACATCCACCAGGTGGGTCACCTGATCATAGAAGGAGAACAGGTTGGTCAGGCAGGACCTGCCCTTCCTAAATCCATGTTGGCTGAGCATGATCTCATGACCATCCTGCAAGTGCTGTGTGATTGCACTCGAGATGACCTATTCCATAATCTTGCCTGGCAGTGAGGTCAGGCAACCAGCACCAGAAAAAGAGGACAGTTTCAAGCTGTGCCAGAAGAGGTTTAGGCTGCATGTTAGGAAGAAATTCTTCCCAGAAAGGGTGATTGGCCATTGGAAGGGGCTGCCCAGGGAGGTGGTGGAGTCAGCACCACTGGAAGTGTTTAAGCAGAGACTGGATGAGGCACTTGGTGCCATGTTTGAGTTGATTAGATGGTGTTGGGTGATAGGTTGGACTCAATGATCTTGAAGCTCCTTTCCAACCTGGTCAGGTCTGGTCTGGTCTGGTCTATTCTATTCTATTCTATTCTATTCTATACTATTCTATTCTATTCTATTCTATTCTATTCTATTCCATTCCATTCCATTCCATTCCATTCCATTCCATTCCATTCCATTCCAGTGCATTGCATTCAACTTCATTGCGTTATGTTGCGTTCCATTGTGTTCCATTTTGTTCTATTCCCTCTTTGCTTGACTGCATATTGAAAACTATTTCATGGTAACTGGACCCCAGACAGCCTCCAACCACCACATCACCCACTAGCCCTTCTCTGTAAAAAGAAGGTAAAGCAAAGCCTTAGCCCTTGTAGGCTTACACAGGGCTGGGATAAGAAGATATCCTCCATACACTCTAAGAACTTTCTAGACTGCCTCCTGTCTGCTGTGTTAAGTTCCCAGCAGATATCAGGCAGTTTAAAATCACCCATGAGAACAAGGTCTGCTGATCTTGAGACATCCTCTACATACCTGTAAAATAATTCATGAACCTCTTCCCCCAGGTTGGGTGGTCTATAACAGACTCCAAACAGGATGTCAGCTTTAGAATAGAATAGAACAAGCCAGGCTGGAAGAGACCTCCAAGATCACCGCGTCCAACCCATCACCCAACACCACCCAATCAGCTAACCCATGTAACCAAGCACCCTGCCAAGCCTCCTCCTGAACACCTCCAGTGACGGCAACTCCACCACCTCCCCGGGCAGTCCATTCCAATGGGCAATCACTCTCTCCATGTAAAACTTCTTCCTCACCTCCAGCCTGAACTTCCCCTGGCACAGCCTGAGACTGTGTCCTCTTGTTCTGGTGCTGGCTGCCTGGGAGAAGAGACCAACCTCTGCCTGTTTACAACCCCCCTTCAGGTAGTTGTAGAGAGTAATGAGGTCACCCCTGAGTCTCCTCCTCTCCAGGCTAAGCAGCTCCAGCTCCCTCAGTCTCTCCTCATAGGGCTTGTGTTCCAAGCCCCTCACTAACTTCGTTGCCCTTCTCTGGACTCGTTCCAGCAAGTCAACATCCTTCCTAAACTGAGGGGCCCAGAACTGGACACAGTACTCGAGGTGTGGCCTAACCAGTGCAGTGTACAGGGGCAGAATGACCTCCCTGCTCCTGCTGACCACACTGTTCTTAATGCAGGCCAGGATGCCATTGGCCCTCTTGGCTGCCTGGGCACACTGCAGGCTCATGTTCATCTTACCATCAACCAGCACTCCCAGGTCCCTCTCTGCCTGGCTGCTCTCCAGCCACTCTGACCCCAGCCTGTAGCACTGCATGGGGTTGTTGTGGCCAATGTGCAGAACCCGGCACTTGGATGTGTTAAATCTCATGCCATTTGACTCTGCCCATCTGTCCAGCATGTCAAGGTCTCTCTGCAAAGCCTCTCTACCCTCTAGCAGATCAACTCCTGTCCCCAGCTTGGTGTCATCAGCAAATTTACTGATGATAGACTCAATGCCCTCATCCAGATCATCAATAAAGATGATTTGTTGGTCTTCCCTCTAATTCTCACCCACAATCACTCAACCTGATCATCTGTGATGTTCCATGGTGTCTACAGCCTCCCTGATGTACAGGGCCACCCCTTCACCCCTCCTCCCTCACTTGTCTCTCCAAAAGAGCCTGTAGCCATCAATTACAGTGATCCAGTCATGTGAGTCATTCCATCACGTTTCTGTGATGGCAACTACATCATAACTTTCCTGCTGAACAAGGCTTCCAGCTCCTCTTGTTTGTTACCCATGCTGTGTGCATTAGCCTACATGCATTTCAGCTGGGCTGCTGGTTTCACCCCTGACTCCGGCTTACCACTCCCAGGCTCCTGTCTGGGGGACTGGTTTCAGCCCCTTCCTCCTTCAAATCTAGTTTAAAGCCCTGTCAAAGAGTCTTGCTAACTCCCTTCTTAAAACCCTTTTCCCTCTGTGGTATAGGCTATGCTCATGTGCTAGGATCTTTCTCCCCCTCTGGGATGGATATGCTCCATCTGTTGCTAGCTGACCTGGCACCACAGAATGTTTCCCAAGATAAAAACACCCAAAATTCTGTTGGTGGCACCAGCCTCTGAGCCACTTGTTAATTACACCTACTGTATGATGCAGATACACTCTGATATACATATTCTTCCTGCAGTAAGAACTGCTTCTGAAGTCTTCTAGAAACTTTCAAATAATTAAATGAACAGAACACTACCTGTGAGAGAATTCAAATCCTGAACTGTTCTTAGTTTCTTTTTCTATAATTTCATACTTGTATGTTGTCATAATTTAAAGAAAAATATAGTTTCCACAGCAAAAATGGTACTATAGAGTTAGAATGAAAGTTAAAGACCTGTCCACTTTTCTGTTCCTCTCTCTCCAGGAAAGGACCTTATTTGTAACAGATGGGGTGTTGAGTGTTTTTGCACCTGAGATTCCGTGTCACTAGCAAAAATGTTCAGGGAATTATGCACATTGTCTTCTATGCATCTCATTTCCCTAAGATGTCTTCAGCTTGACCCTGTATTCTCTGCCCTTCACTTTCATGGACAATAAAATCTTCTTGAATATATGCTGGGAAGAAAAGGAGTAACTGCAGGAGAAAACAAACCCTTTGACCTATCAATACAGATAATTCATCTTGAGCATTTCTAATTCAAAGAACACCTTCCTTGAAAAAAACATGCCTTAAGTGATTGCATCTGTTTTGCTTAACCCCCCTACTAGGAACACTTAGGAAAATAAATCACTTTATAATGCAGAGTGTTGCTGCTTATATTTAAACAAATATTTGGACAAATGTTTCTTTCAATATCTCTTCTGTCACTCAGGTTGCATGCCGTTAAATCCTTTAAGGGTAATAGGCACTGCTGCTCATTGTGACTGGTAAGCCAAAAGTCTAAATTGTCATGTTACTGGTATAACATCTAGGGAGCTGATCTGATTTTTGCATTCCCTTAGGGTAGTTACTGTCCTTGATATTGATTATCAAGAAAACATGTTTCCTTCCTGACAGAACAAAATTATAGAGGATCATTTAATTCCTTCCAGAGTCCATGCTCAATGATAAGTGAACTTGCTTTGAAAGAATAGGCTAAACCTTGACAACAGTAGAATGCACTGTTGTCCTTCTGTCCTACCTCTGTTGTCCTGTCTACAGATTTCTAAAACTCTTTCAGTTATCAATAAAACTTTTAATTTTATTTTGCTTCAATTTCTGTATGTAAGTTAGCAAAGGCTAAACCTGTATCATTAAGTACATTCTATATATAAAGGGTAGATTACTTGACAGACCAAATAAAAACACTTTTAACTGCATAAACTCTTCGTTTTTTTGCTATTTCATCCATATCATCTACTTGTGTTATTACTTTGTTATATAGTATATAATGTAATATATACATACCACATTAATATTGTCTCTACCTGCTAAAAAGTACATATGGCTGGTTTGGAAAAAACTCAGATTTATCTCGTATCCCAAAGTGCATAAGAATTAATACCTGAAATTCAAATTCACATCAATCATGTTCATCTCCTGCAGATATTTTTAAAAATTAATAGCAAAGCTCCCATTCACTTCAATACAATTATAGTTTACCCATTGAGGTTAATGGACCACTAAATTATGCAGATATTTTCTGACATTTAAGATTTTGAAGGATTTTTATTTGAATCCAAAACCATAACCTTTGATTTGAAGCCTATGAAGTCCCTTAAGGCAAATTGCTTTAGAAAAAGGAGATGAAAAGGGCATACAACTCTGAAAATGTCCGTGTGAGTTCAAAACATTATGTTTATTTATACTTCTAGGTGTATTTGTTTGTACACTGGATGAATTTCTGTCATTTGTTGTTGCAAGTTTTATGCTGAAATCAGAAACACCTTTTTCTGAAAGCTGGGTTCCTCAGGTGTCAGAAGCAGTTGAAAGCATTATTTTCCTCTTTAAGGAGAGTCTTTGAAGAACACAGTGACAGACATGGTGGTAGCATCTGCATCTGTTAGAGAAAAGTATTTCATACGAGCATAAAAATACAGAATAATGAATCCATATTCTGAACAAGACCGTTCCCCATCTCAGCCTGACTACGAACAATGGGGAAGGTGACACCTGCTACTTGGTGCAAAGAAACAGCTTAAAATACATGACTTCCATTACCAGTTTCACTTATCTTCTTTAAAATAACATTTGCACTGACATTGTTACAGTTGCTTGACTGAGAGGAAGCTGTAGTCTCTTAAACACAGGGCTATATAGCAGTAAAGTGACTCTGCACAGCTATTGTACTCAGGGTTTTATCCAACAGCACTTGAAGGAGTACAGGGAAGTCATGAGGAAAAATTACACATTTCATGGAACAGCCTTGTACTTTCAGATACAGCTTCAGCACTGCCATCATTCATTATTCTCAATTGTCATGGTTTAGTTGTTGCTACTATTGCATTATCAAACAGGTATTTGCTTTTTTTTCTTTTTTCTTGCAACTGTGTGAAGATTTTTATCAAACATCTGATCCCTAACAAACAAGTTCTTTCAAGCCTACAATCTTCAAATTATATTACTCTCATAGTACAAAGATTTAAGTTTTAAGTTTAAGAAGGACATCGAAACACTTGAGCGTGTCCAGAGAAGGGCAACAAGGCTGGTGAGAGGCCTTGAACACAAGCCCTATGAGGAGAGGCTGAGGGAGCTGGGATTGTTTAGCCTGGAGAAGAGGAGGCTCAGGGGTGACCTCATTGCCCTCTACAACTACCTGAAGGGTGGTTGTAACCAGGAGGGGGTTGGCCTCTTCTCCCAGGCAACCAGTACCAGAACAAGGGGACACAGTCTCAAGCTGCGCCAGGGGAGGTTCAGACTCGAGGTGAGGAGGAAGTTCTTCACCGAGCGAGTCATTCGGCATTGGAACGGGTTGCCCAGGGAGGTGGTTGAGTCATCGACCCTGGAGGTGTTCAAGGGGAGATTGGACGTGGCACTTGGTGCCATGGTCTAGGCATGGGGTCTGTGTTGATAGGTTGGACTCGATGATCCTCGAGGTCTTTTCCAACCTAAGTGATACTGTGATACTGTGATACTGTGAAGATGTCCTCAAAGATGTCCTCCAAGTTCACAACACAAGCAGTTTTACTCAACTTTTTGGTAGTGAAGCATCAGTGAACTGTTGTATTTTACCCAGCACAGAATCTAACAGTAACTTCAGCAAATGTTACATGTACGTACACAAAATGTTTTCCATCTCTTATTTTGCCATGTAAATAAACTGCAGTGTCTCCCTTTCTTTCTCTTTCTTCCCTAAGGGTAGCTGAACAGCATTAATTTAAGGCATAACAGTAGGCTGACATACATGATTAAAAAGTAATTCTATTATATGTGCATTCTGGAAGAACATGACATTAATTAATTAGACTGCCTACTCAATAAGAGGTTAGTAACCAAGGTCACAATTATCTTTTCATTCCATGTTTGGATAGTGTTGTGTTATAACACAAATAAGTAACAATAATAATTAATGGTAGTAAAATGTTGTTCTAATTCTGCTGTCATAAAAATTTAGAGTATTTCAGTGAATGCATTTATTGAATATTGGTGAGATTTTTCTAAAAACCCCATCTAGAACATGTCATGAAGGAAACACACAAACCAGGCAACCGACAGACACTCATTTGTTAGAATTAAATCTGCTCTCCTTCCAACACAATAAAATTACAAGTTCAGATATCTGTTAGGCAAATAGTAACACACACAACTAATTAAATTATTTGGAGAGATGAACCAAAATGTGCACACAACTCACTGAGCAATGGAAAATCTCCCACAGATACCCAGGATATATATGTATCTATGCTCACCAATTTCTGTTGGGTATTTTGTGGTTTGGTGTGTTTGTTTTTTTTTTGTTTGCTTGTTTGTTTGTGTGTTTGTTATGTTTTGGGGTTTTGGGGGACTTGGGTTTTTTTGGGTTTTTTTTGCAGGGTGGGGTTCAGCATTAGGTTCCATTCAAAAGTGGAGATGTTCCAAGCTGCAAAGGCTGCTTCTGTGGAGTAAGAGGAAGAGCAAGCCTCTCCATAGCAGAACGCCATTTATACCCCTGTCTGACTGTGCTCAATTGCTCAGTTAGTTGGAGAGCTAGTTTCTCCAAACAAACAAAAGAACCCTAGATTAAGGGGCACCAGAGACAAGGACACCTCAAGTACTGTGTCCACTTCTGGGCCGCTCAGTTTAGGAAGGGTGTTGACTTGCTGGAGCGTGTCCAGAGAAGGGCAACAAAGCTTGGGGGGGGGGGGTTGGAACACAAGCCCTATGAGGAGAGACTGAGGGAGCTGGGGTTGCTTAGCCTGGAGAAGAGGAGACTCAGGGGTGATTTTATTGCTCTGTACAACTACCTTAAGGGAGGTTGTAGACAGACAGAGGTTGGTCTCTTCTCCCAGGCAACCAGCACCAGAACAAGAGGACACAGTCTCAAGCCGCACCAGGGGAGGTTTAGGCTGGAGGTTAGGGGGAAGTTTTACACAAAGAGAGTGATTGCCCATTGGAATGGGCTGCCCGAGGAGGTGGTGGAGTCACAATCACTGGAGGTGTTCAGGAGGAGACTTGATTGGGTGCTTGGTTGCATGGTTGAGTTGATTAGTTGGTATTGGATGATAGGTTGGACGCAATGATCTTGAAGGTCTCTTCCAACCTCTTTTATTCTATTCTATTCTAGATTATTCTAGAAACTGATCTTTATCAGCTTCTATCAAGATTCAACCTCCAACCTCAGTTAGCAGAAACCTGCACTTATCACTTACGGAGGGCGTGGTGGAAGTTTGCACCTACCACAGTACAAAACACATAATTCACACTGTGTGGTTTGTTTTGTATTTTTAAATGAGATAAGAAAGGTTTCCAAGCAGAGATATTCTGCAGAAATGCACACACTCACTGGAGGTCTGGGTCCCTCATATTTTTCCATTTGAATGTCCCAAGAATTGGCTATATAAAATGAATGAAATATGTTAGCTCATTTAATTAATGCATGTTGTGAATTTCCAGGTTCAGAATTGTGTCACTTCTTTCTTCCTACCAAAGTTGACTTCAGAATGTGACTTCTTGATCTTTGCCTGATTCTTAGGTACAAAATACAATGGAAAATTTGAGTGTCTTTGACTTTGGAAGACAAGTGCTTATATAGTTTTATTCTTTTGATGCTACCACCCTTGAGGCCTTCTATGGTATCAGGAAGAAATGCCCAAAAATCTCATCTGGCTTATCATATTTGGTCACATCCATGCTGAGGAGCACTCACAGTCTTAGGAATACAGGAAACAATATTTTGTTCAGTGCAGATGCTGATTAATACAGATGCATCTCATTACTATCAGTCATAATATAAACCAGTCTGCTGCTTCCAGACTTTCTGCAAAGATTCTCTCTAATTTCTGTGCCAGCGTTACAAAAACTTGTGTTCCTTGGAAATAAATTACCCGACAAAATCCAATCAACAACTGACAGCATTTGATTCCTGTCTGCCAACATATCATAGATCAGATGTGCATTTACTGCTGAGGGATTAGAAGTAATTTAGATTTGAAGGGCGAAGGGGCTGAAGCCAGTCTCCCCAGGCAGGAGTCTGAGGGTGGTAAACTGGAGTCAGGGATGAAACCAGCAGCCCAGCTGAAGTGCCTGTACACTAATGCACAAAGTATGGGCAACAAACAAAAGGAGCTGGAAGCCTTGTTATGGCAGGAAAGTTATCATAGTATCATAGTATCAGTCAGGGTTGGAAGGGACCACAAGGATCATCTAGCTCCAACCCCCCTGCCATGGGCAGGGACACCCCACACTAGATCAGGCTGGACAGAGCCTCAGCCAGCCTGGTCTTAAACACCCCCAGGGACGGGGCCTTAACCATCTCCCTGGACAACCCATTCCAGGTCTTCACCACTCTCATGGTGAAGAACTTCCTTCTCACATCCAGCCTGAATCTCCCCACTTCCAGCTTCATTCCATTATGATGTAGTTATGATGTAGTTGCCATCACAGGAATGTGGCGGAATGACTCACATGACTGGAGCACTGTAATTGATGGCTACAGGCTCTTTTGGAGAGACAAGTGAGGGAGGAGGGGTGAAGGGGTGGCCCTGTACATCAGGGAGGCTGTAGACACTATGGAACTAGAGAGTAAGGGTGAACAAGTTGAGTGCCTGTGGGTGAGAATTAGAAAGAAGGCAAATAAGGCCAACATCCTGGTTGGAGTCTGCTATAGACCAATCAATGAGGATGAAGAGGTTGATGAATTATTCTATAGGCAGCTGGAGGCTGTCTCAAGATCACCTGACCTTGTTCTTATGGGAGATTTTAACCTGCCTGATATCTGCTGGGAACTTAACACAGCAGAGAGGAGGCAGTCTAGAAGATTCTTATATGTATGGAGAACAGCTTCTTATACCAACTGCTGTGTGAGCCTACCAGGGTTAAGGTTTTACTTGATCTTCCTTTACAAACAGAGAAGGGCTGGTAGGAGATGTGGTGGTTGGAGACTGTCTGGGGTCCAGTGACCCTGAGATAATAGAGTTTTCTATATGCAGTCAAGCTAAGAGAGGCAGCAAAAAAACCTCCACCCTGGACTTCTGGAGGGTGGACTTCAGGTTACTCAAGGAACTAACTCAGAAGGTTCCTTGGGAAACAGTCCTTAAAAACAAAGGGGTCCAGGAGGGCTGCACCTACTTCAAGAAATAATTCTTGAAGGTGCAGGAACAGGCTGTGCCAATGTGCCGGAAGATGAGCCACCGAGGCAGATGGCCAGCCTAGATGGGCAATGAATTAAGGGAAATTAAGGGAATTAAGGGTGAATAAAGGGAAAAAAATGAGAGTGTATCATGGTTGGAAGGAAAGAGAGGTTACCCATGAAATGTGTAAGGAGGTTGCTAGGTCATGAAGGAAAAAAATTAGGGAGGCAAAAGCCCATTTAGAGCTTAGACTGGCCTCTGATGTGAAGGACAACAAAAAATCCTTTTACAAATATATTGATAGCAAGAGGAGGTGCAAGGACAACCCACACTCCTGAGTAGAAATGGAGTGGAGCATAGTAAAAAAAGATGAGGAAGAGGCAGAGGTACTTAACATCTTGTTTTCCTCAACTTTTAATAGCATGATAGGTTGTCTTCTGGACAGTTGGCCTCCTGAGCTCGCAGATGGAGTCAGGGAACAGTATAGTTCCCTTTTAATGAGGAGGAAGTAGTTAGAGACCTCCTTAGCTGCTTGGATCCCCACAAGTCCATGGGACCAGATGGAATCCATCCTAGGGTGCTGAGAGAGCTGGCAGATGAGCTGGCCAAGCTGCTCTCCATCATTTTTCAACTCTCCTGGCACACTGGAGAGATCCCAGATGACTGGAAGCTACCAACGTGGTGCGCATCCACAAGAAGGGCTGGTTGGATGAGCCAGGGAATTCCAGATCTGTCAGCCTGACCCTAGTGCCAGGCAAGATTATGGAACAGGTCATCATGAGTGCAACCACACGGCACTCACAGGATGGCCAAGGGATCAGGCCCAGCCACCATGGATTCAGGAAGAGTAGATCTTGCCTGACCAACCTGATCTCCTTCTATGATCAGGTGACCCGCCTGGTGGATGTGGGGCAGGCTGTGGATGTAGTCTAAATGGACTTCAGCAAGGTCTTTGACACCGACCCCTACAGCAAACTCCTGACCAAGCTGTCAGCTCGTGGCTTGGACTGCAACACTCTGTGCTGGTTAGGAACTGGCTGGAGGGCTGAGCCCAAAGAGTGGTGGTGAATGGTGCCACATCCAGCTGGCAGCCAGTCACTAGTGGTGTACCCCGGGGATCAGTGCTGGGCCCCATCCTGTTCAACATCTTTATTGATGATCTGGATGAGGGCATTGAGTCCATCATCAGTAGATTTGCAGATGATACCAAGCTGGGGGCAGGTGTTGCTCCGTTAGAGTGTAGGAGAGCTCTGCAGAGGGACCTTGACAGGCTGGACAGATGGGCAGAGTCCAAGGGCATTTAAGACAGATAAGTGCTGGGTTCTCCACTTTGGCCACAACAACCCCACGCAGGATGGGGTCAGAGTGGCTGGAGAGTGGCCAGGCAGAAAGGGACCTGGGAGTACTGGTCGATACTAGGCTGAACATGAGCCAGCAGTATGCCCAAGAAGGCCAATGGCATCCTGACCTGTATCAGGAACAGTATGGCCAGGAGGAGCAGGGAGGTCATTGTGCCCCTGTACTCAGCACTGGTTAGGTCACACCTTGAGTCCTGTGTCCAGTTCTGGGCTCCCCCGTTTAGGAAAGATATTGACTTGCTGGAATGTGTCCAGAGAAGGGCAACAAAGTCAGGGAGGGGTTTGGAGCACAAGCCCTATGAGGAGAGGCTGAGGGAGCTGGGGTTGCTTAGCCTGGAGAAGAGGAGGCTGAGGGGAGATCTTATTGCTGTTCTCAACTACCTGAAGGGAGGTTGTAGCCAGGTGGGGGTTGGTCTCTTCTCCCAGGCAACCAGCACCAGAACAAGAGGACACAGTCTCAAGCTGCACCAGGGGAGGTTTAGGCTGGATGTTAGGAAGAAGTTCTTCACAGAAAGAGTGATTGGCCATTGGAATGTGCTGCCCATGGAAGTGGTGGAGTCACCATCACTGAAATGTTTAGGAAGAGACTGGATGAGGCACTTGGTGCCATGGTTTAGTTGATTAGATAGTGTTGGATGATAGGTTGGACTCAATGATTTCAGAGGTCTTTTCCAACCTGGTTAATTCCATTCCCTTCCATTCCATTCCATTCCATTCCATTCCATTCTAAAAGCCTCTCCTTCTCCTGCACCCCTTAAATATTACCCTTTGTCCAAAGCTAGTAAGACAACTGCCATCACTCTGTTATAAACTTGTCAGAGATGTGTCTGTGTGCTCCAGACCCCCCTTTCCCTATCTCCATCAGCAGAGGTTTTAATGGGGAAAGAGAAAGATATGAATTTGCCTTCCAAGGTGTGAAATTGCCTTCCTCTCCCCTGGGGACAGGTAAATGATGCTGGGGTGGTGGTCCCTCACAGGACCACTGGGTTTGGGAGCTATGATTAAGTTGGTTGCTTCGTGCCCATTATACATTGGACTTGGACACATTATCTAGAAACACCTTAAACAGAGTGGCCAGAAAGAGATGAGGGCTCTCTGTTTCACTTTCATCTTGCTCGCTCCACTCAGACCTGGCTTCTCCCCAGACCTGCCTGCCGTGGAGTGACCCTGCGTGCAATGAAGCTGCATTTTTCTTGCACTGTTCAGACAGTGCTGCTGCTCATGAGTTTGCTTCATAGCAGCTGCATGTATGAACACTTTGATTCTGGCAGGTCCCTTTTCCTTCAGATTGTGCCACATTACCCACAAATTGGATTATAAACCCCGCTGTTCCTGGAGACTGCCACCAATGAGAGACCTAGGGACCATAGCCAATTTCCTGCTCCATCCTTGTGAGTACAACCTGGCATTCTCATTGGCTTTCCCTGAGGTTCCTGGCTGGCCTCTGATTGTAAGTCGGGTAAAGCTATTAGCTATTTTGTGGCTTAGCCTTTTCCATTTTCTGAATTCTCTAAATTGTACTAAAGTTGCCCATAAGCATCCTGATAGAACCTGTAAATAATTTAATCAGTTTTATACCGAATTTTGAAGTGTTTTTTTTGGGAAAAGTAAAGATAACTGTAGTTTTGTAATTCCCACCTTGTTAATTTAACTCCAGTCAAATCAGTGTCTGAAGATATAGAATAGAATAGAATAGAATAGAATAGAATAGAATAGAATAGAATAGAATAGAATAGCCCAGGTTGGAAGAGACCTTCAAGATCATCGCGTCCAAACCATCAACCAATCCAACTCACCTAAACAACTAGCCCATGGCACCAAGCACCCCATCAAGTCTCCTCCTGAAGACCTCCAATAATGGTGGCTCCACCACTTCCCCAGGCAGCCCATTCCAATGGGCAATCACTCTCTCTGTATAGAACTTCTTCCTAACATCCAACCTAAACCTCCCCTGGTGCCTAGCAACGTATGCAGATGATGAAAAATCATCTGTGAATTTGATAACAATAAAGAACTTGTTCACAGGTCTAAAGAGTGGTGGTGAATGGTTAAATCTAACTGGTGACCAGTCACAAATGGTGTTCCCCAGGGCTGTTTTTGGGCTAGTTCTTCACAATAACTTGATTGATGATCTGTGTGAGGGAACTGAGTGCTTCCTCAGTCAGTTTGCAGATGATACTAAGTTGGGAGGGAAATGCTGATTTGCTTGAGGGTAGGAAGTCTCTATAGAGGGATCTGGATAGGCTTGATTGATGGGACGAATTCAGTAGTATGACATTTAACAAGGGCAAGTGCTGGGTCCTGCACTTGGGTCAGTGATGATTTGGCTGACTGATTACAATTTCAAGTATGAAGTATTTCTTTGTTTAGGAAAAAAAGGAATAAAAAATGCATTGTCTCCTATGTTGAAGTTAGGAGCTTGAACCAACATTTAGAAGCTGCCACTGAAGTGTCTGAAGGGATTTGCAAGTTTCTGCAAGAAGCTGCAATGAGAAATGTGAGAAACAATGTAACCAAAGTCCAGGAACAAGGTGGTTCTGCCTACACAATGAGACACCTGTACATTTCTTATAGCCTAGGGCAAACTCAGAAAGCTACAAAAGTTGCACAGGTCAGATTTCATGAAATATCTATTTTATCCCAAATACTGCAAAAAGGAAAATCAGAACCCTAAATACAGAATTATGTGCCAAAAAGATTGTTTTGCTTGTTTTTTCCTCTTTTTTTAAGTATCATAGGGATTGCAATAACTAATTAAACCTTCTCCCTTTAAACACTGTGCCAGGGGAAGTTTAGGCTCGAGGTGAGGAGATAGTTCTTCACAGAGAGAGTTGTTAGCCATTGGAATGTGCTGCCCAGGGAGGTGGTGGAGTCACCATCTGTGGAGGTGTTCAAGAGGGGATTGGGCATGGCACTTGGTGCCATGGTCTAGTAGGCATGAAGTCTTGGGTGACAGGTTAGATTTGATGATCCTTGAGATTCTTTCCAACCTTGTTGATTCTATGATTCTAAACTTAATTGATTTTTGGTAATATTTTGCTTAATTATTCAAGAAGAGATAGCACATGAGTTAGGACTTCTACAAATCTCACAGTCCTAGTTTTTGTCCTCATTCCAAAAGGATGAAAAGGAATGGGGAAAAAAAAAAATCAGAGTCCTTTTAGAACTATCATTCAAATTAAAACTGACTGAAAGAGAAAGAATTCTTTTGCATGCTGCCTCAGATAGATGTAGTCAAATAACAGCTTTTATCATGGCTTTTGGAATAAAAGTATAAAAAGTGTACAAGCCCAAAACTATCTGAAAGAGTTTTTATGGTGTCTTTATATTTAAACTGTTCCTAGGTGATTTTTTTTTCCCTTTACATATAAACTGTATACAGATTGTGACTCTCATTTTTGGAAGAGCTGCAAATCCAGAACATTAAATCCATGTATGTCTACAACATCAGCAAAACTAGTAAGTATAGGAAATGTGGAGATTTCACATAATCTAAAAGATTATTCAAGAGAGGAAACCAACCAACAAATAGAAAGACACTTTCTCATTTCCAAAGGCACAGTTCAACACTTAAAGATTAATCAACAAGTTGAATAACATACAGATAATGAGAAGGCATTTTTAAATTACATTATAGATTCTAAAAATGGTCAGATGTGTATTTTAATGAGTTGTAGGCTTTTTATGTGTATAGATAGAAAGATCACAGTTTTGCTTAGTGAATTCTGTTCCTTGATCAACTTACATTTTTTGTTAAAAAAAATGGGAAAATTTTCAAATTACAACTGTTATTCCTTCATATATGAAAGCTCCTTTTATCAAAGAATTGCAAGACTTCTGACAGACAGTAGTCTCCGGAAGTGATGTGTTTACAAAACTGTTTCAAATTAGGAATAAAGGAAACAATTTTTACCTTTACAGATCATGTGAAGACAAGGCTTTGTCCTGGAAGAGGCATTAGTAAGATAGTTAAATCTGTTTGGAGCCACTGCCCCTTTCTCCTCCCTCTCTTTTACAGGGTCTGGTTTGAGGTCGAAGAACCTAATAGGCAGGCAACGTTAAGGCTGCCTGGAGGGGAGTGGAAGCTGAACCAGATCCCCAAGCCTGATGTTTCAGAGAGGCAACTGAACGTGTCAGATTCTGTCAGAGAAGGCGTGTGCAGTTTACTCACCACATAAACATTTTTAATTGATTAGCGGGATTTGAATGGCTCATGTGCCATTGGGCCATTCTGTTTGCAAAAAGGGAATTTATAGAGGAGGACTTCCCATATTTTTTGCTCATTGCTTGCTTGTGGCTCATTACACTCAAAGCATGCACGCTCATTACTCTCTCATCTCTCTCCCCCATTCATTAATGGGACTCAAGGCAGTGGCAAGCACCCTACTTGTTCCTATCTTCAGAGCTATTAGCTTCTTTTGTTTTAGTGGCACAGTGCAAAAGTTGGGCCTTCACTGCAGCAGCCTGCTCTCTCATTTCCTCTAAATTTGTGGACACTACCCTTTGGACTATAACTACAAACTCAAATACCTCTTTGTTCAGCAAAGGTTTTGGTAGTTAGCATCTTGGTGGTTCATGAGTAAAATACGCTATTTTACCTGGTTATTTCTGAGGTTTATAGCTTGTTACCTTGTAGTTAGCTCTGTTGTGAACTTGATGGTGGTTCGTCTACGCCACCCATGGCAGGAGTGCGGTTTAGTTTCACGCACACAGGGAGATTCCAGTTTGTTCCTCTGTATTCCAAGTTCTGATTGTTCTAGATTGTTACTCTACTGTTTATTAGCCTTCTACCGTGTGTAATCAACCTGTCATTGACTGGGCAAACAAACCTGAATAAAATTGGCTCAGGAAAACAATTTTGATATTTAATAAATAATATTCATATTTTATCATATTTTCAGCCAATAAATTTATAAACTACAACAGGCTTCAAACTGTTCCCAAAACAGATGTAAAACATACATTAAATATGTATAAATACTATGCAATTTTGAACTTCTGAAAATAACTCCATAAGTTTGGTCATAAAAGTAGGAAACACAGATATTGTGGTTTACAAATATATATTATCACAACTCTGAAGGGTCTATTAATTTAATATTCAAAAATATTTTCTTAGTCTTTCTTAATTTTTGTGGGGCAAGTGGTTTTATTTAGCATGCATTTTCTGGCCTCCTGTTTAACTTCAGCTTAACTGTGCATTTCTAAAATGATCATTGCTGTAATACAGTCAAAATCTGGATCATTACAGTAACTGCATGTGTCTATGCAAATTCTTGCCCCTCTGCTTGAGGCAAATGGAGAGCCATGATTCAGGAAAGCAACAAATATAAATCAAGCTTAGATAAGATGTCTTTCTCCCAGTTGGGATAGAGTTAATTTTATTCCTAGTGACTGGTACAATGCTGTGTTTTGGAGTTATGTCATGACACACTGATGGTTTAGTTGTTGCCAAGTAGCACTTATCCAAAGTCAAGGACTTCCCACTGTTGCATGCTCTGCCAGCAAGTAGCTGATCAAAAGGCTGAGAGGGGATACAGCAAGGGCAGCTGACACAAACTAGCCAAAGGGACGTTCCATGCCATATGAGATTCTGCTCAGTATATAACTTGGGTGTAGTTTTCCAGGGAGGCCAGTCATTGCTCCTAGATGGGCTAGGAATTGGTCAGTAAATTGTCCACAATTGCATTGTGCATCACTTGCCTTTTCTTGGTTTTTGTTCCTCTGGTTCTAATTTTTTTTCATTATCATTACTGTTATTACATTATATTTTACTTAGTAAATAATTTGTATCTCAATCCATGAGTTTTACTTTTTAAAATATATTCTTATTATTATCTCCATCCCACTGGGACACTGGGAGAGGGAAGGAGTGAGTGAGTGGCTGCATGGTGCTGGCTGGGTTTAAATCACGACATGAGGCTTAAGTCTAGAAGTCAGAAAGTACTAAACTCAGTAATAAACAACAGTTGCTCTTACTCATGCTGTTGTACAGCCTGGGTATTTGGCAGACATTTTGTGAAGTTTAAACTTACTTTATGAAGTCTTTAGTTTACTGTCTTGGTCCAGAGAGGGAAAGAGACTCAAGTTCTTTTAGAACATTCCCGTGATGTGAAATTAGAGGCACAAACGAGGCCAAAATATCAACAGCTAGACTATTTATTACATAAATAAAATGGACATAAGAAAGGGAGAGGGAGAAAATAGAGAGGGAGAGAGAGAAGAGAGAGAGAGAAGAGGAAAGGAATTATATTACCACACCCCTCATCCCCCCCCAAGACAGTTAAAGTCTGTGGAGGAAAGGTGCTGCAGGAGATGTTGGGTCTGTAAAGAAATGGTGCTGAGACTTTTGCTGGAGAAGAGCTGTGGTCCTCTGGGGAGATGTAGGATTGGTACAGGAACGGTGCTGAGGCTCTGGCTGGAGAAGAGCTGTGGTCCTCTGGGCAGCCTCTTTTCTCCGGAGCAGCATTGTCCCGGCTTTCCCTTCTCAGTGGCATGGTCCGTCTCCTGTGTTTTCCTTCATCTCCCTTTTTCTCCCCGTTTTTTTCCTCTGTTTCTCTCTACAAACCAGTAGTTGCTCAAGTCTTTTATACAGTTTTTAGTCCTTAGGTATGTATTCAAATACCATTCCCCAGGATTTTCAGGGGCAGGAAATAATCCTTAGGTAAATATCCAGGTATTGTTTCCCCAGAAATCTTTCTGTGTATTGCTGTGTGTTTGGGCAAGATTTTGGATGGAGGGGGGGGGATCTCCATCTCCCCCGTCTCCGTCCAGACAAGCCCCCCCACATTCCTTACACATCAGGAAACAGGTGGTAAAAACCATTGTGTCACCCTGCCCAGGGTACTTGATGGCTGGAGATTATCTTGCCCTAAAGGCGTGATGGCTGGGTCCTTGGGTCCATTGTTGTAGTCCCGTGTTATCACGATGCAATCACAAGCTGATTTGCATCCAGGATTGGTAGACAGGACTGTTTCCACCTTCTTTCCAGTGGCTCTGCTATCAGTTTATCTTTGTTGACTCACACCAAGAGAGACAAACTTTTGGTCTCTCACATTTACTTTAGAAATCAGTCTCATATCCTACAGTAGCATAGACATCTACAAGTATATAAATCCCTGGAAGTGTATCTCTTAACCTTTATAGCCATTCTAGACTTATGGTAAGTCAAGCTTGTCTCTGTTAGGTCTAAATCTGTAATTCTCTCTGAGATAACTATGTCTAACACCCAAGAAGCAAGACAAGGACATCTAAAAAGGCTGTGTCTCAATTCTTCCCCAATCTCAGTGAATTTGCTGATAAACAAAATGGGTCAAAACCGCTTAAAAAATGGTGAAAAATAAAGTGTGAAAATTAAGTGTGTCAAAGTGCTTGCCATACATTCTAGGTATGAAAAGCAACAATCAAATCTGTCACTATCCTTCAGGTGTCCCACAGACTTTCCCACTCCTCAGCTATGTGTTTTACATGGAGTCACTCTCTGAAAACAACCTGATCACATCAGGGAAACTGCTGGTTATCCCTCTCCTTCATTCTTTCATTACCAGGTGTCTGGGCTTATTGAATACTAACTACAATCCACTTAGCTGGAAAAGGACATAATCTGCAAGATTTGTTGCATTCTCTCAAATTCAGTCTCCTTCTGGCTGCATTGATAGAGTGCATTATCCATGTGGCACTTCAGATTGCCGTTAGCTTGCATATGAAGAGGCAGATAGACATAATGAAACCCTGCAACTTAGTCAAAGTTTGCTATTAATACCTGTGGATCAAGATTTCACCTCCTGAGAGATAAATCCCGTTTACGTGGTAGGAGACACAGCAGCTAAATGAGAAGTTAGATGTTGAATTTATGTTATACTCCAAGGTTCGATAGATTTTTATATTTTAAAATAATATCTCATAAAAAATGAAATTGAAGCACAAAAAAATTATTTTAAAACAACACCAGATGATCCATTTAAAGTGCATAAAAACAGATTGTGCCTCTTTATAAATGACTGGTTTTCTTTTTGCTTTTTTTCTTCACAACACCAGCATTATGTGGTTGCTAGAGCAGACACAGCGTAAGGAGAGGCTGAGGGAGCTGGGGTTGCTTAGCCTGGACAAGAGGAGGCTCAAGGGAGATCTTCTTGCTGTCTACAACTACCCGAAGAGAGGTTGTAGCCAGGTGAGGGTTGGTCTCTTCTCCCAGGCAACCATCACCAGAACAAGACGACATAGTGCCTAGCTGTGCCAGGGGAGGTTTAGACTGGATGTTAGGAAGAAATTCTTCACAGAAGGAATGATTAGCCATTGTAATGAGCTGCCCGGGGAAGGGGGGGTGGAGTCAGCGTCACTGGAGGTGTTTAGGAAGAGATTGGATGAGGCACTTTGTGCCATAGTTTAGTTGATTAGATAGTGTAGGGTGATAGGTTAGACTTGATGATCTCAAAGGTCTTTTCCAACCTGGTTAATTCTATTCTATTCTATTCTATTCTATTCTATTCTATTCTATTCTATTCTATTCTATTCTATTCTATCCTATCCTATCCTATCCTATCCTATCCTATCCTATCCTATCCTTTCCTATCTTGTCCTTTCCTATCCTATTCTATTTTATTCTCCATGGGACCAGACGGGATCCATCCTAGGGTGCTGAGAGAGCTGGCAGATGAGCTGGCCAAGCCGCTCTCCATCATTTTCCTCCAGTCCTGGTTCACCAGTAAGGTCCAAGATGACTGGAAACTGGCCAATGTGGTCCCCATCCATAAGAAGGGTTGGATGGAGGAACCTGGAAACTGCAGGCCAGTCAGCCTGACCTCAGTGCCAGGGAAAGTGATGGAGCAGATTATCCTGGTGGCAATAACTGCACACCTGAAGGATGGCCAAGGGCTCGGGTCCAGCCAACATGGATTTAGGAAGGGCAGGTCCTGCCTCTCCAACCTGATCTCCTTCTATGATCAGTTGACCAGTCTGGTGGACGTGGGGAGGCCTGTGGATGTGGTCTACCTGGACTTCAGCAAGGCCTTTGACACTGTCCTCCACAGCAAATTGCTGTCTAAGCTGTCAGCTCATGGCTTGGACCGCAACACTCTGTGCTGGGTTAGGAACTGGCTGGAGGGCCGAGCCCAGAGAGTGGTGGTGAATGGTGCCACGTCCAGCTGGCGACCAGTCACCAGTGGCATCCCCCAAGGATCAGTGCTGGGCCCCATCCTCTTTAACATCTTCATTGATGATCTGGATGAGAAGGTTGAGTTAGGAATCAGCAAATTTGCAGATGACACCAAGCTGGGAGCAGATGTTAGTCAGTTAGAGGGTCGAAAAGCTATGCAGGGGAACCTTGACCAACTGGACAGATGAGCAGAGTCCAATGGAATGGCATTCAACAAGTCCAAGTGCCGGGTGCTGCACTTTGGCCATGGCAACCCCATGCAGAGCTACAGGCTGGGGTCAGAGTGGCTGGAGAGCTCCCAAACAGAGAGGGACCTGGGGGTGCTGATTGACAGCTGCCTAAATATGAGCCAGCAGTGTGCCCAGGTGGCCAAGAGGGCCAATGGCATCCTGGCCTGTATTAGGAATAGTGTGGCTGGCAGGAGCAGGGAAGTCATTGTGCCCCTGTACTCTGCATTGGTTAGGCTGCACCTTGAGTGCTGTGTCCAGTTCTGCGCCCCTCAATTTAAGAAGGACATTGAGACACTTGAATGCATCCAGAGAAGGGCAACAAGGCTGGTGAGGGGCCTTGAGCACAAGCCTTATGAGGAGAGGCTGAGGGAGCTGGGATTGTTTAGCCTGCAGAAGAGGAGGTTCAGGGGTGACCTCATTGCCCTCTACAACTACCTTAAAGGTGATTGTAGCCAGGAAGGGTTTGGTCTGTTCTCCCAGGCAACCAGCACTAGAACAAGGGGATACGGTCTCAAGCTGCGCCAGTGGAAGTTTAGGCTCGAGGTGAGGAGAAAGTTCTTCACCAAGAGAGTCATTCGTCATTGGAATGGGCTGCCCAGGGAGGTGGTGGAGTCCCCATCCTTCGAGGTGTTCAAGAGGAGATTGGACATGGCACTTGGTGCCATGGTCTAGTCATGAGGTCTGTGGCGACAGGTTGGACTAAATGATCCTCGAGGTCTCTTTCAGCCTTGATGATACTGTGATATTCTATTCTATTCTACGCTATGCTATGCTATGCTATGCTATACTATGCGGTTTAAGTCACAATTTATTTCTTTAAGTTGAGCTTAACATTTGGTAGTTTTCTGTCTGCTTGCATCTGTCTTTAAAACTATGCAAAACCTACTCTTACTCTCCAGTAATGAGAAATAAATGGTTCAGTTTTGTAGACTGCTTAATCAAACAGTACCTGAATGTGTATTATATGGCTGTAGCTGAGTGATGTGATATCCTCTGATATTATAGGAATATCACCCAGAGAGCACTGCAGAAACTTTGAAAATGCACAGCTTCAGTGTATTCTGGCAAGTACACTCCCCTTACTATTACTAGTAGCATAAAAATGTAAAATTACCCTTTGTAACCCCAAACTTTTGGATGAGGGAGCTGGTTCTGAATAATTGCATGTAAAAGAATAAATTCTGACTTAGCAAATAAGGGCACTTTAAATATTCAATACATTAACATCACAACCTGTGAAGGGTATGATGGCAGGAGATAGGATCAAGATCTGAATGCCACAGTGCTGTGAAAAAGGAGATGAAGAAAGCTGAGAAGAATTGTTTATTCATGCATGAAAGGGCTGTAGTGGTTCAGGCTTCTGACATGCTCTATTTCCAAGGCCAGTTTTAAATCCCGGAAGAACTGCAGAACTGCAAACTGAGGAAAACTTGCTACTCAGCTTGTGTCCATGAATAGATTTTTATTTTTTTTTAAAGTTACAGGAATAACGATAGGTATAAAATTGAGGATCTCTTCTCTGACTCTGTAGAAGATAGACTTCTTGTAACTACTGCTCTGTATATAGTTCTGCTGACTCTGGGAGTTTATTTCCCTACTTAATAAAAAAAAAATAAAAAAAAATAAAAAAAATTGCAGCTACCTTAACAGGGCAAAATCACAGAATTGTCAGAGTTGGAAGAAACTTCAAAGATCATCCATTTCCAAACTCCTTCCACCTCGCATGAGATCAGGTTGCTGACAGCCACATCCAACCTGGCCTTAAAAGCCTCCAGGGATGAGGCTTCCACCACCTCCCTGCACAACCTGTTCCAGTGTCTCACCACCCTCATGGGGAAGAAATTCTTCCTAACATCCAATCTGAATCTACCTATTTCTTTTTTTTTTCTTTTCCCCCTAGTCCTATCACTACCTGACACCCTAAAAAATGCCTCCCCAGCTTTCTTGTAGGCCCCCTTCAGATACTGGAAGGCCACAATAAGGTGTCCTCGGAGCCTTCTCTTCTCCAGACTGAATAATCCCAACTCCCTCAGTCTGTCCTCATAGGAGAGGAGCATCCTTGTGGCCCTTTTCTGAACATGCTTCAGCATGTCCAGATCCCTCCTGTAACAGGGGCTCCAGAACTGGACACAGTGATCCAAATCTGGATGCAGTACTCCAGGTGGGGTCTCACCAGAGCTGAGTAGAGGGAGAATCACCTCCCTTGACCTGCTGGCTATGCCTCTCTTGATGCAGCCCAGGACGTGATTGGCTTTCTGGGCTGCAAGTGCACACTGGTGGCTCATGTTGAGCTTCTCATCCACCAGCACGCCCAAGTCCTTTTCTTCAGGGCTGCTCTCAAGCCAGTCACTGCCCAGCCTATACTGGTGCTTGGGATTGCCTCAACCCGGATACAGGACCTTGCATTTGCTCTTGTTGGACTTCATGTGGTTGGCTTGTGCCCACTTACCCAGCCTGTCAAGGTCCCTCTCGATGGATCCCTTCCCTCCAGCGTGTCTGTTGCACCACACAGCTTGTTGTTGTCAGCAAATCTGCTGAGGGTGCACTTAACACCACTGTTGATGTTGCCACCAAAGATGTCAAACAAGACTAGTCCCAGTACTGATCCCTAAGGGACTCCACTTGGACATGGATACATTGAGAGACACTCTTTGGGTATGGCATTCTTACTAATTTTCACTACTATTCCTCCAATCTGTTTAAAAACTTAGCAGAATTCATGTCATCTGTTTATGCAGTAAGTAGAATGAGTATGGCTGTTGACTTAATATGAAAGCCACTGGTGCACTAATCAATACTTAGTAAAGTAAATATTAAAGCATATTTAGAGTGGCCACTCTGAAACCTAATTAACAGCCAAATCAGAATCTTATTGAGGAAAATGCCATACAAACACATAACGAGTGGGAAATCCTATCTGAAACACCTGAGCTGTTACAATAAGAAGCCAAAGGTTAAACTACACCAGGAGGAGAGAGGCGTAATCTTAATAGGACAATCTACAACAGCCCCATGATATGCAGATGACAGTGATGAGACAAGAAATTCTGTGACTAGAATTTCTTTCCCTTCTAGCTGCTATCCAGAGATCTTCAATGAGCAATTAAAGTTGGAAAGTGATGGCTGTGTCCATTTACTTTTCTTTATCAGCTATATATGGGCAGACTCGTTAATAAAGTCTTGCCTCCAGTCATGCATGCCTCTTGACTGACTCTCTGAGGTTTCTTTCACAGTATGTTTAATGTGCAAGTGATGATATACAACTGCAGCCCGAATGTGTAACCTGAAAACTGAGAAGTAAGGAAGAAGAAAATATATTCTGTTGATATGCAAACCAGAGAGGACACAGACATCTTCAAAATCTTAAAACTGTTAATTATGGGATCTGCAACAATCTTTTTGGATCATCTGGCTTAAAAGCATCTTCCTAGTTCTTCTGTATATATGGTGTATTATTGCACTAGTGATTTATCTGAGTATATAGTCGGAGGGCGAAAAAAAACACATTGGCTATCTCTTACATGTATTTTGATAAACAAAACCAACAAATCTAAAACTCCTGAGACCATTTTCTCACTTTTTGTTTCATAGCTCTTTTTACTGAAAACTCATAGAGCTCCATTGAGTTACTGTCATTTTTTCAGTCTGATTCAGCAATGGAAGCCATTCCTCAGCCTAGAGTTAGTTGCCTGCCTCAGTTATTTATTTTGAGGTGATGAGAAGAGAAGTCTGTTGCTGCCCTGGTGGCTAGGAGTAACAGCTGGTATTTTCTTCTCTTGAAAGGATTGCCAAGGACAGAAATACATGGAGCAGTAGTGGCGCAAAAGACTCAGAAATCTGTCTGAGCAGCTGTCACTGCAATGAACATAGTGCAAATATGCAAAATGCTACTTTGGGTTGCCAAAATCTTCAGTGGTTTTGGCACCTCTTAGCTGTAAAACTGGTTGTTCTGTGGATGGTGAGAATAATAGCAATGTCAGGCACCTCTCTGCAGCAAGCAGGAAGATACAAGATCTTTTATTAGATGTTTATGGAGATGCTGCCAACAGTATGGTAGAAGCAAGACAGGCATCAGTATGCTTCGATGACTTCATATATGGATTGTTCTTTAATTTAATTTATTTTCACAGCCAAACAACATGAACCAACCAGTTAGGATTTTTCACAGTAGGGTGGCAAGAAAGAATTGTGCTAAAGAGCAAGTCTTCAGCTCCAGAAAGAAACAAAGAACTCAGAGGACAGAAATAGGAAATGAAGAGGGGAAAAGCAAGTAAACCTGAGATTTGCAGAGTAGTTGTGCATTTGTATATAAATTATAATACTGTTTAAAAATATGCCACTCTAGAAACAAGGAATGTTTTTTTTTTCTTATTTCAATTTCATGTGAGTGCAGCTTTCATAACAGAAATTCAGTGTAAAATCATCATTACCTAAAGCTTTGTCATTTTCCCTAATGGGATAATATTCCCTTAAGTGCATTGCGGACAACTCATTCAGTTTGGATAATTCATTTTGTAGTGAGAAGATACAGCTTCTGCCTTGTCCTCTATCTCACACACTGCAATGGAAGGGACATTCTCACCTGATTATTTCATAATAGTTTGCTTCATCTTATTGTGACTAGAGCAAGTGTTTTGAGATCCTAGCAACAGAACAGCTAATTTCTGGCTCAGATGAACTTCTTTAATATAGGAGATGAGATAACGATAATTTCTTTTTAAAAAAATTTTGAAGTTGATGTCATTAGTCACAAACTGGTATTCAAACTCCACTGACAGGTGGTCTACATGGGAAAACTTTTCACCCTTTCTTTTTGGCTGCTGTATAGCAGTATTACTCACAGGCATATTAGAGGAAGAGAAAATTATAGGACACATATCTTTTTGAAAATACAGTTCTTGGACAAAATTTCTTGCAAAATTTGTAATTATTAGCACATAAGCACAATGGAATGTGCTTAATATAAAGCATACCCATTAAAATCAGAATTCAGAAAAAAAAAAAAAGAAAAAGAAAAAAGAAAAAAATGTTCCTTTGTCATTTCTTTGTGTAAAACTTACTAAAATAAGAAATGTAAAGAGACACTAGATTCTAGCAAATAATTATATCCAATTAGCTTCTTCACTATTTGTATCTGGAGTCAGGAAAGAAGGAAAAAAGAAAAGAAAAAGACAAAGAGATATATACAGCACAGTAATATCAAGAAATAATAAAATGAATGAGCCATTGTGAGAGAAACTACATAATGGTCCAGGACTGCACCGTTGTCTGGGCAATGTACAGAAACAGCAAAAGCAAATAAACAAAATGTAATGGTGCATAAGGAACAGGGTGGGGAAAGCAGTAGAAAATGTAATATCACAATATAAATCTGTGACTTTCCCACATCTGGAATACCATTCCATATATTCCAGCTGAGAAAAGATACATGAGAATAGTGTAAAGCTATTCAGAGGAAGATAATTAAAATTACTTAATACACATAGACTCTTTTAAGTGAGATTGAAAAGATATGGCAGGTTTCTTGCAAAGATAATATAGAGAGACACTATAAAAGTCTATTTCAGTAATTTGCATAAGAGGTACAGCACAGAGGATCAAACAGAACCACATCCATTGTCATCTATTATTTCTATTTCATGGAAAAAAACCACCACCAAATACAGAAGTAATACAAAAATATTCTTAGTATGTTAAACTAAAACAATATAAAGATAAATATTTTTACATCCTTTAGCAGGAATATACTTTTTTATTGGAATGAGTAAAGATGGTTTTGTGTTTATGTGGCACAAAGGCTTGAAGGTGGAAACTACCCTGAAGATAACTGTCACAATTAAAAAGCCTTGCAGTCGTGCTACCAGGTGCAAGAGCAAACACCACCATGTATCAGTGGGGATGAGATAAAAGCTGATGAACAACAGACAAGTTATATGACCATTACTCTTGATTTTGTAAATAATTTTCTGTAATCATGGGCAATATTTTTAAAGCTGTTATGGGTTTTCATGTTGCTTTTAAAGTATTATATTTTATTATATACTATTTATTATATTTTAGAGACTATTTTTGTAAACTCTTTGTAATATTATGTCTTCATAATTTAAATAGACATAAAATCTTTCCACCATAGGTGTTTTGAGGCTTGCAGAATTTGAAAATTGTTCCATAAATCAAAGAATTGTTAGGGTTGGAAGAAACCTCAAAGATCATCTAGTTCCATCCCCCCTGCCATGAGCAGGGACACATCAAACTAGATCAAGTTTCTCAGAGCCACATCCAGCCTGGCCTTAAAAACCTCCAGGGATGAGGCTTCCACCACCTCTCTGCACAACCTGTTCCAGTGATTCACCACCCTCATAGGGAAGAAATTCTTCCTAACATCCAATCTGAATCTACCTATTTCTATTTTTTTTCCATTCCCCCTAGTCTTATCACTACCTGACACCCTAAAAAGTCCCTCCACAGCTTTCTTCTAGGCCCCCTTCAGATACTGGAAGGCCACAATAAGGTGTCCTCGGAGCCTTCTCTTCTCCAGACTGAACAGCCCTAACTCTCTCAGTCTGTCCTCATAGGAGAGGTGCTCCAGCCCTCCAATCATCCTTGTGGTCCTCCTCTGGACACATTCCAGCACCTTTTGATCCCTCCTGTAATAGCGGCTCCAGAACTGGACACAGTACTCCAGGTGGGATCTCACCAGAGCAGAGTAGAGTGGGAGAATCACCTCCCTCAACCTGCTAGCTATGCTTCTCTTGATGTAGCCCAGGATGTGATTGGCTTTAACAGAAATGATTTGCAAAATTGAAATGCACTGTTTTCTTAATAGGATTTTCAAACACATGTCTACAGTTTCATCTGGTTTCTAAGATTTTAGCAGGTTTGGCATGTCTTTACAGAATGCCTGCCTAAAATATTTCAGTATTCACAACCTATCAATAAAGTGAATAATAATCCCACAGAGATCTTCCATCTCTCTCAATAATGCACATATGACGCATTAGTGTAATGAGAATCAAGCTCTTCTCACAGTCAGAATCTACTTCTTGTTCTCTGTTTCCCATTTTGAAAGACATTTTCAGTGTACAATTCATTACCTATGTTGCAACAAATTGCTGTGATGAAAACTAAGAATAATCATTAAAAGCAAATTTGTCCTTAACAGAGTGGTCCACATTACCTATTCTGAGGGCGTAATTAATTTTTAATGTGCACTTTAAAGAATGAGGGTTGGTTTGGTTTTATATGTATGAGGGTGGGTTTTTTTTTAACTTTTTTTTTATCCACATTGGTAATGATATTACCAGATTTCAATTAAAATTTAATTTTCAAGTCCTTGGTATAATGAGTCTCGCATAAATTTAAGCTCTCTTTATGTAAACCAGACTACCATAGAGAAATCAAGTGTTTGCCTTTGGCTGCTTATAGAGGATAACTCTGAGGCCACTGGCCTACCTGAAATTAAGTCTTTAATTTTCTCAAGTACTGCTTAATCTGCTATATATTCTTTTTCCATTTTCCTCCTTCCTTTGTCAGCATGTGTGGTGGGTTGAAAATTCCCCCCCAACATTAAATTTGCCAGACCAACTCAGTTGGAAGCAAATGAAAGCTGTGTTTACAAGCAAAACTACAATCTTCAATGGAATGCAATGAATATGTACAAAATATACAGGATTGTGGCAATTTAGGCTGGGTATCTCCTGTTACTGCCATACAAGCTACACCTTCAGTGTCCTGAGTATCCAGCCCAGTAGGTGGACACAGGAAATAGTGTATTTCATACCCATAAATTGTACACCCTACAAATCCATCTGAAAAGTCATTCCCTTCCTCTTTCTTCCCTATCCACTCCCGTGGGAGATGCTCCCTATCAGGTAGTGGGGGGGGAGTATCTCAAGGCCTCTTAGGCCTGGTTAGGCCTAATGCCAGGAGGAGAAGGGGGGAGGGACAGTCTCAAACCTGACCAGCCTGAGACTAGCCTAGCCAGGGGGGAGGGGAGAGAGGAAGAAAGAGCCCTGGGGGTTTTGGGTATACCCTCAGGTGGGGAGATGGGAAGTGTGGGGAGGCTTTGGGGTGTGCTATAGGGGACCCTGTATGCTTTGGGATTCTTTTGTCACTATGCTTGTAGCTCCTGTAAAATACTTACTGTTTTCCATTTAAACTTTCCATCACTTCTGCAATCCATTTGTGCGAGTGTGAGTGTCATTCTTTTGCCCCTTTCAGGATCTGCCTGGCCTCAAACCAGGACAAGTATTTACAGTATTTACAAGTATTTACAATTGATCAACAGCACAAGAACCCCCCTGGCCAAGGACTGTGGTAGCTGCAACAGCTTCTCCCTCCCCTGCTCTTCGCCCTACCCGCCCTGTACATTAAAGGCACAAGAGACAGAGCAGAGAAGTTGTTGTTAATACCAGTCACAATAAAAGTGATGCAGAAAAGGTCAGTAAAGCCAGAGCTGAAGACAGGAAAAGTGAGAAAGATTGTTTTGCAAGCTACATCTTATGGTAGATAGCTCTCCAATGGGATTGTTTAGAACTATCTTTATTTTTCTTATTACACCCAATGGTGTTTTATTTACATTCTACTACCTTCTGTTCAGGACCTGTGGAAAAATTTTGATGGCATGGCCTAAAACTACCTCAGCATGTTTGAGTTTTTACATGCTGTGGTGTTTTCCACTGGACAAAGTCTACTTCTCCTTCCACTTTGTAGGACAGAAAAGACATGGCTGTCATGCCTGATGCTTGTTAACTACTTCCAAGAAAGACTCCAATACTTAAAAAACTGGAAAAATCACAAAAAAATAATTAAGAATTTGAGACTTTTCACCTCATCTCCAGAAAATAAGAATAGTGATAACATTTGGAGCATGACAAATCTTACTTCAGGTGTCAAAATGCCAAGTTTCATAGTTTCATAGTTTCATAGTTTCATTCAGGGTTGGAAGGGACCACAAGGATCATCTAGTTCCAACCCCCCTGCCATGGGCAGGGACACCTCACACTACATCAGGCTGGACAGAGCCTCATCCAGCCTGCTCTTAAACACCCCCAGGGACGGGGCCTCGACCACCTCCCTGGACAACACATTCCAGGGTCTCACCACTCTCATGGTGAAGAACCTCCTCCTCACATCTAGCCTCAATCTCCCCACCTCCAGCTTCATTCCATTCCCCCTACTCCTATCACTACCTGAGATCCTGAGAAGTCCCTCCCCAGCCTTCCTGTAGGCCCCCTTCAGATACTGGAAGGCCACAATGAGGTCACCTCGGAGCCTTCTCTTCTGCAGACTGAACAACCCCAACTCCTTCAGTCTGTCCTCATAGGAGAGGTGCTCCAGCCCTCTGATCATCCTTATGGCCCTTCTCTGGACACGTTCCAGCACCTCCACATCCCTCTTGTAATAGGGGCTCCAGAACTGGACACAGTACTCCAGATGGGGTCTCACCAGGGCTGATTAGAGGGGGAGGATCACCTCCCTCGACCTGCTAGCCACACTTCTCCTGATGCAGCCCAGGATCTGATTGGCCTTGCGGGCTGCAAGTGCACATTGAGAGCTCATGTTGAGCTTTTTGTCCACCAGCACCCCCAAGTCTCTCTCCTCAGGGCTGCTTTCCAGCCAGTCACTGCCCAGCCTGGATTTGTGCCTGGGATTGCCTCGACCCAGATGCAGGACCCTGCACTTGCTCTTCTTGAACTTCATGAGGTTGGCTTGTGCCCACCTCTCCAGCCTGTCAAGGTCCCTCTGGATGGCCTCCCTTCCCTCCAGCGTGTCTGCTGATCAAGTTGTAAATGACAGAGATATATCTCAAGAAGACAAAGAAATATCAAGTGAGTCAGGAAAGTGATTCCATTGGTGAAAAAAAAGAAATAATTTTGATTATTTTGTGATGTCTGTTAGCTATCAAACAAACAATCAAGGATCTGTTCCCTTAGACCAAATGCTAGAAGAATGCATGGCTAAGGCAACTTGTAGAAGCACCTCATAGTCATACATCTGAAAAGAGTTATCATATTTGGAGTTTTAATATTTAACATGTATTTGATGAGCAGGTATGATGAGTACACCTGAGAAGGGATAAATAAACATTTGTCTTTCTAAGATAGGGTACACTGTGGGTCATTTAAAAAATGCTCCCAAAATATTCATTAGACCTACAATAATGTGGGAATTCATCAGACTGTAAAAAAGTTTGTGTGTGTGTAATTTTAAGGGCCTTAAAATCAGTTTAATTCATTCTTTATATCTCTGTTATTGCTTTGAATTCAAGTAAATCAGACTCTAGACAACATAAGTTTTACATGGAATTTAAAGCTCAATACAATTTTTAATGCCAAAAGAAAAAAAAAAAAAAAGAAAAAAAAAAGAAAGAAAATACATCCAATCAGTAAACACAAGGGAAATGCTAAAATATACAAGACAGAAGACTCAGACCTGAAAAAAAAAAATCAAATTAGAACAAAAACAGTACAATGGAAAACACAGTATCACAGTATCACAGTATCGCCAAGGTTGGAAGAGACCTCGAGGATCATCGAGTCCAACTTGTAGCCACAGACCTCATGACTAGACCATGGCACCAAGTGCCACGTCCAATCTCCTCTTGAACACCTCGAGGGATGGGGATGCCACCACCTCCCCGGGCACCACATTCCAATGACTAATGACTCTCTCGGTGAAGAACTTTCTCCTCACCTTCAGCCTAAACTTCCACTGGCGCAGCTCGAGACTGTGTCTCCTTGTTCTGGTGCTGGTTGCCTGGGAGAAGAGACCAAACCCTTCCTGGCTACAACCACCTTTAAGGTAGTTGTAGAGGGCAATGAGCCTCCTCTTCTGCAGGCTAAACATTCCCAGCTCCCTCAGTCTCTCCTCATAAGGCTTGTGCTCAAGGCCCCTCACCAGCCTTGTTGCCCTTCTCTGGATGCATTCAAGTGTCTCAATGTCCTTCTTAAATTGAGGGGCGCAGAACTGGACACAGTACTCAAGGTGCGGCCTAACCAATGCAGAGTACAGGGGCACAATGACTTCCCTGATCCTGCCAGCCACACTATTCCTAATGCAGGCCAGGATGCCATTGGCCTTCTTGGCCACCTGGGCACACTGCTGGCACATGTTTAGGCAGCTGTCAATCAGCACCCCCAGGTCCCTCTCTGTTTGGGAGCTCTCCAGCCACTCTGACCCCAGCCTGTAGCTCTGCAAGGGGTTGTTGTGGCCAAAGCGCAGAACCCGGTGCTTGGACTTGTTGAATGCCATCCTGTTGGACTCCTCCCACCTGTCCAGTTGATAGAGGCCCCTCTGCAGAGCCCTTCGACCCTCTAACTGACTAATATCTGCTCCTAACTTGGTGTCATCTGCAAATTTGCTGATTCCTAACTCAACCTTCTCATCCAGATCATCAATGAAGATGTTAAAGAGGATGGGGCCCAGCACTGATCCTTGGGGGATGCCACTGGTGACTGGTCGCTAGCTGGACGTGGCACCATTCACCACCACTCTCTGGGCTCGGCCCTCCAGCCAGTTCCTAACCCAGCACAGAGTGTTGCGGTCCAAGCCATGAGCTGACAGCTTAGACAGCAATTTGCTGTGGAGGATGGTGTCAAAGGCCTTGCTGAAGTCCAGGTGGACTACATCCACAGGCCTCCCCACATCCACAGGCCTCCCCACATCCACCAGACGGGTCACCTGATCATAGAAGGAGATCAGGTTGGAGAGGCAGGACCTGCCCTTCCTAAATCCATGTTGGCTGGACCCGAGCCCTTGGCCATCCTTCAGGTGCGCAGTTATTACCACCAGGATAATCTGCTCCATAATTTTCCCTGGCACTGAGGTCAGGCTGACTGGCCTGCAGTTTCCAGGTTCCTCCATCCAACCCTTCTTATGGATGGGGACCACATTGGCCAGTTTCCAGTCATCTTGGACCTTACCAGTGAACCAGGACTGGAGGAAAATGATGGAGAGTGGCTTGGCCAGCTCATCTGCCAGCTCTCTCAGCACCCTAGGATGGATCCCATCCGGTCCCATGGACTTGTGAGTGTCCAAGTGGCTCAGCAGGTCCCGACCTAATTCCGCATGGATTTCCAGGGCATTACACTGCTCCCTGACCCCATCACCCAGCTCAGGAGGCTACTCGTCCTGAACTCCTGTCTTGCTGTTAAAAATTGAGACCAAGAAGGTGTTCAGGACCTCAGCCTTTTCCTCCTCTTCAGTCACAGTGTTCTCCTCCAGGTCCAATAAGGAGTTGCCCTTCTTTTTAGTGTTAATGTATTTGTAAAAATGTTTTTTATTATCTTTCACAGAGGTGGCCAGCTTCAGTTCCAACTGGGCCTTTGCCTCTCTAATTTTTTTCCTACATAATCTAACAGCTTTCTTAAACATACCTCAAGAAGCCTTCCCCTCCTTCCAAAGATGATACAGCCTCTTTTTTTCCCCTTAAATCCTCCAGGAGCTTCTTGCTCATCCAGGGCAGTCGCCTTCCCCACCGGCTCGTCTTTTGGCACATGGGAACTGCCAGTTCCTGTGCCTTCAAGAGCTCCTCTCTGAAGTAGGCCCAACCAGCCTGAATCCTTCGGTTCTTGAGGGCTGCTACCCAGTGAGTTTTACAAATAAGTTTCTTAAACAGGCTGAAATTTGCCCTCCAGAAGTCCAAGGTGAAGGTGCTGTTGGTGCTCCTCCCTATCTCCCTGCATATTGAAAACTTCACTATCTCGTGGTCATTGCACCCTAGGCAGCCTCCCATGATCACATCTCCCACCAGCCCTTCTCTAGGAGAACAGCAGGTCAAGCAGAGCCTGGCCTCTGGGAGGCTCACTTAACAGCTGCATCAGGAAGCAGTCCTCCATGCACTCCAGGAATCTTCTGGACTGCCTCCTCTCTGCTGAATTAAGTTTCCAGCAGATATCTGGCAGGTTGAAGTCACCCACAAGGACAAGATGTGATGATCTTGAGACAGCCTCCAATTGCTTGCAGAATAATTCGTCAACCTCCTCATCCAGGTTGGGTGGTCTATAACAGACTCCAACCAGGATGTCAGATTTGTTAGGCTGCCCTATGATTTTAACCCACAGGCTCTCAATCCCTTCTTTCTCTACCTCAAGTTCTGTGGCAGAGAGTGACTCCCTAATATACAGAGCCACATCTCCCCCTCTTCTCCCTCACCTGAATGTTGACTTGGAATATAAGGAAAATGAAAAATGTTGTCTAGAGTTTGTGGTCGACACTGCAGAATTTCTGTCCAATGCTAAATAAAAATAAGAATTCCTTAACCAGCAGTAAGTAAAAAAAAAAAATATATTCTTCAAAGTAAGAAAAGACATTGGATGTGAAACTTTCTCATAACCTTTCCATTAATGTGCACTGAATATGGATAAAATGTAGGAGAGTTGCTCTTATTTTTTGTTTGCTTTTGGTCTTTTCCCTTTCTGAAGGAGAAAACCTTTGACTATATATCAGGAAAAAGGGAGGAGAGGAAACTATTGCAAACCATACTAACATTAATTATTCAACACATGGTCAGATTTATTGCAATCATTATCTCTTGTACTTACAGGCCACACAGGGTCTTATGCCTTAATGCTATTTCTGGAACCTGAAGATCAGAAATATTTTGTCTAGCTTTTTGACTTTTTGAACAAGATAATGTAATTTCCTACAGTTATTAAATGAGATGATGAACACACTCTTTACTTAAATATGCTAAATAGATGGAATTATCATAAGGGCATTAACTTTGTCTCTTGGAACTATAAAAGGCTGTTAGAAAAGTCATATTTTAGTGAGCTACTTGATATTCAGGCTCCTGGTGTAGACGATTTAACTGGAATATTACACTTCATTTGCAAAAAACTAGAATATTACCATCTTAGCATTCTTCCTACATTCTGTAAGATGATTACAGGTCACAGTTTTATTTGCACTGCTTGTGGTTTGAATTCTAATATTTTTATATTTTGCAGAAAAATATGATTGTGGTATAGGCTAGAGAGAGAGAAAATTGAAACCTATTCATTTTTTTTTTGTGTTTCCCAATAATTATAAAGGTACTCACTGAATTTTTCATTCCACACATGCCTTAGTTTTGTATCTTTCTGACAAAAATGCAGCGTTTTATACAATCTAAGCTGAAGAATTGTGATGTGACTGTCACATCATTTACTAAGCAGAGATGGGAGATAACTGTTAAATCATGACTAGCTATTGCTGAATGTTTGAAGGAATGAAACAGCCTTACATCATGGGAGTACTTTTAACCAAAATCCTCTCATTAGTGTCTGGATTATCCACAGCACTGTACAGCACCCTTGGTTACTTCTTGCTCCAGTGAGTAAACAATAATTTGTAGAAACAGAAGTGGAAACATTTTTCTTCTTCTTTTTACTTCCCCACCACCACCACCAATATATTCTCACCATTCATATGTTATTCCAAGTCTTCATTTACATTAAAGTTTACCCATAGATATAGAAGGTGTACCCCTTCTTATCCCATGCCTCTAAAAGAAGGTGAGAGCACCTGACCCATAACTTAGAGTCGATATTATAGCATAGCCAAAGGTTTTGCAGAGCAATTTTTATGCTGAGGGTTTGGTGGTTAAGAATGCAGAGTTTTTCTGTGAACAGCTGCTTTTCATTCCTGTCCTCATAATTTCTTTCAGGGGTGCTTTGGAAAGAATCTAAATACACTAATGAAAGATTCCAATCCCAGGGAAAGCCTAAAGAAAGGAGAAATGTAATAGCTACTTTAAAATATGTCTTTATTAAAAATGCATGCTATTATGATGTTATAAACATACACCAATACTGAAGATATTCTCTATTTTAGACAGCTGAAATCAGCTCGAAACTTGTCATTAAGCTGCAGTCCTTTTCTACATGGGCAGCAGCACAAAGTTATTGGTATTTCAGGTCCCTTTTATGCAGTCCACCAGAACTTTTGTCATCATTTTCTGTTAGTGTCTTGCTCGCAACATACAACGGGGAAAAAAAAAAAAAAAATTAGCTAAATATTTGACAGACAGTGCTAGATTGTGTATTCTTTGCAATTTTAATTCCTTACTTGGTAACATAATGGCCACACCATCACAGCAGCTGAAAAGTCTGAAGGTAGCATCTCCTGACTCCTTTCAGCTCTTTGCCACAGTATTCACAAGATTGAAATTACTTTGTGTTAGAAAGAACCCTCAAAGGTCATATTGTCCAACCCCTCTGCAATGAGCAGGGACACCTCCAACTATATCAGGCTGCCCAGGGCCACGTCAAGTCTGATCTTCAATGTCTCCAGGTATGGGGCCTCAACCACATTCCTGGGCAACCTGTTCTAATGTTCTACTACCCTCATGCTAAAGAACTTCCTCTTTGTCACCAATCTAAATCTACCCTGCTCCAGCTTAAACCCACTGCTTAAAACCACTTCTATTGCTACAAGCCCTTCTAAACAGTCCTTCAACAGTCTTCTTGTAGGTTCCCTTCAGAAATTGAAATGTAGCTATAAGGTCTCCCCAGAGCCTTCTCTTCTCCAAGCTGAACAGCCTCAATTCTCTCAGCCTGTCTTCACTGGAGGGGTGCTCCAGCCCTCTGATCATCTTTGTGGCCATTTTCTGGCCCCACTCCAGCAGGTGTTTGTCTTGTTTGTGTTGGGGGTCCCAGAGAGGGACACAGTACTCCAGGTGATGTCTCACAAGAGCAGAGTAGAATGGTATAATCACCTCACTTGTCCTGCTGGCCACACTTCTTTTGATGCAATCTAGGATGTGATTGGCCTTTTGGGTGCAAGTAAACATTGTTAGCTCATGTCCAACTTCTCATCCACCAGTACCCCCAAGTCCTTTTCTGCATGGCTGTTCTCAATTTCATCATCTCCCAGCCTATAACGATATGTTGGATTGACCTGGCCTTGTGCTTTGACTTATTTAACCTCATGAGATTCTCCTCAGCCCACCTCTCCAGCCTATACAGGTCCCCCTGCATCCTTCAGTCTTATCAACCACACCACTCAGCTTGGTATAATCTGCAAACTTGCCGAGGATACACTCAATCTGTATGTAGCACTGATGAAGATACTGAACAACACTGGTCCCAGAACAAACCCCTGAGGGACACGTAATGTCTCCACCTGGACATTAAACCATTGACCACAAGCCTTTGAACACCCAACTAATTCCTTATCAACTAAAGAGTCCATCCAGTAAATGAATCTCTCTCTAGCTTAGAGAGAAGGATGTTATGGGAGGCTGTGTCAAAGGCCTTGCAGAAGCCCAAATAGATCGCATTTATTTCCCTTCCCGTGTCCACTCTTGTAGTCATTCTGTTGTAGAAAACCACTAAATTGGTGAGCCATGACTTGCCCTTAGTGAAGCCATGCTGGCTGTCTCAAATGACCTCCCTGTTCTCCATGTGCCTGATCAGATCTATCAAGATCTGTTCCCTGATCTCCCCAGGCACAGAGCTGAGGCTGACAGGTTGGTAATTCCCAGGGTCCTCTTTTTCACTATTTTAAAAAAATGTCTGAAATGTTTTCCTTCTTCCATTCTCCAGGGACTTCACCTGACTGCCAGGACTTTTCAAATATCACGGAGAGTGGCTTGGTAACTATATCAGCCAATTTTTCCATTGGGTCCCATAGATTTATGCGCATTGAGGTTCAAGTGGTCCTGATCTTGATCTTCTCTTACAGTAGGAGGGACTTTACCATGTTGATCTGCATGCAGTGGTTCATCAGCTCAGGAGCGGGTTGGAGACAGATTGTCAGTGAAGACTGAGGCAAAATATTATTGAATACTTCATCCTTCATGTCTGGTGATGCCGACTGTCCATTCTCACTCCTCAGAGGGGAAATTCTTTCTTCAACTGGTTGATGTACCTGTAGAAGCCTTTCTTGTGATTCTTTGCATCCTTTGTTAGGTTCAGCTCTAGTTGTGCCTCAGCCTTCCTGACCTCATACCTACAAAATCAGGTGGTGTTCCTATACTCCTTCCAGGTTGTCTGTCTCTGCTTCCACTGTCTGCACAGTTCCCTCTTGCTCTCTAATTTGTCCAGTAGGTCTCTATACAAACCATACTGGTCTCTTCCCTTCCCTACCATGTTTCTTGCATGTGAGGATCAAGAGCTCTTGCTCTCTAAGGATACAGTCCTTAAAGATCCACCTCAGCTCTCTTCCCTGAGGATCCTTTCTCTTGGGATCCTGATGACTCCCTAAGGTGTTGGAAGTTTGTCTTCCTAAAATTTAGAGTCCTGACTACACTCCTTGCCTATCCCATATCCCTTAAGACTTCCAGTTCTACCACTTGATGACAACTGCAGCCCAGGCTGCCCCAAGTCTTGATATCACTGATGTCTATTATCTGGCTCACGAATTTATCATTGAAGCACTGTAGCAGTCTCCTCAATTGTCTACAGCTTACCATGTTATTTTGCCAGAAGATGTAAGGGTAGTTGAAGGACAAGCCCTGCAAGCACAAAGCTTCCTGTAGCTGGAGTAGAAGGCTTCTTGGGCTCCCCTTGATCAACTGGCCTGTAGTAGATGCCAATCAGAAGGTTTCCTTTCTTACTTTTGTCTCTAAATCTTATCCATAAGCTATTAAACTGTTTGTATCAGTTTTTCAGGAACAATTCTTTGCACTCTATTCCTTTCCTGATATGGAGGGAAACACCTCCACCCCTCTTTCCTCACCTGTCCATTCTGAACAGCCTGTAGCCATCAGTAGGTACACTTCATTTGAAGGACTCATCCCACCAATGTCAGTAATGGCTACCAGGTCATAGCTTTCTAAACATACAATAGCTTCCAACTGCTTCCCAAGCTATGTGCATTTGTGTAGAGGTTTCATCTGGGCAGTTGGCTGCATCACTTTCTTACCAGTATTCCCCTAAATTCCCTTGAGATGTTTCATGGGATTTTCCTGGAGGGCTTCTGTTCGTCACAGTATCACAGTATTGCCAAGGTTGGAAGAGACATCGAGGATCATCGCTTCCAACCTGTCACCACAGACCTTATGACTAGACCATGGCACCAAGTGCCACGTCCAATCTCCTCTTGAACACCTTGAGGGATGGGGACTCCACCACCTCCCTGGGCAGCCCATTCCAATGACTAATGACTCTCTCTCTCAGTGAAGAACTTTCTCCTCACCTCGAGCCTAAATTTCCCCTGGTGCAGCTTGACACTGTGTCCTCTTGTTCTGGTGCTGGTTGCCTCGGAGAAGAGACCAAACCCTTCCTGGCTACAATCACCTTTAAGGTAGTTGTATCACAGTATCACAGTATCACAGTATCGCTAAGGTTGGAAGAGACCTCAAGGATCATTGAGTCCAACCTGTAACCACAGACCTCATGATTAGACCATGGCACCAAGTGCCACGTCCAATCTCCTCTTGAACACCTCGAGGGATGGGGATGCCACCACCTCCCCGGGCACCACATTCCAATGACTAATGACTCTCTCGGTGAAGAACTTTCTCCTCACCTCCAGCCTAAACTTCCCCTGACGCAGCTTGAGACTGTGTCCCCTTGTTCTAGTGCTGGTTGCCTGGGAGAAGAGACCAAACCCTTCCTGGCTACAACCACCTTTAAGGTAGTTGTAGAGGGCAATGAGCCTCCTCTTCTGCAGGCTAAACAATCCCAGCTCCCTCAGTCTCTCCTCATAAGGCTTGTGCTCAAGGCCCCTCACCAGCCTTGTTGCCCTTCTCTGGATGCATTCAAGTGTCTCAATGTCCTTAAACTGAAGGGCCCAGAACTGGACACAGCACTCAAGGTGCGGCCTAACCAATGTAGAGTACAGGGACACAATGATCTCCCTGCTCCTACTGGCCACACTATTTCTAATACAGGCCAGGATGCCATTGGCCTTCTTGACCACCTGGGCACACTGCTGGCACATGTTTAGGTGGCTGTTGATCAGCACCCTCAGGTCCCTCTCTGCTTGGGAGCTCTCCAGCCACTCTGACCCCAGCCTGTAGCTCTGCGTGGGGCTGTTGTGGCCAAAGTGCAGCACCCGGCACTTGGACTTGTTGAATGCCATCCCATTGGACTCCGCTCATCTGTCCAGTTGGTCAAGGTCCCTCTGCATAGCTTTTCGACCCTCTAACTGACTAATATCTGCTCCTAACTTGGTGTCATCTGCAAATTTGCTGATTCCTAACTCAACCTTCTCATCCAGATCATCAATGAAGATGTTAAAGAGGATGGGGCCCAGCACTGATCCTTGGGGGATGCCACTGGTGACTGGTCGCCAGCTGGACGTGGCACCATTCACCACCACTCTCTGGGCTCGGCCCTCCAGCCAGTTCCTAACCCAGCACAGAGTGTTGCGGTCCAAGCCATGAGCTGACAGCTTAGCCAACAGTTTGCTGTGGAGGATGGTGTCAAAGGCCTTGCTGAAGTCCAGGTAGACCACATCCACAGGCCTCCCCACATCCACCAGACTGGTCACCTGATCATAGAAGGAGATCAGGTTGGAGAGGCAGGACCTGCCCTTCCTAAATCCATGTTGGCTGGACCCGAGCCCTTGGCCATCCTTCAGGTGCGCAGTTATTGCCGCCAGGATAATCTGCTCCATAATTTTCCCTGGCACTGAGGTCAGGCTGACTGGCCTGCAGTTTCCAGGTTCCTCAATCCAACCCTTCTTATGGATGGGGACCACATTGGCCAGTTTCCAGTCATCTTGGACCTTACCAGTGAACCAGGACTGGAGGAAAATGATGGAGAGTGGCTTGGCCAGCTCATCTGCCAGCTCTCTCAGCACCCTAGGATGGATCCCATCCGGTCCCATGGACTTGTGAGTGTCCAAGTGGCTCAGCAGGTCCTGACCTAATTCCACATGGATTTCCAGGGCATTACACTGCTCCCTGACCCCCTATCCTCCCTGACCCTGATCCTCAGGATCCCCCAGTGAGTTGTTCCTCTGTTTGTCACAGGCAAGCTTAATTTCTTCCCCCTCCCCTTCACATCTGGTTTAAAGTCCCATCAATTAATCTTGCTAGTTCCTGGGGAAAGACTCTCCTTCCCCTTTGAGAATGGTGGTTTCCATCTGACACCACTAAGCCTGGTACCCTGTAGGCTAATCCATTGTGAAAAAAACCAAAATTTGATGCTGACACCAGACATGGAGCCATGTATTAATGGAATGGATTTATCTGTTCCTTACAGCATCTGAGCCCACCACTGGAATGAGGGAAGAAAAGAAAGTCTGTGCCCCTGATTCTCTCACTAACTATCCTAGACCCCCAAATGTCAACCCTAGATGTCTATTACCAGAAAAAAAAAAAAAAACAGTGTGCCTCGATCTAGTTTGATCTAGCATGCAGCACTTACCATTGCTGCTTCTCAGATCCTTCTGTGATCATGCCAAAATGGTGACATAGAGGAATAGAATTTATTTGAACATTCTTGTCAAGTGAACATAGTTAACATATTATTGCTGGGATTTTGAAAAGATATTTTTTTTCTTTTTAAAACATTTAAACACTCAACTTTGATGCTGTGGTGGGTTGAAGAGCAGATTCTCCCTTCCCTCCCACCACGGGCAGGAAAAAAAAAAACCTCAGACAAAGAGATTGCAAAAGTGGTGGAGAGTTTAAATGGAAAAGCAATGAATATTTTAAAGAGAACCACAAGCACAGTGACAAAAGAGATCCCAAAGCATACCCAGAATCATCCCAACATTTCCCTTTCCCCACCAGAGGGTACACCCAAAAACCTCCAGGGCTCTTTCTTTCCACCCCCCTCTTCCACTGTTATGCTAATCTCAGCTGGCCAGATCTGAGATTGCCTTTTCCCTTTCTCCTCCTGGCCTTGGGCCTAGCCAGGCCCCAAGAGGCCTTAAAGATGATTCCTCCTCCATTACCAGATAGGGACCATCTCCATAGGAGTGGTGAGGGAAGAAAGAGGAAGTTCAGGACTCTGCAGGTGGTTTTATAAGGGAACAGGGCATTATGGGATGAAATACATAGCTTCCCGTGTCCACCCACTGTACTGGACCCTCGGGACATCACAGATATACCTTGTGTGGTGGCAACAAGAGGCACTCAGCCTAAACCACCACAGATGCCAGTCCAAACTAGCAAAAGCAATGCAGACAGACAGTTCTTGTATTAACAGTGTTTGTATAAAAGAGGAGCTAATCCTTAAGGATTACCCTTTTTGGCTTCATCAGTTCTAGTGAGTCTCCCTCTGAATGTACCAAATAAACTTCATATCTTTTAGCATTTGTTTTAACTGTATTCATTTTCCAATGAAAAATTTAAAATGTAATTTAAAAAATAAATTAATAAAGACATATTTTTTCCAATAAGCCTTTCCCAAAAGAGAAGAAATATTCTTAAAACACACAAATTTATAGGTCTGTTATTTTAATAATATACCAAATAGTTAAAGAAAAGTGGATAAAATATGTTCAAAAGTAATGAACTTTCCAAAGATATTACAGCAGGTGTACTACCAATAAGACACAGCTTAAAGTCTTAAAAGGTCATTTTCAATTCATACTGAAACCTGTATCTGTTCTGCATGTACTCTAAAAGGTTGTGTGCAACAGAGTAGAAAAAGAAATTATTTTAATCCACTAAATATTGTTCTGATACAACCTTCAAAGATAAAAAAATGCCAATTTAGTAACCTAAGGCATTTAGAATATTCTGGTGTTGCAAGTATTTGCCTATTTTACATGGTCATGTGACAGTCCATTTAAAATATGAATGCAGTCTTTTATGGTAGAGGAAAGTCCTATAGAAAAAAAACTGAAAAAATAAAAAACAGAAAATAGCAAAACCAAGAAAACCCCAAACAAATTTGAATTTTTAAACGAAGTGTTGGTCAAGATACGTTCTACTACTCTGCTGTAGTCAAAGGATGCAAGAGTCATAACCATCTAGATAATGTGGACAAATTATTTGGACATCCTAAACTAGAGTCCTTGCAGAATTACTGAGAAAGGCATAAACAGACCCTGAAGTCATGCAAGGGCTGATCTCATTCCCAGCATGAAACCATTCCGCTTCCAAACTGTGGTTATTAATGCACTGGCAGCTGAACTGTAAGATGCTGTTCTGGCAGCTTTTAGCAGCAGAATGGAAAACAGACTCCTTTCCGCCATAAATGCTGTCTTTCCTGGTATGTGAGACTGGCAGTAGTAGAAAGCTTTTGTGCTGGCTCTCCACACTGTAATTTGCCATTAAGTAACAAAATCTTAAGTAGACAGATAGGGCTTTGTTCATCTGCTTTAACAATGGGCAGAACTTTTCCTGATAGAAATGCAAGCTACTAAAATGTTGTCTAAAATAAAAAAAAAAAAATCTGGGAAGGAATAATAAATTGTACCAGTACAGGTCATGAGGTGATCTGCTGGAGAAGAGCCCTGTGCAGAAGGACCTGAGAGTCCTGGTGGACAACAATTTATCAATGGGACAGTAATGTGCTCTTGTGGCCAAGAGGTCCAATGGGATCCTGGGGTTCATTAAGAGGAGTATATACAGCAGATCCAGGGAGGTTGTCCTCCCCCTCTACTCTGCCCTGGTGAAACATCATCTGGAATATTGTGTCCAGTTCTGGGCTCTCCTATTCAAGAGGGACAGAGTGCTACTCAAGAGAATCCAACGGAGGGCTACAAGGAAGATTAAGGGACTGGAGCACTGCTCTATGAGGGGAGACTGAGAGCCCTGGGGCTATTTAGTCTGGAGAAGAGAAGACTGAAACGGGATTTAATAAATATTTACAAATATCTGAGGGCTGGGTGTCAAGAGGGAGGGGACAGGCTCTGCTCAGTTACACCCTGTGATAGAACAAAAGGCTATGGATATAAACTACAGCACAGGAGGTTCCACCTCAACATGAGGAGGAACTTCTTCACTGTGAGGGTCACAGAGCACTGGAACAGGCTCCCCAGAGGTGTTGTGTAATCTCCTTCTCTGGAGACTTTCAGGACCCATCTGGATGCATTATTGTGACACCTGTGCAAGATTCTATGGTTCTTTGCTGGCAGGGGGGTTGGACTTGATGATCTCCTGAGGTCCCTTCCAACCCCTTATGCTCTGTGATCCTGTGACAGTCACATACTAGCAAGTTTTAAAGAATGAACATGTGCAACCTTGGCAAAAATGTGTGTCATATTTCATTTAGTATGATAATGTGGTTTCATTACTTTTTAATTGAATTATACTTAGCTAATACTTGACAACTAAGATTCCTTATTTTATAGGAAGCCATTTTACAATGCAAGAAGTTTTAAGTGATCAACTAATTGGAAGAGCTTTCTGAATGTCAAGCATTATGTAAATGAATGTCCTAGCCTATTTAACCTACTCTTCTAATGTAATTTTGTGAACTGTGTCCAAAGAGTATGCTGAGTTACTACAGTGATACAAAGAGTAAGATTTTTACAATGAGCTTTCATTTCTTCTTTCTTCTACCTTTAGTGTTAGTCACATTATTCTGGAAAGTCATTATAAAAAACCTCTTTTCCACACCAGTTTGATAACTGTATTTACAAGTTTAGCTTATTCAGTGGAATGTATTTTTATACAAACAAAATTATCCTTTAAATCTTACATATAAGTGATTCTAATCATGTTTGTTGCTGTAGTGGCATTAAAACTCCCACTTGGATTTCTTTTCACCTCACCTTCCCCAGTCTGGACCAGTAAGGATTATGCTGAATTTCTCTATCACTTTCCACAGGTATGTTTTTCATCTTACAAGCTCTAAACTTCGTTTATAAACATATATTGGTACTTCATGGACTGCTCTGAGCAGGTGAGTGTTCAAGGTGGAGTCAGGTAATTCAAAACCCTTTCCTGGCAGATGCCTTTAACTTGGTTTTATCATTTTCCATTACCAGGGGTTTTACAGTGCTCACAACAGATCATTTCTGTGCTGTATTATACCTTGAATCACAACAATTGCTTGGTGTCTGTGGTTGTAATTTACTTCCATTTCTATTTGTCTTATCCCTGGTAAAAAGAAGGAAGAATCTGAGAACCATTACCAAGTTTATCTTCATTTTATACCAGGAAAAACCTTGAGGCTCCATCCAGAATATTGTGCTTATTTCTGGAGCACCTCTCCTATGAAAATAGGCTGAGAGCTGGAGTTTTTCAGCCTGGAGAAAAGAAGACTCCAGGGAGACCTTACAGCAGCCCTCAGTGTTTGAAGGGGGCCTCTAGGATAGCCAAAGAGGGACTTCTGGCAAAGGAATGTAGTGACAGAATGAGGGGTAGTGGCTTCAAACTAGAAGAAATTAGATTTACATGAAACATTAGGAAGAAATTCTCCACCATGAAGGTGGTGAGGAAATTGAACACATTGTGCTGTGTGACCGTTCGAGGCTGTGCCTTTAAGAAAAGGACAGTACTGGGGCACTATGGCTGAATGTTTTGGCATGTTAACGAAAACAACTAGATATTCTAAACTAATTTCATTGGTGGATTGGTAAAAACGTCAGTTTTGAGCTTAAGTGCGACTGGGACTTTCCTCAGTTCACTTCTTCCCTTCTCCCTTTCCAGCTCGTCTGCCTCTGGGCTCTCTGCCAGACTGACCTTGGACAGATAGGGCCTACTAACATACTCTGCTTTATTAACAATTGCTCTTTTTCTCTCTTTCTAACCCTCTTTGGGGAAAAAGGGGAGAGAAAGGGGTACAGGGGGGAGAACCCTCCTCAGCAGAGCAGGGAATTTCGTTCCTTTATTATTGTTTTTCTTTTTACTTTGCTGTATATTTCTGTGTATATATTGTAAATACTGTAAATTGTGTATATATCCTGCATTCCCTAAAAATTGCTTATAAATATAGCATTTCCCTTTTGCTCCTCTGGCTGGCTGGCTGTGGTTATTTCTTTTTCTCCTCTTTGTGGGGGGAGAAGGCTGGGCCTTTCTCTCAAACCCACCACAGTGCTGAGAAGCTGTGGAGGCTCCAAGACTAGAAGAATTCAAAGAGGTTAGATGGGGCCTTGAGCAAGCTGGCCTAGTAGGAGATGTCCCCCATGGCAGGAGGGTGAGAATTAGATGATATTTACCGGATGATCTTTACAGGAAGTCTGTTCAGAAGTGCTTCTAGCAATAAGATATGGGGCAATTATTTTGAACTGGAACAAGGTCGATTTAGGTTGGACATAAGGAGGAAGTTCTTCATAATAAGAACAATGAAATACAGGAACAGATTGCCCAGGGATATGGTTGAGGCCTCTTCCTTGGAGACATTCAAGATCAGACCTGCTGTGGCCCTGGGCAGCCTGAGGTAGCTGATGGTATCCCCTTCTAACCCAATTGCATCCGTGAATCTTTAAAGTCTCATTGAACCCACAGCATTCTGTGATTACATGACTCTAATTCTTGCAGCATTACTTTTCTGATCACTTTTTTTTTTTTTTTTGGATCTATTCTACATCTCCTGCAATTGGTCCCCAGGCAGACCTACTTTCATTTGATCACTGTGAACAGTGTGAAATTTCACAGCTTCGTGCATAGGTGGTCCTGTTCTGGCAGGGCAGTTGGAGTAGATGACCTCTCAAGGTACCTTCCAGCCCCTAACATTCCGTGATTCAGCCCCAGTGGATATTGGCAAGTTAAGACAAGTGAGTCCCAGTTGGGCATTGTTTCCTTAGAAAAAGGACATCTAGTATTCTGTATATTCCACTTCTGGATAATTTATATACTTAAATACAACACAGTGGTCAGAGACTTACCACCATAAGAAGTAGCATGAGCTAATTCCTTATATACAGTTACACCAGCACCAATCACACCAGCACTGGAATCAAGCACATCAGCCCAGCACTGGGATCTATCCCTAGCCCTATGTCTGCTGACCACAGTGGCATTTCTTACCTCACCAACTTAATCTCTTATAGGGAGTTGTTCTGCCCTACCATCCCTGCTTCCAGTTTAACCTCTTTTGCTTTCAGACCTTCTTGCCATTTATGCCAGTCTTGGTCAGGAATTATTGTTGCTGATTGATTATAGTGTCAATATTCCCTTGACCAGGCAAAGAATGATTCAAAATCCACAGTACTATGAAGGAGGCTTTTGTGAAAACTGAAGTATTGAAAAACATCTACTATTTAACAGTAAAGTAAGACTCATTCTTTGTAGTGTGTTTTTTTTTTTTTTAGATGCATTTTTAATCCAATTGTTCATGTTTGCAAGTATACATTAATAAAGTGTATCCTTGAGATTAGTTTATTAACATTATAATCACAGGATTATTACATTGGGTAAGATTTCCTATCTAAGGGGGGGTCCTAACACACAGACCCTAGCTCTCCCTTTTCAAACATAACTTCATGAGTGCTCTTTTTCCCCCCTTGTTTTGTTTTCTTTCTTTTTTTTTTTTTTTTTTTTTTCCCCTTAAAATCTTAAGTACTTGGCTGTTTTCAGCAGTTCAGGAATTTAAGAGATTAAGTGCTCAATTATGAAAAAAAAAATATAATTCTGTAGTGGCTATAAAAGCAGTAAATGCCTGATTATTTAGCTATAAAAGGCAGCTAAAGCTCCTATTTCCTTTAATTAGAGTGGAATATTTTCTGCACCTTAAAACAGTCAGACTTTAATGTATGTCCAGCACATTTTACTTTAAATGTGAGACATCAGCATCTGAAATCCATCTTTCTCCATCCAGCCTAAGCTTTCTCTAAGTAGTTTAAGCTTTTTCTGTCCAGCTGACTCAAGGTTTGATGTACATGACTAAATATGGAAAAATTATTTTATTTCTGTCTTTCCTTAATTGTCCATAAAGCTCAATACTGTCTATCATCCTCTCTATTCCCCAGGCTCTGCCTAGCTCTGGTCTCTTCTCCCAGGCAACCAGCACCAGAACAAGAGGACACAGTCTCAAGCTGCGCCAGGGGAGGTTTAGGCTGGAGGTTAGGAAGAAGTTCTATACAAAGACAGTGATTGCCCATTTGAATGTGCTGCCTGGGGAGGTGGTAGCGTCACCATCATTGGAGGTGTTTAGGAGGAGTCTTGATAGGGTGCTTGGTTGCACGGTTTAGTTGATTAGATAGGTTGGATGCAATGATTTCAAAGGTCTCTTCCAACCTGGTCTGGTCTGGTCTGGTCTGGTCTGGTCTATTCTATTCTATTCTATTCTATTCTATTCTATTCTATTCTATTCTATTCTATTCTATTCCACATTTCTCAGGACTACTTTTTCTGAATGCCTCTGTTCACCTTTGAATATGTGCATAAGAGAAAACCTGAAGATCTGTACTCCAATATAGTCATCTGTTTAGTCTCATCAAGGACAACACAGAGAAGCTGAATCACAAAGGACCTGCAGCTTAAATTACACAGATATACAAAAATGAAAACACAATCTACTCATTATCCACTTATAATGAGCAGTGAAAAGAGGGGCTTTTTGACACAAATGACATGCAAGTCTAAAGTTTGTCTTTTTGTTCTTATGTCAATGCAACACAATGCAATAATGAGATTACTCCTCCCTCTGTAAAATATTGCAGGGATAAATTTGCTTTTACAAATTTTCTAAATGTCTTCTGCTCCAGAAAATACAGCCTCAAAAACTGAGGGTAACTTTTAAATTGAATTTTCAGTTTGCAATTAAATATAAAAAGATCCATGCACTTGGAACAGAGTCAATGCAGTCCTTAATTGTAAAAGGATAAATCATCCAGCAAGGCAATATTTTCTAGTATCTTTCTTCCTCACAAATTTTTGGAGACAGAAAATCCTGGAACCATAAAAAAAAAAAATAAAATATTTCTGCTCCAGATGAAGTTACTCCTTACCCAGATTCCTGTAAGTGTGTGTGGAAAACATTTTGCAAGAGAAGAACACATTGCTTCTGCCAAGAAGAAAGATTTATGCTGCCCTATTGAAGCATATAATTTCCTAGTAAATTATGGTAGCGCCTTGAAGAACAAATCCCAATGATATGTAAAGCTATTCTCATCAGCTCTTCTTCCTACCTTTTCACTGCCCTGAAGACATATTTGAGTGATGAAAACATGTTAAGACTAGATCTTAAATGAAAACATATTGAGAGGTATATGCATATTAACAGGAGATGACTTTTTTTTTTCCTGTATAAATTAAAATTGTTGAAAGCTAAAATCACGGTTGCAACAGAAGATATTGCAGCATATTAAACACCAAACAGCTGATGCTACAATACCATGAACTCACGATTATTTATTTATAATACATTCTGAACTGGAAGAATCTAATAATCATTAATATTCAAACTGGATGAAGAGGTACTTAATTTGTCAAGGTTACCTCTCCTAAAATCCGTTTCCCTTCCCAGGATGGTGTTGTAGTACACCATCCAGCAGACTTGTTTGAGCAACCAAAAAACCATGACTTTGCAGCAAAAATTGAAGTGCTTAATAAGCTGGCACTCAGCACTTCAGGAAACAGTTAGCATGATAATACTTTGGAATTGTATTTTTCAGCTGCATAGAGAAGAATGAACTGCAATCTCAGCCTGGCCTTCAAAGTATCCATTAAAGATTAATTAAGTATGACACCATTTTCTTTTAGTATCATTCTCGTGTGTGAATATCCTGTTATTCAAATACTAAAGAAATTTAAAATAAATTTAAAACACAACAAATTTAAATTGTTTTAATTTCTTTTTTTTGTATGTGAGAATTTGACCTATGCATAATCATCACTCATTTTGTTAAGTGGTTGTTAAAAAGTGATATTCATCAGGACAGTGTAGTGAAGGATGCTTATGGTCAGGATTGTGCCCCAAACATTTGTGTAGGATATATTTCTCTGTGTATTAACCCTCCTTTGTTCCCCCTCCTTTCTGGAGGCAGCAGGTGGGATCCTGGCACCACTGAGTCCAGGTAAACAGCCTACCTGGGCATGGTCTCACCCCTGTAGTACACAAAAGGCAGGCTATATGTTTGTTTCCCTGGGTAGAGCATATAGTTAGACCATATTTGGTAGGTGTCAGTTCATTGGTTAATCTTTGTGTTAGCAATAGATGCTTATTGGACCAGTATTCACTGGGGCAAATGGTAAATAGGGATCGTTTAGTAAATGAGCCCCCCCACCTCGGTGTTGGAGCCTGTGTGTGCACGTGCCAGTGCTTCAAGAGGCCTCATGGTCCTTTTGCCACCGTCACCCAGCTGCGTGCGGTGCCGTGGACAGCACTCTGTGGGATCAATTGCTGCGTGATCCATCGTTGTAGGAGAAAACCTGGTAGACCGTGTGAACCAGCGTTGCTGACCTACCACTGCCCCCCTCCGAGTGAGGAACCTTTTGTATCCTGGGAGAGAACAGCAGAGCCACGCAGTGCAGCCATGTGGCCGGTGCCATTTCCTGTCTCCTTATTACGGCACATCCATGCCACGTTCTCTGGCCTATAAACATTATTAAGGAAAGACTCCACGAAGTTCTCAGCTTGTGAGTAAGCCAAGCTGTTCTTTATAAAGCTTCAGTTAGGGTAGTGTTTGAATTGCTCTGGGTGGAGGGTTGCCGGTCACTGACCAACCCCTCCCCTGCCACTCTCTGACTCAGTTTCGCTTATAAGTTCTGTGAATCATTTTGATTTAAGTGCCCATACATAACACTCTGTAAAGATAGTTCCACTAACCAAATATTGATACCTGTGAAGGGTGACTGTAAATACCCCGTTACACATTTTGTACATACATATATATATAAACTTATATTTTCATTGATACATCTGCCGCTCATTTCTGAGGGCATATCCACTACAGACAGTTCATTTAAACTATTAACTCAAAGTGTTCTGGTGCACTGCTGTACAAAGGGAATTGGATTGTAAGGGAGCTAAGGATGGACATTTGTTTTTTTTCAAGATATGACATGACTGATGGTGGGAGTCGCTCAGACTCAAGTTCCACTTCCAAGGGAAGCCCTCTGTTTAAAAAGATTAAATAGAAGAGAAGGAATGCAACAAGTGAATGGCAAAGTTCTATTTATTTTACATAGAAAGTATGCTTTCAGTTTATTGGTACTTTGCCATTGTCTTTTATTTGTTCTTCCCAAGGTGATGAAAGACAGGGGAACAAATAGAACAAATCTTTGCCCTAAATGAAGTCCTTATCAGTGGACAACTTAGTCTTGGGTTAATCATTGGACTCCATGACCTTAAAAGTCTTTTCTATCCTAAATTATTTTTATGATTCTGTAATTTCAGTTTTCAGTTCAGACTTTACTAAGTAACTGAACTTTTGGAAGCTAGTGGCATGTTTCTCAGACAGTATCTGTTTGTAGTAGTGATAAGTCGTGATATTTATACACTACTGCTAAATATTGGTGTGCACACCAAGGTCACTGCTAAATCTTGTGTACATTATGTGTGTAGTAGGAGGCTGCACCTGTAGACAGGAGCAGACAGGACAGGTGACCCTAAAATGATCAATGAGGTGTTGCACTCTATGTCATAAGTAGGGTAAAGTCGATGGAACATGAGTGTCAATCTCTTTTCTTCAATGGCCAGTGTCCAAAGAAGGCTGTATCCATTTTACCTTTGATCACAATCCATGCATTCCAGAATCCAGTTTCAGAATTCAGATCCTGAATCCAGTTCCCATCTGCTGCTAAGTGCAGTCTGTGACTTTCCTAGTGCAGCATTGGTAGTGATTGTGATATAATTGCCATCCAGGGAGCCACGTTTGATATTGGTTCTGCATGTATTTCTACATATTTAATTTCATTTTATTGTTATTCCTTTCATCAAAGATATTTTAGCTTTCAAGCCTCCCTCTCTTATTCCTTTTCTTTCCCTCCTTGAAAATGGAGGGGGATTCATAGACAGCATCTGTCACTGATTTAGTGACTGACCGTGCTCCCACCCTTGGCATTCCCCTGGGCTTTATTTGAAACTGAGGATGTTTTATTGTGGGTTTGTTTTGTGTGGTTATTTTTTTCTTGGTTGGGGTTTGTTTGGGCGGGTGGTTTGGGTTTTTTTGCTGTTGTTAGGGTGGTTGGGGGTTTGGGTTTTGGTTTGCATTGCCTTTGATTGGTTTGGTTGGTTGGGGTTTTTTGGGGTTTGTTTTGGGGTTTTTTTGTTGTTTGGTTGTGTGTTTTGGTTTGGTTTTGATTTTTATATATATATAATGTTATATATATATATAATAGAATAGAATTTATATATATATATATATATATATTTATATAATGACAGTTTAAAGTCCCTTCCTTCCAACCACATTGATGTTTTTTGGTTGACATGAACATACTTATAAGCACAAATCTGAGTTGTAACTTCTGTGGATGTTAGTGGATTGGTACATAATACAGTGAACAGTGTAATTTTTGTGTGCAATTTTTGCTATTTGCAAAAAAATACGTCTTAGACTACCTTATCTATGTAATATAAGCTAACTGCAGGTATTTTCAGTAATTCAATATGCAGATGACTATTTCCAAACAATGTCTGACTAAGAATTTTTAGCAATTACTTGCTGGTAATTCAACTGCTCCCCAAAACGTCCCAAGGGTGGGTGTTTATTTTGGGACAAACTGCTCAGTTGCACTTACATCCTGTCCTGATTCATTTACCATTACTAGCATGGAAAAGGAAAAACAATCTAATGATACAACTCCTTCTGATTTCACTGTGCACTTGCAGTTAAACATTGCATTTGATTCAGATCAGTGCTAATTATTAAGATTTAGCAATCTGAAAGTGATACAGAGAAATAGAGTGCTCTGGTTTGACAATATGAAGTGAATAAAGGAAAGAAAAAACAAAACCCTACCCAATGTTTCTTTAACACTGCCACTATTGGTTGCCGTAACTGTCAAAAGAAAGTGCATCATAACCACGAAGGTGAAGGGGGAACTGCTAACCAAAGTAAAATTGATAAAACCATCTTTCCCCAAGATAAAGATGAACCTGAAGGTAAAAGAAGAAAGATGTCATCTTTCCATTTAAGATCGAGAGATATGCACAAAATGAAGTAAAAACAATCTCATTTATGGTAAAATTTCAAGTTAATGGGAAAGAAAATAAATCTCTACATAAATGCATATACTGCTTTTATATATATAGGTAAATGTGGAGTATTTTGATAGGCTTAGCCTCTGGGGAATCTTTCTGGTCTTCAGACTTTCTCAAATGCATCTCAGTTTTTTTTAGTCTTGTATTACTGTGGTTTATCTAATATGATTTTTTTTTTTTTTTTAACAGGAATTTGAAAGCCGTGTAAAATTTACTTTCAAAGGTATGGTTGTTCCTCCACTGTCTGCCTGAAAGAATTTCTACTCAGAGATTTCTTTGCACATTACCTGTGTTTAAGGTAATATTGAGGCCTTACTCTCCAGTGTTGTTAATGACCACCCTCCAATACACCTTAACAAGGCCACACCTGGAGTATTGTGTCCAGTTTTGGACTCTCCAATTGAGGAGACACAAGGGACTACTGTAGGCAGTCCAACAGAGAATTGATGATTAGGGGAATGGAGACCCTGTCTTATGAGGAGAGGCTGAAAGAACTGGGGCTGTTTAGCCTAGTGAAGGGGAGACTGAGAGGAGATCTTACCAATGCTTATCAATATCTAAAGGACAGATATCAAGAAGGGGCCAGTCTCTTTTCAGTGGTGCCCAGCCCCAGGGCATTACTCTCATGATTTTGTTTGCATATGCAGCAACTATAGCCTAGTGAAATGTTCAATGAATAGTGTATTAATTGCACCACATAGCTCTTCAGTACCGTGAAACTGCAACACTCACATACATTTGAAAGCAAGTGTCAATATACTTAATTTCTTTTATTCCCTAGCATGCATTTTCCCCATCTTTGGGCACTTTCATTCCTTGTGTAAGCCAAGAGAAGTTCTTCAACACTTAATAGTACTTATGGATTGTGAACCTTGTTACCTACATTATTTTTGGTTTTGACACTTGGTGCAATTTTGGGGAAAAGCAGCAAAGCAGAGACAATTGGATGAATCTGCTGGAATAACACTTTGTCATGCAGTCTCAGCTGAACAAGACATGCCACAAAACATTGTTTTTAGGGGAAAAAGGAAATTCTAGAATATTAATTAGTTTATATGTTGAAACAGTTTAAGTATTTCATACTTAACATCTTTCAGATGTCCCTGATGGTCACCTAATGGACTGTACAACCTCACCACAGCCTAATATTGTTGGTGAACAGGGAGAAATAACAAAATGCCATAAGGAAAGATTTATGTGACAAGAAGCAGGCACTTTAACAAGTATATTGTTTGGCCTCAAACCTCCCCGTTTCAGATCTGGGTCCATAGAAGCAATGAATAAAAAATCCAAATGGGGTTATTATCTTGACTGAATTAATTTGCTTGATGCAACACAAAATGCAATCAAATTTAATACAGACTTCAAAAGGTCAGCTTTAAGGATTAGAGCAGTTTGATCGTGAAGTGTGCCCAGAAATCTCGATCTGAGAGAGGATGATGAATTTCTTCAAATTATTATTGGAGCAATAAAAAGCACAAGGTTGAAATGTTTGAAAATTAGGTGCACTCACATAATTTCCAACTCATTGGTTTCCCATCTAGAAAAGGAGAAAATGGCCTGGGGAATTCTTTGAGGATGTGAATCATGAAAAACATTCATCTATAGGTTCAGCTTTCTGCAGAAATGGTTATTAAAGTCCCTGAAGGAAAATCAAAGGCAGCTGTAGCCCTGCAGGATATGCCTTTGGATGGTAGGAAAAGTTCATCCAAGATGAATTCCTACACAAACTGAACTTTTCTCTTCCAATGGATGCTTGTGGAGGTTTTGGTGCTCTGATGCAGAACAGCGTAAGACATCCAAGAACGTGCCAATAGAAGAGGATTTAGCATAAAGTGAAAGGATGGGGAATGCTTACCTGGCCACAGCAAGAACTAATTCTCTACATGGCGGTCTGCAAAACATTCATCTCTTTAAGCCACAGGAAGGAGGTGAACTGTCCCATTAGATGAATACTCTCCTCATTTATTTTTAACATTTTAATACTATTAGACTATCAGGGAATCATAGAATGCTAGGGGATTAAGGGACCTCCAGATATCACAGAGTCCAATCCCCCTGTAAAGCAGGACCATTTAGGGCATGTTACAGAGGAACATATCCAGGCAGGTTTTGAAGATCTCCAGTGAAGGACATACCACAACACCTCTGGGCAGCCTGTTCTTATGCTCCCTCACAGCAAAAAAGTTTTTTCTTACATTGAGATGGAATTTCCTATGATCGAGTTTATGATGATATCCAAAACCCAGCCTTGACTATCTTGGGTCTAAACATAAGTATGTTCAAAGAGAGCATTGACAAATATTGACCAAAACCATATCCTATTTTCAATCAAATTTAGTCTTGTGTAAAAATGTTTTGGTTCCAATTATCTAACTATGTTTTCTTAAAACTTCAAATGTGAAAAGTAAATTTTAATGAGGATATATATTCTCTTTAATGCAAATCATTATCTGTGTATTTTTTGCCCTTATTATAATAGTAAATTTTTCCCTCTACTTATACTAGCAGGAACAAAAGTATTATTATGGATCTTCCAAAACTGCAGTGAAAGTCTGATGTTGAGAATTTCACTTCAGCTCATTTTGCTGAAGTGCTGAGCTACATGATATAATTTTGGGGTTCTTTTTGAGATATGAAGTAGGTGCATACCAAGCTAAAACTATGGTAGTTATTGCCTTTCCCTTCTCACATCTGTAACAGTCCTGAAAAAATTAAATATGTGGAGCAAGAAGAACAAACTCTTGAAAAAAATAAATTTTCTTCAGACTGTGTGAACATTTTGTTCTTATCATGGCTTCTTTTCTGATGCTCAGTATTACAGTTTAACCTCATCAGAGCTGACAGATGAAAGCATCTGGGTGAGAAGTCATGTTCACCCAACTGCTTCCCTCAAGCAGAGATGCTGTTAGGCACAACTGACAAATGAGGCAGAAAAATTTTACCAACATCCATTCAGTCAATAAACTGGTAAACTGTGTGAAAAAAATACCTATGAACTATGAATACTGTTTACAACCAATGGAACAGACTTCATTTGTGAGAAAGGGAAGTAATATTTCCTCTAATCCACAAAAATATCTCCAGTTACATTTACAGTCAAGCCTTACTGCTTGAAAAAAAATGATGGCACTTGCAGGTTGAAGGGGCATGCTCAATATACAGAAAGAGGAATTTGAGTTTAATACTTAACCTTGATAAACAGAATAATTTGTCTACTTACGGTGGTTATGATCAAATACTGAGATACATTTCAGATACTATTTCTGATTAAATAACTTCAGGTAACTTTTAATGATATTTATATGGGATGAACTTTTTAAATCCTTTGGATTTCCATTCCTATTGCTGTGGAATAAAGGAAAATAGTAATATTATATAATAATTAAAATATTAATAATAATGAATAAATAATAATTATTCATACTTTTAAATGCAAATAGCTAATCTGATAGGAAGTAAGAAAAAAGTAGTAACTTCCTGCTATGTCCATCATCCATGCAGATGTGGAGTTTCAAATCCATTTTAATGAATATAATGCTCAACTGAAATAAACGAGTTAAAAAACTTGGGACTGTAATTCACAATAAAAAAAAAAAAGATTAATCTGAATGAGAAGGTAAAATTAATTATTTGCTTTTAGAGTGTAACAATACGGAGCTTCTTAGCACCATTAAGCATCTGTTGAATAGCTCAAGGTCACATGAAATATGGAAGAGCATTTTACTTTAAAACAACAGATTTACATCGGTGCAGTCACACCTATTGGGAATGCAATCTGTGTTAAACTGCAAGTCTGAAGAAGCTTGTGCTTTAATAGTTGACTTCCCTCTCAACTAGAGAGAAGGTAAGACTCAGTAATTGTCACATACTCACCGAATCCATCCATGCTATTAATTTTGAAGAACCAGAGATAGTGAATATAGAAACCTATGTATTAGTTATGCTATTAAGCTGCAAGAAGACACAGAGATAAATCAGAATAGCTTCCTTTTTTTTAGCTCTTGGATTGGCAGAGAACTGCAACTTAGAGAGTTGACGTTGTGGTGAAGGCTGCATATGCCCAGAATTATGCCTTGAATATTGCCAAAACTTGTCCCAACATGTTTTGCTCAAGCCCCTTCTTCCCTCTCCCTTTTGGAGTGGGGAGGGATTTTGGTGCCAAACAGACAAAGGGACAAGGCATCAGTAAGTCCAGGTAAACAACCTGCCTGGGCATGTTTTCCACCTTTGTGGTAAACAAGGTTCTTGCAATTTACTCATGCTTGCCTTGTGCACTGCATATGCATATACAATTGTGGTGAAGGCACATTTTTGCCCAGATACTGAATCTTGTCCCAGCATGTGGACAAGTTTCCCCTCCTTCAGGAGGAAGACAAAAGCCAAGGCATTAGCCAGGCCAGCACGCACCCAGCGCACGCAGTGCTCGTGCAAATACCAAGTATGGGCATAATTCTAGCTTCACGCTTCCTATAGGCTGAAGCCAGTTGTTTATGAGAGTGCCCATTGGTCAAATCCAGCCTCGAGGAATCTATAAGTATCACCCCAGTTGGTAAACAATTTGCCCCCTCTTTTACTTTGTCTCTGTACTTGCTCGACAGAACAACTCTCGAGTCATAGCCTCTACCATTGAGCTTATTGTTAGCTTCTATTATACATGCACACATACTGAAAGCCTCTGCATCATGAGAAGCAATCATGAGGATCATCTCCAGAGGGAGGACCTTCGCTGAGCTCGAGAAGCCCAGCATCGTCACAGCCAGTTGTACCAACCGGGAGAGCCCACCTTGCCACCAGAGGACTGGAACAACCCCCGAGTGTAAGATCTGCCCAGTTGTCGGGGAGAAGGGACTTGATCGAGACCGAGTTCACACATGCCTAGCCGTGCCATAGCAGGAGAGGAGCCGCCACGTGTGCCACTCTGAGCCCTGTGAACCTCAGGGAAGACTAAAGCACCATTTGTGCCTATACTGCACCAAATCCAGGACCACTCCAAGAGTCCTGCTGTTCCTTTAAGCCCAGTAAACAATAAGCTGCCGCTTAACGCAGCCACATTCTCTCCCTGAGGCTGTTTACATCAGCCCTGAGAATTGCCGTAGCAGGGCCGACCCCATAGCCTTTGTCTGCTGTCGTTGCCCGACTGGAAACCTCAGAGCCCACCTACCAGCAACCATCGCCCCGCCCTGCTGTGCAAGCAGACTCTGAGGGCTGACCCCATGGGCTGACCCTGACCAGGACCAATCCCTTTTGTCTGGAGAGAATCGACCGAGTTCTGAAGAGAACCTGCTTCCGAGCTAAGTCCACGTTCCATTATTCCCTCTCCACTGCTGCAGAGAGCGGAGACAATAACCCAACGCCGCCATCCAACTCAACTAGGAACCAGTCCAGAGACAGCAGTCTGCCAGACCTCCACCTTGCTACAAACAACAGCTACAGAGTATCTTCCACGTGTTTTCCATCCAATAGCACTCAAAGTATCCGCGTCTAGCAGAGTAATTGCTGATGCATAGAAAGATTATAATATTGCTGTGTATAGCCAGAAGCCACCCGCGTCCCACCGCGGCTAAGTCTAGTGGCTAAGTGGTGGAATTGCACCCTTTGTTATATAAATATAGAAATAGTCTGTTGATAGTTCAAATAAGTTCTAATCAAAACACTAAGCCACTTATGGAATGTATTTAATGAACGTGCACTAGAACATGTGTGTAAGTTAGTTATTCATTGGTTATTAATAATTTTATAATAAAAATACTATTTTCATAATTCATATTTCAAATTAATAAATGTAATAACTTCTTCACAACAATGAAGGGATATCGCTTCATCCATCCAGCAGCCAACCCAGATGAACCCCATGAGCTGCAGAAGTAGTCACCCCCTGCACCCCTCGCTGAGGACCCATTTTGCCCTGCCCTGCAAACCCTTGGCAGCAAGGCTTTCCCCCAGGTGGGAAGCCCTTTCTCAGGCAACATGGCCCAAGGACTAAGCTGCAAAAGCCTCCAGAAGTTTCCCCTGGATGGCAACAGGAACTTTTACTCTGGCAAATGCAGCAACCACAGCATTCCATGCAGCTGGCATCATTTGGCTTTGCTTATGACAGCAAATCTGTGGCATAACTTCTGGTTTACAAACACAATACCTAGGAAAGATTCCACAAAAATCCTAGCTTGTGAGCAAACCAAGTATTTTCTGATAAAAGTTTTGGTCAAGGTTTAGAATTGAATAGAATTGAACAAACTAATCCATGCAACCAAGCACCTTATCAAGTCTCCTCCTGAACACCTCCAATGATGGTGACTCCACCACCTCCTCAGGTAGCCCATTCCAATGGCAATCACTCTCTCTGTGTAGAAATTCCTCCTAACCTCCAGCATAAACCTCCCCTGGCACAGCCTGAGACTGTGTCCTCTTGTTCTGGTGCTGGCTGCCTGGCAGAAGAGACCAACCTCTGCTTGTCTACAACCTCCCTTCAGGTAGTTGTAGAGAGCAATAAGGTCACCCCTGAGTCTCCTCTTCACCAGGTTAAGCAGCCCCAGCTCCCTCAGTCTCTCCTCATAGGACTTGTGTTCCAAGTCCCTCACCAACTTTCTTGCCCTTCCTCGGACATGCTCCAGCAAGTCAAGATCCTTCCTAAACGGAGGGACCCAGAACTGGACACAGTACTCAAGGTGTGGCCTAACCAGTGCAGTGTACCAGGGCAGAATGACCTCCTTGCTCCTGCTGGCCATACTGTTCCTGATGTAGGCCAGGATGCCATTGGCCTTTCTGGCCACCTGGGCACACTGCAGGCTCATGTTCATCCTACCATCAACCAGCACCCCTAGGCCCCTCCAGGGGTTTGTGCCAAGCCTCTCTGTTTTGCAGACTTGCTGGTCACTAGCCAGTTCTCTCTTTCAAGTTGTGTTGTTTCCAAATGTTCTAAATTTTCTAATTTGTCTAAATTTTTCAAATTACATTCTTGGAGAAGAGAAGACTGAGAGGTGACCTCAGAAATGTGTATAAGTATGTAAAGGGTGAGTCTCAGGAGGATGGAGTCAGGCTTTTCTCCATGGTGCCCAATTACAGGACAAGGGGTGATGTGTGGAAGTGAGGCAAAGGAAGTTTCATGTAAATACAAGGAAAATCTTTTTCCCTGTGAGGGTGATGGAATACTGGAACAGGCTGCCCAGGGAGGTTGTGAAGTCTTCCTCTCTGGAGATATTCAAAACTCACCTGGATGTGCTCCTGTGCAATCCGGTGCAGGTGGTGCTGCTCTGGCAGGGGGCCTGGACTAGATAGAATAGAATAGAATAGAATAGAATAGAATAGAATAGAATAGAATAGAATAGAATAGAATAGAATAGAATAGAATAGAATAGACCTTCAAGATCATCACGTCCAACCTATCATCCAACACCACTCAACCAACTAAACCATACAACCAGGCACCCTGCGATGGCACACCTCCATGGATGGCACACCTCCATGGATGCAACACCTCCAGCGATGGCGACTCCACCACCTCCCTGGGCAGCCCATTCTAATGGGCAATCTCTCTCTGTAAAACTTCCTCCTGACCTCCGGCCTGAACCTCCCCTGGCGCAGCCTGAGACTGTGTCCTCTTGTTCTGGTGCTGGCTGCCTGGGAGAAGAGACCAACCTGATGATGTGTTAAGGTCCCTTCCAGCCCCTGAAATTCTGTGATTCTGAAATTCTGTGAGATGGTTCTTTCAACTGAATACCTGCACCTGTAAATGTTAACAGTAAATAATTTTTGGCATAGTTTGTACATTAATAAATTACTATTTTATTAATATCTCTGCCACTCATACATAACTATAATATTTATAACAGATGTACAAGCAGACATCTCCTGAAGTTAAACCAAGTGAAAATAATATGAACAGCTTGGTCAAAAATCGCAACAGCTTAAACCTGAGAGGAATAAAAATCTGCTGACGATAATGAAAATCAAACAAGACTGAAGAAGCTGAAAACTGTCCTCAACCAAGTACGAGTGATTGGCATCATCTCTCTCTCTGGTGTATAGAATTGTTTTGGTTAGCTCTAGCACATTGTGTGTGCTCTTCCTCTGTTTTTCTACTTATCTTAGGATGTCTCATGATTTCACTTAGCTACTTTAACTTGGCAGTAAGTAGTTCTCACCAAGATCCTGCTTTTCTTTGTTCTTCTTTTCAGGTTATTTTAAGGAACAGATTTATGGGATCTGTGTACAAGTGCCAAAGATTTGAAAATGGTGTGAGAGTTTGTGGACGTTGTCTGTTTGACCTAAGAATCATAGACTCTTAGAAAGGTTTAGATTAGAAGGGATCTAACCTCTGCAGTGAGGAACAGCTTTAACTGAATCAAGTTGCTCGGAGCCCAGTCAAACTTGCCCTTGAATTCTTCCAGGAAATCTACCCAGTGTGTATTTGCAGTCAGCCATAGCTCAGTGTCTGCGTAAGGCAGAGCTGTTCTCTATTGATACTATTACAGCCTTGAGGTGATGGTTATCTTCTCCAGTCTTACAAATTTGTGCAACTGCAGTAGAGGACCAACTCTAAACATATGCTAGTGGCGTGTGGTTTAGTGACTGAGCAACTAAGGCAATTGGATATGTCTGTCTGCAAAAAGTCTAAATTTAACTTCACTTATGTGTTTTAAAAGTACAAGAACATTCTTGTTTAGCTGTTGCTTTTATAAATACAAAAATTTATTTGAACAGGGTTCATGACATATCAGTTTGGTCGAACAGTCATCTAGCTCCGTGTGGAGATAGCCTTTAAAATAAAGTGCCCCATCTTTCTCAGAATAGAGTTGTACATATGCTCAAGCCTTCTGTAGACTATCTGTAGATTCCAAGTGGGAATAAAGAGAATCACCTAGACATGAGTAGAGCACTCACCTTTGTGTTCTGCTGAAAACTGGGAAAGAGGGAATGTGTTCCATATTTAATTTCCAGAGGAGGTGTCAAAGAGAGTGGGAGAACATGTGAAGAACTCCTAGACTTCACATAATTTTGGAAAATCCATAAGCACTTATACTACAAAACATAATCACAGCAAATCTTGGAGTGAAACCTACTTTATATAAGCTAAACAGATGGCCATCATGTATTAGTTTCATAAGGTAGATGCATAGTAATTGCTTGGTTGTCTGGAACACTGGAGCCCGTGAATGTGATGCTCAGTTGAGGTGATCAAGCAGGGTGCCCACTGCATTGGGCTTTTCAGACTGCTTTGATCTGTGTATTTTCAAATCCCAGAAAGACAACAGTGCAGGATAAAGAGCAGGTTTTCAGAATTGCCTTCCTCTGCTATAAAACACCTCTTGATACCTCTCCAGGAGCCTCAGCCAGCCATTTAATTTCATTACTAGTAGATGCCACCCTGAGGTACTCAACGCCACCTTGCTAACTCTTGTTATCTATGGAGTCAGCAATCCAAATTGTTTCTGAATCTATATTGTAGTCACTTTCTGTGTCACAGAACCTGAATCTTGAGACATTTCTTTCTCTTGTACTTTTCTGCCCATTTTGCTATTTAGATGTCACATTCAAGCCACTACCTCATTTCCATATAATTTATTGTTCTGCAGAGTATCTTCTTTCTTAGAAGGCATTATGCCACAGAAGAAATGTTTGTAGCTTTTTAAGACTTAATTCTCCATAATATCTGTGATTGTATTTATTGCTGATTGAAGACCACCAGTTCAGAGTTTAGCTCAATGAGATCAAAGCAGCACTAATTAATTCAAACTCCAGAAGCAACTGTTCTCCTGTAGACACATGATTTCAGACTGCAAAATCTCAGAGAAGTGATAGTAATCTTTACGAAAGGTATAGAAATGAAATGCTGTATGTGATTGGTAAGAATAGTTTCATAGTTTCATAGTTTCATTCAGGGTTGGAAGGGACCACAAGGATCATCTAGTTCCAACCCCTGCCTCAGGCAGGGACACCCCACACTAGATCAGGCTGGACAGAGCCTCATCCAGCCTGCTCTTAAACACCTCCAGGGACGGGGCCTCGACCACCTCCCTGGACAACCCATTCCAGGGTTTCACCACTCTCATGGGGAAGAACCTCCTCCTCACATCTAGCCTCAATCTCCCCACCGCCAGCTTCATTCCATTCCCCCTAGTCCTATCACTACCTGAGATCCTGAGAAGTCCTTCCCCAGCCTTCCTGTAGGCCCCCTTCAGATACTGGAAGGCCACAATTAGGTCACCTCAGAGCGTTCTCTTCTGCAGACTGAACAGCTCCAACTCCTTCAGTCTGCCCTCATAGGAGAGGTGCTCCAGCCCTCTGATCATCCTTATGGCCCTTCTCTGGACACGTTCCAGCACCTCCACATCCCTCTTGTAATAGGGGCTCCAGAATGAGTAGGTTGTTTGCAAGATACTTTGATTTTGATTAATTTCATGACAACTGTGTACACTTGAAACAGAAAATGGGAGGGGGGGAAGAAAAAGTGTTATAAACTTTCATAAAGGACATATGTTTGTTACTTCCTTTCCTCATAGCAAAATGAAACATTCAAATAACAAGAAAAGGCAAAAAATAAGCTATCCCAGAGAAATGAAGTGGTGCAGGATTATACTGTTTGACAGTCTTCTAGCAAGGAACAGGGAAAAAAACCAACACCCTTCAAAAGATTTACAAAGGGACATTTCCTATTCATGCAAAAGAGGATTGTGTAAGGAATAGTCAAACGAGCTTTCCTACAGAGTGCCAATTCTTTGAATGGAACAGATTGAAAATAACAGGGCATTACACACAGGCACAGAGCATGTGGACTTCTTCCAAGCTAGAAGGGATCACAAATAGTAATTTAAAATAGCAGGTCACAGGTTTTGCCACTCTGGGTTATACACCTATAAGCAAGGTAGCGAAAGTGTTGACCCAATGTAAAAGTTCTCCATTTTCCTGCTTAATACAGATGAATTTATATTCCCAGAGAAAATAGGTCTTTATTTCCAAGCACCAGAAAAGTTGTCACATAATTTGGAAAGCTTGTAGCACTTTGTAATGATGCCAATTTGGTAGGAAACAAATAAATTGCATCACGTGTTATTCAGAAAAATAATTCCAACTGTGTCTGGACTCCTTTCTGATCCAGGTTCAGGAAAATAACTTAAGTAAAATAAAATTGTCTATGTAAAATGTGTCAGAAAAAATGTTATTTAAAAAAAAAAAAAAAAAAAAAAAGAGTTCTGTGTCTTCCTTTTTTTGGAGAGAGCATCTTGCTTCAGTCATCTACCAGACAGAAGGGGCTCTTAGTTGAAAGTGCACAGTAGGGTGAAGAGAAAACCATGCTTGCTCTCTGTGTCCTTTGAACTGTATTGTATGATGTATTTTGATTATCAGGGAAAGACTTCACTCACCAAGAGAATGCTGCCAACATTGAGCTCTTTGCTCTTACCTTCTGTTAACAGAAAACTATTTCCCCGGTTTCATGTACACTGTTGAGCATAGGAAGATATCTCTCTGCATCTACTCCACAAGTTATTGATGAGCTGCTGCATAGCTCCCCTCTTCTCTTATTCACTTTCAAGATAAGCTACCCATATATCCTCACCCTGATGTCAAGTACTTTTTTGAGATTCAGAAGAAATTTGCAGCCTCACCATGGCCACATTCAATGGACAACTCTTTAGTATCTGAGATGGTTTTTACAATCTCAGAAACTGTCTCTGTTCTCTTGTACAAGAAGTGCTCAGAAGATGAGCTCTTGCTGTAAATCTGTTATATCAAAAGGTGTTATTCAGGGAATAAATGGAGACTTCTACAGGGCCACAACAACCTCTGAACTGTGATTTCTTTCTTTTCTAATTCTTAAATTGTGCATATTCAGACAATGACCAAGAAGATGAACGGAAAGAATTCAAAACTAATAGAACAGCTGAATAAAATAGGTCACTGAAAGTATTCAAATAACAGAAATTGGTGGGTTTTCATATTTTAGAAATTATATATATAGATGGACAGAAAGGCTCTGTAAGCCTTTAAATTATTTGCTTTGGAACTGGTTTAGATAACATAACCTAGTTAAAGTGTCAGGCACAACACCTGCACCCCTGAGGCTTAGATACCTGGATGATAACTACTGTAATGGTTTAATGCAAGGACTAATACTCACTGCTGCCCCAATGCAAAAGTGAGGGGAAGAGTACCACACAGAACTCAGGGTTGAGATAAAGAGATATGAATTTAATATAAGATAATATAAGCACAATGCATTATTACCCTTGCTAATAATCTCACTAATCTAAAAATGCAAGGCATTATTACATTATCTTAGCCTGTTCACACAGGAACACAGCGAAATACACAGGGAAACCAAACCACCATAAAACAGTAAGCCAAAACCAACAGCTACCTAACTCCCACTCATTCCACTGCCATGCCCACAGAAAACAGCCAACACCCAAGAACCTGGATCCCAGAAGCTGCAACCAGAACAGGAAGCCTCCCAGGATGCAGTCTGAAGTTCAAGCCCCATAATACTTTGTTTCAGTTAGCAGTTTCATTTTTTTCAAGCTGGTGTAACTGTAGCATGGTATGAATAACAGCAGCAGGTTCAACTCAATCCATGCCAACTATGCATACTGGGGTTGCATCGGTTGCTGGGATACAGAGGGCACTACACAAGGAGGAGCTGTCTTTATTCCTCCTTTGGTGCCTCCACAACTGGTGGCCAATGAACACATCTTGGCAGCTCTGGAGCTGGGTAGACTGTCTTTTGCAGGACTGTGGGTTCTGGCCCAGAGTCTTCTGCTCCTTAGCCTCTGCCAAATGGGACACTTGGTTACTCCAGGACTGCTTCCAGCCCTCTTGAACATCCTGACAGACCCCACAGACAATAGCTACAACAACCCTGCTCTGTACTGCCTCCTCTCCTAGAAGTGCCACCTTGTCCTGAGATGGTGCTTCTTCCTTTCCAGAGAAACCTCCCACAATAAACTCTACTTTCTACCTTCACAAAGAAAGAATGACTGGGTGAGGGCAACTGCCACCACATCCCCTGCTGCAGTGAAATCACAGACTATCTTGTATGGAGGTATTAGTACCAAGAGACAGAAGTCCAAAAGATAGAAGAACCTGACTTAACAGTGTGCCTCAGCCTGAAAACTCTCTATAGTAGGTGACATTCTTTCATTCTTCATCTGAAACTGTTGCTGCTCTAGTTCAGTTTCACCTGCTCCATCATAACAGATTTTATAAACCATTGCCTTGAAACACCAAAGAATCATCAACTGCAGCATCAGCCATATTGCATAAGAACCACTACAAGACAGCATGAGAGCTTCAGATGAGATGAGACCCTTCTGTTGGTGCATGCTGTTGGATGTGTACTGGAGGGCATACCTGTCTTAAGAAAAACATGTCAGCTCTAAATAGTGTCTCCACTAACCACCTGCTGTGCTGCTGGGGCAAAGCTGTTGGCTGAATTCTTTCCAAAATGAACAGTGCTCATGTCCACTGAACACTGTGGCTCAAAACACCACTTAGCAAATGGAATCAAGTAAGATAACTTATTTAAAGCTGCATCACTGCTCTGAAACAAAACTCACTAGCAGAAATAGTCAAATAAGATTAATTCTATTTCAGTCTACAATTTTGTTGTTGAGAAGCACAAAACCTTCATTCCTTCCTTTATTCATCTGTTATTCTCTACACTACATGCTTGGGAAAAGTCTGCTCTTAAAGTTATGGGATTACATCATGACCTTCTGTCTATCTCACATAATATTTCCTACTGAAACGACCAACCTCAGGTGAAGTGTGCATGTAAAGAGGTAAAAAAAAACACACGTAGGAGGTGACATTTCAGACCTGTGAAATTTAGAATGTTGCAGGGAGAGAGTGGAGAAAAATCCTGCTATCTCTGCAGAGTATAAGCCCCTGTGAGTATAAGCCCCTGTGAGTTTTGACTGAAGCTGTTCATTCAAATTAGAATTTTGTGGACATCTGATGTACGGAGGATTCCTCAAGTCTGTTTAGTTTTCTGTCAGCAAGTAAAGTGCATGATGAACTGCCTTGAATAACTGTGAAAAGAGATAAAATTTTATTACCTCACATCTAAATTTAGTTAGGGAAGTCTGTCATATCAGAGAGGAAGAGCGAAGTTAATGAGCTGTTTTCAGTGTGACAGGTTTCTTCAAAAGAAGCTGTGTTTTCACATAGCAATACCAATACCAATGAAGAAGAGTTATCACAGACTCAGTGAGACGCTCCGTAATTAATAAGGCTTAAGAGCACAACACTGTTTAATGTAACATAACAATCCTGAACTGCAGATAGTGTCAGCATGGACTTCATTTACAAACACTCATTCAGTATTCCTGGAAAATCAGGAGTTATGAGTCTCATTAGAACCTGAAATGGTGCACACATAGACTTAACTTCATTATTATGCAGTTAGGGAAGTAGTGTTTTCTTATTGTTTGTGGCTACACCCTGCCCCTTCAATTACTTTAAGATTAATTGCATAGATACATCTGTTAGGTACACCAAGATGGAAGAAGACACACAGAGCACTTGGCCAAATATTCAGCACAAAGGGCTTAAAGGCATCCTAAATGTTAAAATGATTTGAAATTACAGTCAGTATACTCCAAGCAAGCAGGAGAGCAGACAAGCTTGTTTGAGAGACTGCCTTGAAACAGTAAGAGCTTTATTTGCTATTTTATGTTGTCTTCACTGTTGGCACTTGCAGCGAATTGTCTTAATGGACTGAAGAGTTATTCAGAAAATAAAGGATTTCCTGAAGGAAAGAAACAGCATGCTGAAAGCATTAATTAAAGAGGTGTTCCATTCAAGCCTAGGAATAGCAGTCTATTCATTATACATATATGAAATAAAATCATAAAACCAGACTGCAAGCTTGAAGACTTAAAGATGAAAAACTTCATTGTTTCACTTGCAGAAAATGAGGGGGAAAATGTGTTCTCTCCATTTCATACCTTTCACCACTGCAATACCAGCTTGGAGACTGAAGCAGTAGGATTCAAAAGAGGTAACTCTATAAAATCTGAAGAGGTAACTCTAAAAATTTAAGAGGTAATTCTATGGATGTAACCTAGGCTTGAATATTAAATTGACTTTGTTTGAACTGGTTTGAAAAACATGTGAACACCAGTTTCACCTGAGATGATGGAAGTTTTTCAGAATTTCTCTGGATGACTTGAATAGAAAGATGTCAGTAAGATCCACTCATCAATAGAAGGATGAGAAACAGTACTTTTAAAACCAGTCAAGGAAAATAAATATTTAATCCTTACATATGATATAGATGAGGTTATGAAAGCAAGATTAACCCCCTTCTTAATTCTAATCTTAAATTTTTTCCCAGTTCTTCCTGTCTCTATATGTTTAGAATTTGGGGCAAAACATTGCAAAAAAACTGTGGTTTTGACACAACACTTCTCCTGAGATATCTGTTGCTGTATAAAAGTTCAAGTTCCAGTATTGCAAAAGCTAAGAGATGCATAGTGTACATCACAGGGAATCTGAAAATGAAAAATGATGAACAGAATGTTTGGAACTCATGCCTGGAATTTTTTTTCTTGTTCTTCTCTTGACCTTGATTGAGAAAAAACGCTGACCAAACAAAATTACCTGAATCCATTCTGTTCTGAATATTTCTGCTTATTCTTGTCTTTGTACATGGAGTTTGCTCTGCTGATACCCTGAAAAAGCTATCTGAAAGGAGACCCATAGTCAAAGGTAAAATCCACAGACCTTGTGTTCAAATAAACACAGACTTCTAACCACTGAATTCTGAAGGCTAGTTTCCTAATCAATGAAAAAAAATGGCTTTAGGTAAATCTAGAGACATGTCCCACTTGATATTTACTGAGCTGAAAGTGTTAAGCAGGAAATAAATGTTTATTTTCTTGAATTGTTTTCTGAGGTTCTCAGTTTTTCCAGGCATTGATAGCACATGTTAAACTTTAACAGAAGATAGGATTTGGTTACACCCCTAACCTATTTTTGTAGAGAAAAAAATAAAACAAAAATGAAATGTAAAATAAAGTTTTACATGCATCCATGCTTTGCTGGAAGAGTTTAACGTTGTCAAATATTGCCTTAGAACTCATACAGGAGGATTTATTTACTAAAAAAATGTGGGAAAATATTTTAAATGTTGTGAATTTTCACATTATCCTAAATTCATTACATGCAGTAATTGGGAATAATAACTAATAAAGACAGTACTATATTACTTCATTATTTGAATAGCAGTATAATGAAATTTATAGCCATCTTTATCTTAATAAATGCATAGGTAAAGACCTTAATCAAAGACTCAAGGCATATGTAATTATGGCTAATTATTTCATCGCAACTAAAAAGTTTCTTTCCCTTTATGTCAAACACCAATAATCTTGAAGTCTTTTTTCCCATTCCCTACACACTGCTTTTCTTATGGAGTCTGAATAAAGTAACATGGAACTTACCTTTTATATATTCCATGATATTGCTGTAGTATCTTTACCATTTAAAACCAATATTGTGGGGGAGGGGGAAGCCTTAGAAATTAAAAAAAAAAAAAAAAAAAAAGGTGTAATTTATCATTGCAGTAAAATATAAAACAGTTACATTAAAAGAATCTCCCCTTCTTAAAACAATAAATATAGTCAATGTTACATCCTCAAAGAATTTAATTAGCTCCTGGTTTCAAACATTTATTTTTAACTACGACATAGGAATTCAAAACAATTGAATTATACATGACTTCATTTTCTTATTAAACTATGAAGTTGAAATTTCTGAGTAAATTATTTTAATTCAATCACTTTGTTTATTCAGCATTAACAGTAATGTAAAAGTATTTTATGTTTATTGACAAAATTAAGTATTTTGCATTAGCTGACTGTAGAATTCAAGGCATGCAGAACGGTTTTCTGTAGAAAGAGTTCCATATTCATCTTACATAAAACTACTGAATTAGGAATAGAAATTGATGATGTCAGTCTAACAATATGTATAAATAATTCTGCTGTGCATATGTAATACTGTGTTAAACTGCTTCCCACTAATTTCTTGAAGTTTATAAGGTTTGCATAGGCCACAACAGACTTTCCACAATAAAACTCTGTGGATTTCTATTCCCTACTCCATCTGTTATTGTCAGAAACAATATGGCAGCAATGTTGCTAGGATTGCAAGACTGCGAACTGCGATGCAAGTGCATAAGAATCGGCTAGCTGCATGCTGTGCCGAGATCTTCAGAAAAGAGAGCTCCCGGAGACAGCGAGACTGAGAGAGAGAGAGAGAGACGCGGGGAGGCGACCCGACACGACTCGACATCTCTCGCGAGGGCGCCTGAGAGGGCGATGTGGCTGGCGGCATTCCCGGAGAAGCCGCGGAAGATCTAACCCCGGCGGCACCGGCAGAGGCTCTCAGACTGCGAGCTGCGAGATAGCAGCCTCCTTGTCATTGGAACCCAGCGGGTGGGACGAGAGAGGGAGGGGGTTTGGTCAGATAGCTGGGAGTGCCTGGCCATTGGTACAGGCAGGCTAACAGGCACAGGGGGAGCAAATGGACACTGAGTGTGCCCCAGGAGCTCCTTTTGACTCAGCTCAGTAGTTGGCAGGAGCAGGGCATGTGGGCAGGACACAAGGGGCTTCAGTTTTCATAGTTTCATAGTTTCATTCAGGGTTGGAAGGGACCACAAGGATCATCTAGTTCCAACCCCCCTGCCATGGGCAGGGACACCTCACACTACATCAGGCTGGACAGAGCCTCATCCAGCCTGCTCTTAAACACCTCCAGGGACGGGGCCTCGACCACCTCCCTGGACAACCCATTCCAGGGTTTCACCACTCTCATGGGGAAGAACCTCCTCCTCACATCTAGCCTCAATCTCCCCACCGCCAGCTTCATTCCATTCCCCCTAGTCCTATCACTACCTGACATCCTGAGAAGTCCCTCCCCAGCCTTCCTGTAGGCCCCCTTCAGATACTGGAAGGCCACAATTAGGTCGCCTCGGAGCCTTCTCTTCTGCAGACTGAACAGCCCCAACTCCTTCAGTCTGTCCTCATAGGAGAGGTGCTCCAGCCCTCTGATCATCCTTGTGACCCTTCTCTGGACACGTTCCAGCACCTCCACATCCCTCTTGTAATAGGGGCAACTGAAGACATGATGGTGGCTACTCAGGGGAGGAAGACTGTGCTCTCTGCACCCCCCAAAATGCATACTGGCATCCAGGCCACAGGCTGTGAAGAATGCCACAGCCTGTCACTGGCAACAGGGAGAAACACTGACAATAGGTGTGTGCGGTGTGAGCAGGTTTTTGACCTGCGCAGCCAGTTGGCACAGCTCCAGAATGAAGTGCTGAAGCTCAGGGAAGAGGTGAGTAGGTTAAGAATCATCAGAGAGAATGAGAGGGAAATTGACTACTTCCGCAAACTGATCATGATGAAAATAGAGCAGGATGATCAGAGTGCTGAAGCTCCTTTCCTGTGAAGTCAGACTGAGAGAATTTGGGCTATTCAGTCTGAAGAGGAGAAGGCTCTGAGGAGACCTTGTTGTGGCCTTCCAGTATCTTAATGGGACCTACATGAAAGCTGGGGAGGGACTTTCTAGGGTGTCAGCTACTGATTTGACTAGGGAAAATGGAACAAAACTAGAAATCAGTAGATTCAAATAGGATGTCAGGAAGAAGTTCTTCACCACAAGGTTGGTGAGACACTGGAACAGGTTGCTCAGGGAGGTGGTAGAAGCCTCATCCCTAGAGATTTTTAAGGACAGGCTAGATGTGGCTCTGAGCAACCTGACCTAGTGTGAGGTGTCCCCACTCATGGCAGGGATTTGGAACTAGATGATCCTTGAGGTGCCTTCCAGAAGGTGCCTTCTATGATTTTTGTAGCTTTATTTATTTATATATCTTTAAACCTCATCCAAGACATAGTGGGCATAGCCCAATGAGACAGAGAAAAAATGCTGCCTGAACTCCAAAATAAATACAATGCACATGAAATTTTCAAATAAAATTATATTTTTGCTTTGATTTAAACCCTAGCCATGGAGTAGAAAGAAGATAAAGAAATTATTTTTCTTAAATCTACTTAATTTCTTAGTCTGGATTCTAGAAAATAGCAATAACCTATTTACTTTAGTGTAAACAGCATTTTTTCCAAATTATAATGGAATTAAAAAAATACTTGTATATTGTCCTGAAGGGACAAGTCCCAAAACATGTCCTAACCCAGAAAATAGGCTGAGCACATGTGAATGTGCTAACCTGGACACTTCCTGGGGTCCAGATGGCCCATGCAAAAGAGTAGTACAAGTCTGACAAGAAACGGGAAAGAATTTCAATCCTCTTTATCCTTCACTTTATTATCTCCTCCTTAGGAAACTAACTTCAAGACCTTGTTTCTATGTCTGAAAAATTACATTCCTCTTCTAGTTTAACCAGTTAGATTATGCATACTCTGGAAATGTGACAAAAACTGAATGGAATAGAGGATTTCATTTATTCCTAGATTGCTATTCCTGTGGGTCATGCATGACCATTTTCAAGGTTTCACCAATGGTGACAATCTTTGTCTTCACTTATTCACACAGCACTTCTCATTCCCACTCTGTCCACTTACTTCCCCAAGGACACACTTAAATGATCTCTTCTACTGCCTAAAATTTCTTTCATTTTACCTTTTATTTGTATGCTGTTCCTCAGTACCCAAATGCACATCTGCTCATGGATCAAGCATATCCATTTACTGACTTCATTTATCAGAATGCAAATGAATCTGATAAAAATTCACTGCCTACTTTGTTGTCCACTGACTTATTAATAAAATGAGTTGCTATTATTTATTTTTTTATACTAAGCAGAGCTGTCTAACACATGTATCATTCATTTAAGAGGATTTTTATGCAGCAGATATTATAATCATTGAGTTACAGAATGATATGATGACATTTTGAGATACAAGCATGTCTTGAAATAGGCTGATGTGTAAAAAACTCCAGAAAATAAATTCTTGAGATACTTTAATATTATTTTGTAAGAGAAATTATAAAAAAAATCTTAACTTTTCAATGTCAGGAATTGATCCAGGTCTGTGAATGAGAAAGTGGAAAGCCAACACAAAATTTCTTTACTGGTAATAGTTACCAGAGTAGTTTATTTGTGTGGCCACTTTGATAATGAGATTCTGATTTCAAATTTGGCAGATGTTCAGATTTCATTAATTATTCACCTGCAACTAGAACTGGAAGGGATTAAGTGCACTGTACTCTGCTTTGCTGGGAAAAGGTTATTTTAGGATTTGTTTCTGATGGAGCCAAAAGCTTCAAGAGTATTCCTACAATTGGAGGGAACATCTGAGTCAATACACAATTATATATAGCCAAAAGAGCTCACAGGTGGAAAAAGTATAAGGCAAAAAATTTGTATTTGACATGGTAAGCTTATAGGATAGTAATGTACTAGTTTACTCCAGTGACATTAAAATTGCTCTCATTGCAATGAAAAAACAATCTTATAAATGCAAAAATACTTGTGAATAGTAAATATATTTAAGTATTCCTGTGTACACGTGCAACTAGTAGAATTCAGAGCAGTTCCATATTGTAGGTTAAGAGACATTAACCACAAAGAAATGTCCTCCAGAGGCTAGAGTCTCCTCTAGAGGCTAGAGTCCCCACCAGAAGCTAGAGTCCCCACCAGAGGCTAGAGTCCCAAGGGAACTGGCATCTAGTCCCAGGATATTGTAATCTGTTATTCTATTCTGTTTTCCTGTATTCCTCTATTTGAGGGAATGTGCAGCAAATTCTCCCCTTTCTTCTCTCCACCTCGGGATGTGTGTGATGTTATCTTTATGGTTTCTGGGGGAGAAGCTTTCTCCTGACCTTATCTGGCAGTGAATTCATCCAGTTCTGGGCCACTCAGTTTAGGAAAGACATTGACTTGATGGAACATGTCCAGAGAAGGGCAACAAAGTTGGTGAGAGTTTTGGAACACAACCCCTGTGAGAAGAGGTTGAGGGAGCTGGGGTTGCTTAACCTGGAGAAGAGGAGGCTGAGGGGTGACCTCTCTGGTGCATATAACTACCTGAAGGGAGGTTGTAGACAGTCGAGGGCTGGTCTCTTCTGCCAGGCAACCAGCACCAGAGCAAGAGGACACAATCTCAAGCTGCACCAGGGGAGGTTCAGACTGCATGTTAGGAAGAAATTCTTCACAGAGAGTGTGATTGCCTATTGGAATGGGCTGCCCGGGGAGGTGGTGGAGTCACCATCATTGGAGGTGTTTATGAATAGACTGGATGGGGTGCTTGGTTGCATGGGTTAGTTGATTAGGTGGTGTTGGATGATGGGTTGGATGTGAAGATCTTGAAGGTCTCTTCCAACCTGATCTATTCTATTCTATTCTATTCTATTCTATTCTATTCTATTCTATTCTATTCTATTTGTGACCATTTGAGGATGTGCCTTTAAGAAAGAGACAATGATGGGACACTCTGGCTGAATGTTTTGGAATATTAACGAAAACAATCAGATATTCTAAACTAATTTCATTGGTGGATTGGAAAAATGCAGTTTTAAGCTTAGGTGCAGCTTTCCTCAGTTCACTCCTTCCCTCCTCCCTTTCCAGCTCATCTGCTTCTGGGCTATCTACCAGACTGACTTTGGACAGATAAGCAACTAAGGCCTACTAATATTCTGCTTTATTAATAATTGCTCTTTTTCTCTCTTTCTAAACCTCTTTGGGGAAAAAGTGGAGAGAAGAGGGTACAGGGGGGGAACCCTCCTCCAGAGGAGGGAATTTCGTTCCTGTATTATTGTTTTTTTTACTTTGCTGTATATTTCTGTGTATATATTTTAAATACTGTAAATTGTATATATATATCCTGCATCTTTCCAAAACTGCTTGTAAATACAGCATTTTTCCCTTTTGCTCCTCAGCTGGCTAGCTGTGGTTTCTTTCTTCCTCTTTGTGGGGGAGAGGAGGCTGAGCCTTCTCTCTCAAACCCACCACATTTCTTTTTGACACCCAATGTGGGGCTTGAGGATAATTAGCTTGATTTATTGCTTGCTCAAGCCAGACTAGCAAACATGAAGGTGTTTTGGATTTTGGAGCATCTGATTTTCTCAATTTTTGGGGTTCTGATCCACAGATATTGTTTGGGTTTGATTCTGGAATACCTAGGTAAATATTTCATAGTATCATAGTATCAGTCAGGGTTGGAAGGGACCACAAGGATCATCCAGTTCCAACCCCCCTGCCATGAGCAGGGACACCTCACACTAGATCAGGCTGGACAGAGCCTCATCCAGCCTGCTCTTAAACACCTCCAGGGGTGAGGCTTCCACCACCTCTCTGCACAACCTGTTCCAGGGTTTCACCACTCTCATGGTGAAGAACCTCCTCTTCACATCTAGCCTCAATCTCCCCACCTCCAGCTTCATTCCATTCCCCCTACTCCTATCACTACCTGACATCCTGAGAAGTCCTTCCCCAGCCTTCCTGTAGGCCCCCTTCAGATACTGGAAGGCCACAATTAGGTCACCTTGGAGCCTTCTCTTCTGCAGACTGAACAACCCCAACTCCTTCAGTCTGTCCTCATAGGAGAGGTGCTCCAGCCCTCTGATCATCCTTATGGCCCTTCTCTGGACACGTTCCAGCATCTTCACATCCCTCTTGTAATAGGGGCTCCAGAACTGGACACAGTACTCCAGGTGGGGTCTCACCAGAGCTGAGTAGAGGGGGAGGATCACCTCCCTCGACCTGCTGGCCACACTTCTCCTGATGCAGCCCAGGATCTGATTGGCTTTGTGGGCTGCAAGTGTACACTGAGAGCTCATGTTGAGCTTTTTGTCCACCAGCACCCCCAAGTCTCTCTCCTCAGGACTGCTTTCCAGCTAGTCACTGCCCAGCCTGGATTTGTGCCTGGGATTGCCTTGACCCAGATGCAGGACCCTGTGTAGTGGATATGCCCTCAGAAATGAGCGGCAGATGTATCAATGAAAATATGTTTATTTATATATATGTACAAAATGTGTAACGGGGTATTTACAGTCACCCTTCACAGGTATCAATATTTGGTTAGTGGAACTATCTTTACAGAGTGTTATGTATGGACACTTAAATCAAAGTGATTCACAGAACTTATAAGCGAAACTGAGTCAGAGAGTGGCGGGGGAGGGGTTGGTCAGTGACCGGCAACCCTCCACCCAGAGCAATATAAATGCTACCCTAACTGAAGCACTATAACGAAGGGCTTGGCTTACTCACAAGCTGAGAACTTCGTGGAGTCTTTCCTTAATAATGTTTATAGGCCAGAGAACGTGGCACGGATGTGCCGTAATAAGGAGACAGGAAATGGCACCGGCCACATGCCTGCACCGCGTGGCTCTGCTGTTCTCTCCCAGAATACAAAAGGTTCCTCACTCGGAGGGGGGCAGTGGCAGGTCAGCAACACTGGTTCACACGGTCTACCAGGTTTTCTCCTACAATGATGGATCACGCAGAAGTTGATCCCACAGAGTGCTGTCCACGGCACCGCACGCAGCTGGGTGACGGTGGCAAAAGGACCATGAGGCCTCTTGAAGCACTGGCACGTGCACACACAGGCTCCAACACCGAGGTGGGGGGGCTCATTTACTAAACGATTCCTATTTACCATTTGCCCCAGTGAATACTGGTCCAATAAACATCTATTGCTAACACAAAGATTAACCAATGAACTGACACCTACCAAATATGGTCTAACTATATGCTCTACCCAGGGAAACAAACATATAGCCTGCCTTTTGTGTACTACAGGGGTGAGACCATGCCCAGGTAGGCTGTTTACCTGGACTCAGTGGCGCCAGGATCCCCTCCTGCCACCTCGAGAAAGGAGGGGGAGCAAAGGAGGGTTAATACACAGAGAAATATATCCTACACAAATGTTTGGGGCACAATCCTGACCATAAGCATCCTTCACTACATTCACCCCCTGCTTATGGGCAACTATATGTGGGCAAATATTGTTCTATGATTAAACTCTACCAAAAATGAATTAAACATTATATATAAACATCACAAGAACATCATATATATATATATATATATACACACACACATATCTCAGAAGTGTACAACTGTACTCTAAACAAAGCATGCTACAACACAGGATAGAACTCGTTAGAATAATCTAAGGTCAGTATCGGTGACCTTGGTGTTTCTAGTCTCCACCTCTTGACCGGTGGTGGACCCCTGTTACTCCCAAGATGGGTCTTCCTTTCCAGGATAGTCTGTCCACTTGAACCGTTGTCACTCTGTGGAGAAACAAAACTGGCCACTGTGTTTATAGCCGGGCTTGACAGTTAGTAATTTGGAATGACCCATCGAGCACTTATGTGATGAGTTTTCCCATTGGCGTCAGTAGCTTCCCAAGCGTGTAGACCCCTGGGCTTATCCAGCGTCATGGGTACAATCCTGATAGAAGGCAGTTCCACTAACACTGGTTGGCCCACCTGCATCTGTGTTACTGAATGTGGGTATTCATCCTTTGCCTCCCCTGGCATGTGGCTGACATCCCTAACTGGGTCAGCAGGGCAGAATGCCTTGACTTTGGGGCTGCCATAATTCCCCCATGAATTGTTTACAATGAAAACTGCAGAAGGCAGGCATTTGTCCCAATTACTCCTTGAAACATTTTCATGTTTCTTAATGAGGCTATTTGCCCATTCCACTATGCCATTTGCCTGAGGATAATATGGAGTATTAAAAGTCCATTTGACTCCTTCCCCTCGGGCCCAGTCTTGCACTGAGGCTGAGGTGAAATGTGAACCATTATCACTCTGAATATGTTCAGGCATAGACAGAATGCTGAACCAATCCTTTAGAGTTTCAATGGTTTGAGCTCCTGAAGCAGTGCTAGTAGCAGTGGCCATGACTAAGCCTGAAACTACTTCTACCCCTACCAGTATGTATCTTTTCCCATGTGAGGGTCGGAGGGGACCAACACAATCAATTTGCCATGTGCTCCATAGCACTTTGTCTTTCTTAATATGCTGGGCTGGAGCCAGACCAGGATGGTTAGCTTTTAACCTGATCTGGCACTGAGGGCAGGCTGAAACAATGATTTCACATGTGGTCAAAGAAACTGGCCACCCTCTGGATCTAGTATCATAGTAGTGTCATAGTAGTATCATTCAGGGTTGGAAGGAACCACAAGGATCATCTAGTTCCAACCCCCCTGCCATGGGCAGGGACACCTCACACTGCACTGGTATGATGCAGCCCTCTGACTATTATCCCTTGATAGTTATGCAGTTAGGGAATGATGATGTTGCAACCAGAACTCCCAGGGCTATCAAGGATGACTTCAGGGCCCTGAGAGATCTGGTTGAGGGATCAGGTGCACAAATAATTTTCTCGTCTATACCCTTAGTTGCAGGTGGGAATATCATAAGGAACAGGTCAGCAGCTGAAGTCAACAAGTGGCTTAGAGGCTGGTGCAGGCAAAGGAATTTTGGGTTTTTCGATCTTGAAAAACTTTCTGCTGCACCAGGCCAGCTGGCAACAGATGGAGCACATCTGTCTCAGAGGAGGGGTAAGATCAGAGTGTACGAGAATGGCCTATCCCTCAAAGGGAAAAAGATTCTGGGGAGGGAATTGGTAGGTCTCATAGATAGGGCTTTAAACTAGTTTCGAAGGGGGAAGGGGTTGAAACTAGTCCCCCCAGGCTGGGGTCTGGGGGTGATAAGCCAGAGCCAGAGGTGAAACCAGCAGCCCAGCTGAAGTGCATGTACACTAATGCACGAAGCATGGGTAACAACCAAGAGGAGCTGGAAGCCTTGCTGCAGCAGGAAAGTTATGATGTAGTTGCCATCACAGAGACGTGGTGGGATGACTCACATGACTGGAGCGCTGCAATTGATGGCTACAGGCTCTTTAGGAGAGACAGGCAAGGAAGAAGGGGTGGAGGGGTGGCCCTGTACGTCAGGGAGGCACTAGATGCCATTGAGACGGAGATTAGGGATGATCGGGTTGAGTGCCTGTGGGTAAGAATTAGAGGGAAGGCCAACAGGGCTGACATCCTGGTTGGAGTCTGTTATAGACCACCCAACCAGGAGAAGGATGTTGAGGAATCATTCTATAGGCAGCTTAAGGCTGTCTCAAGATCGTCTGACCTTGTTCTCATGGGTGCCTTCAACTTGCCTGGTATCTGCTGGGATCTTAACATAGCAGAGAAGTGGCAATCTAGGAGGTTCTTAGAATGCATGGAGGACAGCTTCTTATCCCAGGTGCTGCAAGAGCCTACCAGGGGCAAGGCTATGCTTGACCTCCTCTTCACCAATAGGGAAGGGTTGGTGGGTGATATGGTGGTCGGAGGGTGTTTAGGGTCCAGTGACCACGAGATAATTGAGTTCTCATTATTTGGTCAAGCTAAGAGGGGTAACAAGAAGACCTCCACTCTGGACTTCCGGAGGGCAGACTTCGGGTTACTCAAGGAACTAATTCAGAGGGTTCCTTGGGATAAAGCCCTTAAAAACAAATGGGTCCAGGAGAGCTGGTCCTACTTCAAGGAAGAGCTGTTGAAGGCTCAGGGACAGGCTGTGCCAATGTGCCGGAAGATGAGCCGCCGGGGCAGAGGGCCAGCCTGGATGGTTAAAGAACTTTTAATAGAACTAAGGGAAAAAAAGAGGGTATATCACCTTTGGAAGAGAGGGGAGGCAACCCGTGAAAAATTTAAGGATGTTGCTAGGTCTTGCAGGAAGAAAATTAGGGAGGCAAAAGCGCATTTGGAGCTTAGTCTGGCCTCTGCTGTGAAGGACAACAAAAAATCCTTCTATAAATACATTAATAGCAAGAGGAAGGGCAAGGACAACCTCCACTCCTCGGTGGACATGGAGGGGAACGTTGTGATAAGGGATGAGGAAAAGGCAGAGATACTTAACACCTTCTTTGCCTCAATTTTTACTAGAGGGGCAGAACGTCTTCCAGACAGCTGGCCTCCAGAGCTGGCAGGAGCCAGGGAGCAGCATAGTTTTCCACTGTTCCAAAATGGGGCAGTTGGTGATCTGCTCAGCCGCCTGGATCCCCACAAGTCCATGGGACCAGATGGGATCCATCCTAGGATGCTGAGGGAGCTGTCAGAGGAGCTGGCCAAGCTGCTCTCCATCATTTTTCAGCAGTCCTGGCTCACTGGAGATGACCCAAAGGACTGGAAGCTGGCCAACGTGGTGCCCATCCACAAGAAGGGCCAGTTGGATGAGCCAGGGAATTATAGGCCTGTCAGCCTGACCTCAGTGGCAGGCAAGATCATGGAACAGGTCATCCTGAGTGCATTAACACAGCACTTAGAGGATGGCCAAAGGATCAGGCTCAGCCAACATGGATTTAGGAAGGGCAGGTCCTGCCTGACCAACCTGATCTCCTTCTACGAGCAGGTGACCCGTCTGGTGGATGTTGGGAGGCCTGTGGATGTAGTTTACCTGGACCTCAGCAAGGCCTTTGACACCGTCCCCCATAGCAAACTGCTGGCCAAGCTGTCAGCCCATGGCTTGGACAGCAGCACTCTGAGCTGGGTTAGGAACTGGCTGTATGGCCGAATCCAGACAGTGGTGGTGAATGGTGTCACATCCAGCTGGTGGCCAGTCAGTAGTGGAGTCCCCCAGGGATCAGTGCTGGGCCCCATCCTCTTTAACATCTTTATTGATGATCTGGATGAGGGCATTGAGTCTATCATCAGTAAATTTGCTGATGACACCAAGCTGGGGACAGGAGTTGATCTGCTGGGGGGTGAAGAGGCTTTGCAGAGAGACCTCGACAGGCTGGAGTGATGGGCAGAGTCCAACGGCATGAGATTTAACACATCCAAGTGCCAGGTTCTGCACATTGGCCACAACAACCCCATGCAGTGCTACAGGCTGGGGTCAGAGTGGCTGGAAAGCAGCCAGGCAGAGAGGGACCTGGGGATGCTGGTTGATGGTAGGCTGAACATGAGCCTGCAGTATGCCCAGGTGGCCAGGAGGGCCAATGGCATCCTGGCCTGCATTAAGAACAGTGTGGCCAGCAGGAGCAGGGAGGTCATTCTGCCCCTGTACACTGCACTGGTTAGGCCACACCTCGAGTCCTGTGTCCAATTCTGGGCCCCTCAGTTTAGGAAAGATGTTGACTTGCTGGAGCGTGTCCAGAGAAGGGCAACGAAGTTAGTGAGGGGCTTGGAACACAAGTCCTATGAGGAGAGGCTGAGGGAGCTGGGGTTGCTTAGCCTGGAGAGGAGGAGACTCAGGGGTGACCTTATTGCTCTCTACAACTACCTGAAGGGGGTTGTAAACAGGCAGAGTTTGGTCTCTTCTGCCAGGCAGCCAGCATCAGAACAAGAGGACACAGTCTCAGGCTGCGCCAGGGGAAGTTCAGGCTGGAGGTCAGGAGGAAGTTTTACACAGAGAGAGTGATTTCCCATTGGAATGGACTGCCCGGGGAGCTGATGGAGTCGCCGTCACTGGAGGTGTTCAGGAGGAGACTTGACAGGGTGCTTGGTTAGATGGGTTAGTTGATTAGGTGGTGTTGGGTGATGGGTTGGACGCAGTGATCTTGAAGGTCTCTTCCAACCTGGTCTACTCTATTCTATTCTATTCTATTCTATTCTATTCTATTCTATTCTATTCTATTCTATTCTAGATCAGGCTGGCCAGAGCCTCATCTAGCCTGGTCTTAAACACCTCCAGGGATGGGGCCTTGACCACCTCCCTGGACAACCCGAAAGTTCTGACTTCTGAATTACCTGAGTGACCTCTTTTAATATGTAGCCACTCAGCCAGTCGCTCCCACTCCTTTCCCTCACGATCAACTACACTGATTTTTGCTAAGTGATCTACTTGTTGATTCCAAGTAGCGGCAGAGTTTTGCTTCCTGGAGTGTCCCTTTACCCATCCTACTTTGATAGTCCTGGCCAGTCGGTTGCCCTCTAAACTGGGGTGTTGCCAACTATCCACTGATTTGCTTCCCACTGGCAAATCCATTCTGTGGCACCTTTGAAAGTAGCATATGAATTGGTGTATTTGGTCTCTGCACCATTTTCCACAGCTAGCATAAGGGCACGCAGTTCTCCCACTTGGGCACTGCCTTCGCCCTCTTCAATGACAGTCCTGTCTGTGCCAATCTCCAGCGCTGCGGCCTTGTAATGCCAGTGTGATTCTACCCTTTGGGCAGATGCATCTGTGAACCACACTCCCTCAGTATTGGCATCGGCAGTCAATTCAGGTGCTACCCGAATAGGAGACAGCTTGTAGGGCTGACACAGTGGAACAGTATGTGGGTTGATGGGCTGCTGCAATTTGGATACTTTTGTGGGCCCTTCTCTTAGAGGCATAAACTGAGCCATCCCTTCCAGATAGGCATACCATTTTGTCACGGTAGCCTTCTGAGCAATTCCCTCTGGTGGAGGGGTTCCATTGAGGATTGCTTTGAGCAGAAAGAATGGACCTTGCATTACGATATCCTGTATAGTGTGCAGCTTCTCTGCCTCTTTGACAGCATGTGTTAGAGACAGGAGTCCCTTCTCCCATTCAGAGTATCTCCTTTCAGCATCTTTGAATGCTGTTGAAGAGAGTAAAAAGGCTCTGTTCAGGCCTTTGGGTCCCCTTTGAAAAATCCCACAGTAGGAAGCATGTTCAGAGAAGCCCCATTCTGCCCTTAAGGGGTCATGTGGGTGCAAAGGGCCCAATTTCTGGTAAGCCTTTAATTCATCCTTCAAAACTTTTAGGCTTTCAGTGTGCCTTGGGGTCCAGTCCCAGACTCTGTTATTTTTAAGCAGGTCATAGAGGGGACGAACAATTACTGAGAAACCTGGAATATGTTTTCTCCAGTAACCCAAGGTACCCAAGAGCCGCCGAAGCTCCCTTTTGTTATTGGGAAGTTGGCCCTTTTCAATAGCCTCAAGAGCATCCTCTGGCACTGATATTGCTCCTGCTACCCACCAGGATCCAAGAAATTTAATTTCTTGGCTCGGGCCTTGATATTTGGCTCGTGGAACTTGTAACCCGTTTTTGGTTGAAAGGTCCCAGATCGCTGCAGCTACTGAACCCACCTTACCTTCATCATTTCCCCCTACAAAGATGTCATCTATGTACTGCTAAACACTTACATCTTTTGAGACTTCAATAGTGTCTAACAGTGCTGCTAAGGAATTGTGTGCAGTGGTTCCTGAGTGCTTGTACCCCTGAGGAAGATGATTGAAGGTGAATTGGGAACCTTGCCATGTGAAAGCAAACTGGTTTATCCTCCTCATGTAGAGGGATCATTAAGTACATGTCCTTAATGTCCAGTGAAGCCATCCAAATATATGACGCAGCTTGGTTTGCTGTCACAATGGATGTCAGGCTTGGGACTGCAGCAGTGAGAGGGAGCGTGTTGCTATTGAGCCTGCTGTAGTCAACAGTGAGTCTCCATCATCCGTCAGGTTTACGCACTGGCCACACTGGTGAGGTATAGGGTGAGTGTGTCCTAGTGATGATTTGTCTCTTTTCCAGGTCTGCAATCACCTCAGTGATGCCTTGTCTGGCTGCTGCTGGTAGGGAATATTGTGCAACACATGTGATACTCAATTTGGGTAAGGGTGGAGCAATTTGGAGAGTGCCTACCCGAGCGGTTTTGGTCCCTTATGCTCCTACTCCATAGGAGCCAAAGCACCACAGGGTACCATTAGGGAGATGCCACCATTTGCCAGCTAAAACATCAAATCCAAAGATGTTCTCTGGGTACGGACTCAGGGCAACTTCTACCAGGGTACTCCACTTGTCACCAGGAAGCCACAACCTTGTTTTGGCTAAATGGCATGTATGAGGCATTCCTGTAACACCCTCTATCTTTATCCTTTTCCGGGATGGCAGGATCCTCAAGTGTTTGGCTTGTTGCACATTCAAAACACTGATTTGCGCCCCAGTGTCAATAAGGAATTTTACAGCAGTTTGAGTGGGTCCAGTGGGAATCAAAATGAAAGGCTCTGGATCCTCAGACCATTGACAGGTATTAATAAAGCGATGAGTGAGGCCTGGAACAGTCACCGCTGTGTCTAGTTTTTTGGCTTTTTATCTGGGCTCTGGCGGCAAGGTATGATGGGGTTAGCGTCCTTGCTGGGTGAAAGAGTTTTAGGACTGCTGCTTCCAGCTTCATTCTTCCCCTTGCTGCGGCGGCCACTTCGGTAGTTGTCCTCTTCCCAGCTGCCAGATTTATTTTGTATGCTCAGCACTACTTCTTTTAATAGTCCCATTGATAATGGTGCTATTACAGATTCAGGTACATTCAAAGACAGTGCTAGTCAATACCATTTCTCTCTGGGTGAAGATGATCTATTAGAAGTATGCCATTTATCTCTCCAGTGGTCAGAATTTCTCCCTCTGGGACTTCCCGAGTGACTGTGATTTGGCTCTGGGCTGCTGCTTGAACTCACAGAAGTCACAGTGGGGGATGTCTTAATGTGGCGCACTTCCTGCTTTTTCCCCCGCGGTGTCGCCACGTGGTTGCCTTTGAAACCAGTGTGGCGTCTGTCGCTGGGAGTCTTGGCCGTGAGCATATGATCAGAGTAGCCCAAGTTTCGGTCCTTGTGGGCTAATGCCATCAGAAGCTCTTCCCAAGTTAATTGGTGCTCCCGGTAATTAGTAGAGGCATTATTCCTTTTGATTACTCCTTCAATTTCCTCCTTTTTGGCATCGCATACATTTTTTAGACCCGGCGGCAGACCACGGATTAGAATTTTGAGTCGCACTGGGTTAATTGGAGCATCTAGTGGGGAAGAATATGCCCCACAATTGTACATTGCTTGAACGCACGCCAACTTTTTAATCGCGGCAGTGAGTTTGGCCGAACTTGTAACCCTCACTTCTGTTGGTTTGTCTCTATCTATAGGATCTAAACTTCCAGCCCAGTGAGTGATACGGGAAGTTAATGAGTGGTATCCCTCTGGACCCATGCCCAAAAATACTTCATGGCCCCATGAACAACCTTTTGCTTCCTTATGGTCCAAAATAATTGTATCCCCACCCAATTCCATAAAGCGATACAAAAAGTCTGTTACCGACTCGTCCGGTTCTTGTGCAAACGTCTCCTGCAGGTCCCGAAGCTTTGCTCCGCTGTACGGGTGGACAGAGGTGGTTCTTGTCCGTCGGCCACAGTGGCTGTCCATGTATTGCTCTTAAAGAACGGGACGTAAACACATGGCTTTCCTCCATTTGGATTCGTCTTCCGAACTGTAATCCATATCGTCCCGGTCAGATGGGTTTCTCTCGGTTCGGTAGCTATGGGATTTTTTCCGGGCTTCGCTTCTCAGAGCACTATTGTCAAGCTAATTTAATTTGCGTGCTGCTGCTGATGTGCTGGACTGAACGGGTGAATCGGGACTCGCTGTTTGCAGTGTTTGGAATCTCAGCAGGTCCAAGGAGACCATGGGTCTAAAGTCTTGTGCTACAGTGGGATTCGCTACCTTTCTGTCCTTTCCGCGAGACTGCGGTGGGGGTAATTAGTAAAAGGGCGGTACTGGAGACCTGGCTCCAGGCGCGACATCGTGGCCATGGGGCTGCTCGGGGCTAGGTGGTTGGGAGATTCCAGGGAGGTTTGAAACAGAGTCTCTGTCTGCTCCCACTAATACCTTCATAGTAGTGTTGCTTTCTTTAATTTGCAATGATAACAAGTCATGAAGTTTATCATTTTGTGCCTCAGACTTTCCTAACTCTTTTTCCAGGGAGTTATTTTTTCCCTCAAGTATTTTAATCTTTTCCTCTAATGCTGTAAATACGTCTTGTGCTCTCATTATGCAGGCCCCGATCGCAGTAACTCTCTCCTCGGTTATTGCATTTGAGTCAGCGCATAGCTCGATCACATATTCAAATAATTTCATAGTGATTTGGTCCGGATTTGTCAGATTTTCTATAGCCCATTGCATATTGGATCGTTTTATTACGTATCCCATTCTGTAGAGATAGTCACTTATTGGATAACCCTTGCACTGCGTCATTAATGTAGTGGATATGCCCTCAGAAATGAGCGACAGATGTATCAATGAAAATATAAGTTTATTTATATATATGTACAAAATGTGTAACGGGGTATTTACAGTCACCCTTCACAGGTATCAATATTTGGTTAGTGGAACTATCTTTACAGAATGTTATGTATGGGCACTTAAATCAAAATGATTCACAGAACTTATAAGTGAAAGTGAGTCAGAGAGTGGCAGGGGAGGGGTTGGTCAGTGACCGGCAACCCTCCACCCAGAGCAATATAAACGCTACCCTAACTGAAGCACTATAACGAAGGGCTTGGCTTACTCACAAGCTGAGAACTTCGTGGAGTCTTTCCTTAATAATGTTTATAGGCCAGAGAACGTGGCACGGATGTGCCGTAATAAGGAGACAGGAAATGGTGTCGGCCGCGTGACTGCACCGCGTGGCTCTGCTGTTCTCTCCCAGGATACAAAAGGTTCCTCACTCGGAGGGGGGCAGTGGCAGGTCAGCAACACTGGTTCACACGGTCTACCAGGTTTTCTCCTACAACGATGGATCACGCAGCAGTTGATCCCACAGAGTGCTGTCCACGGCACCGCACGCAGCTGGGTGATGTTGGCAAAGGACCACGAGGCCTCTTGAAGCACTGGTACGCACGCACACACAGGCTCCAACACCGAGGTGGGGGGGCTCATTTACCAAATGACCCCTATTTACCATTTGCCCCATTGAACACTGGTCCAATAAGCATCTGTTGCTAACACAAAGATTAACCAATGAACTGACACCTACAAAATATGGCCTAACTGCATGCTCTACCCAGGGAAACAAACATATAGCCTGCCTTTTGAGTACTACAGAGGTGAGACCATGCCCAGGTAGGCTGTTTACCTGGACTCAGTGGCGCCAGGATCCCCTCCTGCCGCCTCGAGAAAGGAGGGGGAACAAAGGAGGGTTAACACACAGAGAAATGTATTCTACACAAATGTTTGGGGCACAATCCTGACCATAAGCATCCTTCACTACATCCTGCACTTGCTCTTTTTGAACCTCATGAGACTGGCTTGTGCCCACCTTTCCAGCCTGTCAAGGTCCCTCTGGATGGCCTCCCTTCCTTCAGTGTGTCTGCTGCACCACACAGCTTGGTGTCATCAGCAAACTTGCTGAGGGTGCACTCGATGCCACTGTCCATGTCACCCACAAAGATGTTGAACAAGCCTGGTGCCAGGACTGATCCCTGAGGGACTCCGCTTGTCCCTGGCCTCCACTGGGACATGGAGCCATTGACAGCCACTCTTTGGGTGCGGCCATCAAGCCAGTTCCTTATCCATCTAGTGGTCCACCCATCAAACCCATGTGTCACCACTTTGGAGACCAGGATGTGGTGTGGGACAGTGTTGAAGGCTTTGCTCAGGTCCAGGGGCCCACACCTTCCCTAGTCTTCTTCTTCCCATTAATATACCTGTAAAAGTTCTTAGTGTTCCCTTTAATCTCCCTGGCTAGATTCAATTCGGACTCTGCTTTGGCTTTCCTAACCAGGACTCTCGCTGCTCGGGCAGCTTCCTTATATACTCCCTGTTCTACCTGTCCTTCTCTCCACTGCCTGTAGAGTTTCTTTTTAAGTAATAGTGTGTCCAGTAGCTCCTTGCTCATCCAGGCAGGCCTCCTAGCATTCTTACCTGCTTTTCTCTTTGTTGGTATACAGAGCTCCTGGACACAGAGGAGGTGGTCCTTGAATACTGACCAGCTGTCCTGGGTCCCTCTTCCCTCCAGGGCTTTGTCCCACAACATTTTGGCTAGCAGATCCCTGAAGCGATCAAAATCAGCATGCCTAAAGGCTAGGGTCGTAAGCTTGGAATACTTCCTCCTGATTGTCCTGAGGATATTAAATTCAACTGCTTCATGGTCACTGCAACCAAGGCCATCTCTGAGCCTCACATTGCTTACCAGCCCTTCCCTGTTGGTGAGAACAAGGTCCAGCATAGCACCATTTCTTGTTGGTTCCTCTACCATTTGGAGGAGGAAGTTGTCTTCTATGCAGTCCAGGAACATCCTGGATTGCTGGTGCCTTGCTGTGTTGTCCCTCCAGCAGATGTCCGGGTGGTTGAAATCACCCATGAGGACCAGGGCTTGTGACCTGGAAGCCACTTCTGTTTGCCTGTGGAGGGCCTCACCTGCTTGGATCTGCTGGTCAGGTGGCCTGTAGGAGACCCCCACAGTAATATCTCCTTCCCCTGTCCTGCCTTTAATTTTAACCCATACGCTCTCAACTAGCTCATCATCCCTCCCCAGGTGGAGCTCCACTGATTCCAACTGGCTATTGACATAGAGGGCAACACCTCCTCCTCTCCTTCCCTGCCTATCCTTCCTAAAGAGTTTATACCCATCTATCCCTGCATTCCAGTCATGGGATTCATCCCACCAAGTTTCAGTAACAGCCACTATGTCGTATTTGATGCAGAAAATTTATTTGTGCTTTGTACACAAAATCAGGCTTCTGTATGGTCGCTGTCTAGGATTCTTCTGGCTTAACAGATACAGGAATGTGACCTCTAGCACTCTCCCGATTGAGATAAAGCAGTTTAAGATTCCAGTAGGTGAAAGGGTAATTTTAAGTGATGGTTGGGATCCAAAGGTGATTTATTTTAAGTGTGTAATCCTACTGCTGATGATAGTGATTGCATATTTGTTATTTTCCTTGCGTCAGGAGAAAAAGGTGTCCAGGGCATGTTTTATTATTAAGCATAGATCAAAAAGTAGGTGGCGTACCTCTGGGTCAGCCCCAGAGACGTCCAGTGATGAGGAGAAGGGAGAATCTGTGTCAGTTAAAGATAAAGTTAAAAAGTGTATTGGAAACGCTGCTTTGAACGGTTCTGTTGCTGATTCTGGCAAGCAGCCAGGGGTGGCAGCAGCTCCCAACATGGCAGCTCCCCCGGTTCTGGCAGGAGCAGCCATTAATGAGGCACAGTCACTTCCGCCCACCCTCTTGGCAGGACCAGAAGCCACTTCCACAGCTGCTGATCTGTCTCAAAACCTGTCAGCTTCTGTTCAGGCAGCTGTAAATTAAAACACAGCTCCAATTAAGCAAGTAGCAGTTTTAAAGACTAGAAGTGGAAAGACCAAAGATGATCCAGGAGCTAATGGAGGAGAAGAGCAAGAGACTGATCCTGGTGAGGAACCTTCTACTAGAAAAGATCCTGCTGAGGAGAAAGAGAAGATTTCTTTTAAAGATGTAGCATAGTTAGTGAGATTAAAACAGGATAGAGATGCAGCTAGGACAGCAGCTACCAGTAGTGGTTCTCAGCTTAAAGAGATCCTTAGGAGAGTGACAGCAGGATTATTTGGACAACAGCTTGAGGAAGAGGAGGCAAAATAAGAGGGAGATGATATTTCTTAATGTACTTCACCATGGGAAGAGTTAAGAAATGTCTGTAAAGATTACACCAGAGCAGAGAAGGAGCCAATTCTAACTTGGCTTAGTAGATGTTATGATACAGGTGCTCCAACTCTAATAGTTGGAGACAAGTCAGCAGCTCAGTTAGGAACGATCTCGAAGGATAATGGAATAGATAAGACATCTAGGCAAGGTTCTCGGTAAGGTTAATCTGTGGGTACGCCTTTTACTTGCGGTTGCCCTGACATACCCTTCCCGAGATGATCTTCCATGGAATCCTACACCCTGGACTACCATAGATGAGGGAATTAAGTGCCTGAGAGAATTTACTGTTAGAGAGATACTCTATGGTGAACATGAAATTCTGAATCCTGATGATATTCCTGTAGGAACTGGTCTTGCTAAAAAGCTCATTAAGCTTGCTCCTTCTAATTATGTAAACATTCTGGCAAGCAGAATTGCATCAAGAAATTGTGGTGGAGCTCCTCCTACAGTTGGCCAATTCAGTGATCAAATGAGACAATTGGAGAATAGCATGACACGTGTTTCTTTGGTTTCAGCCATTGAAACTCTGTCTGGAAAAACTGAGAATTCCATGAAAGAGTTGGAGGATGAATTTAAAATTCCATATCCCAATTGACACAAATAGGTAATTCCAATTCTTCCTCCAGGTGGATACAAGCTACATATGTGAGGAATACACGTCCTCCGAGGATGTCATTCCAAAACAGATCAAACCAAAACAGACCACCAAGGCAATCACGTAGGACTATTTGGATAACTCTGCATGATCACTTTGGTGAGAACATGAACAGGTGGGATGGCCAACCAACTTCTAATCTTTTTGGGAGACTGAGGGAACTGCAGAGTGGCAGAACCCGAGGTAGCAATACCAGAAGGGTAGCTGTTACTTCCACAGTTCCCCAGAAGAACTCTAGTAGCTCCAACAGTGGCTCCAGTTCTAACACTGCACACTGTGCACAATGCACATGTGGGCATGTTCCCCATAACTAGGGCACCCTGCCTCCCACCAGTGGGAGGAGAGGGATAATAGAGATAACAGAATCTATTGGGATGTGTACATCCAGTGGCCTGGCACTTCACAATTTCAGAAGTACAGGGCGTTGGTTGACATAGCAGCTCAGTGCACCATAATACCATCAAATTATCAGGGATCAGAGTCTATAACTATTTTGGGAGTCACTGGTGGATCTCAAGAGTTAAGTAAGGTGGAGGTTAATATAAGTTTAACTGGTAAACAAGGAAGGAAGTATACAGTTGTGACCGGACCTGACGCACCTTGTATTTTGGGAATTGAATTTCTAAGAGAACAGCGTTTCAAAGACCCTACAGGTTACAAATGGGCTTTTGGAGTAGCTTCTGTAGAAATTGATGGACAAAAACTGAAGCTGTCTGTTAGACCTGAGCTTTCTGATGAATCTGCAATTGTGGGACAACACAAGGTACAGGACATTAAATTGCCGGTTGCTTCTCAGACTGTGCATCACAGACAATACAGAACCCACCATGACTCTTTGTTGCCCATTCAGAATTGGATTCGTCAGTTGGAGAGTCCGAAAGTTGTCAGCAAACTCATTTATCTTTCAACAGTCCAGTGTGGCCTGTGCGAAAGCAGAATGGAGACTGGCGTCTGACAGTGGACTACCGAACTCTAAATGAAGTAACTCCACCTATGAGTGCAGCAGCACCAGAACAAGAGGACACAGTCTCAGGCTGTGCCAGGGAAGTTCAGGCTGGAGGTCAGGAGGAAGTTTTACACAGAGAGAGTGATTGCCCATTGGAATGGACTGCCCAGGGAGGTGGTGGAGTCGCCGTCACTGGAGGTATTCAGGAGGAGACTTGGCAAGGTGCTTGGTTAGATGGGTTAGTCGATTAGGTGGTGTTGGGTGGTAGGTTGGACGCGATGATCTTGAAGGTCTCTTCCAACCTGGTCTGGTCTATTCTATTCTATTCTATTCTATTCTATTCTATTCTATTCTATTCTATTCTATTCTATTCTATTCTATTCTATTCTATGATGGAGCTCCAATATGAGCTGGAATCCAAAGAGGCCAAATGGTATGCTACCATAGACATTGCTAATGCATTTTTCCCTATTCCCATAGCAGAGGAATGCAGGCCTCAGTTTGCTTTCACCTGGAGAGGAATCCAGTACCCTTCCAACAGACTGCCAATGGGCTGGATCCACAGCTCAAGCATCTGTCATGCAGTAATCCACGATGCTCAGGAGAAAGGTGGTGCTCCAGAACACATCCAGTTCATCGATGATATCATCGTCTGGGGTAAAACTGCTGAGGAAGTCTTCAAGAAAGGTAACAAAATCATTGACATTGTTCTGAATGCAGGTTTTGCCATCAAGCGAGACAAGGTGAAAGGACCTACTACAGAGATTCAGTTTCTGGGAGTGCAGTAGCAGGGTGGACGCCAACACATTCCAGTGGATGTGGTCAATAGAGTCTCTACCATGGCAAATCCCACAAACAAGCAAGAAACCCTACGTTTCTTGGAGATAATGGGATTTTGGAGACTGCACATTCCTGGATGCTGTCAGATTGTGAAACCTCTGTATGATGTGACTCAAAAGAGCAACAGTTTCTACTGGAGACCTGAACAACAATCAGCCTTTGACCTCATTAAACAAGAGGTAGCTCAAGCAGTGGTTCTGGGACCTGTCCAAGATGGTCCAGACATTAAGAACATTTTGTACACGGCTGCAAGTGACAATGGTCCAACCTGGTGCTTGTGGCAAAAAGCTCCAGGTGAGACACGTGGACGACCGCTTGGTTTCTGGAGTTGAGGTTACAGAGGTTCAGAGGCTAATTATACTCCAAAAGATAAAGAAATTCTAGCTGCCTATGAAGGAGTAAAAGCAGCTTCTGGAGTAATTGGAACTGAGTCACAACTTCTCTTAGCTCCCAGGTTACCAGTTTTGAATTGGATGTTCAAAGGCAAAGGCTCCACACCACATCATGCTACAGACTCAACCTGGTCTAAGTGGATGGCTCTGATAAGACAGAGAGCTCGAATGGGAAATCTTGAAAGACCTGGTCTAGTGGAGGTGATCTCAAGTTGGCCTGAAGGCACCAACTCTGCTAAACCTCCAGAGGAGAAAGTAACTCATGCTGAGGAAGCTCCTCCTTACAATGACCCTTCTGATGATGAAAAGAAATATGCTTTGTTCACAGAGGGTTCCTGTTGTCTTGTTGGAAACAAGCGAAGGTGGAAGTCTGCAGTGTGGAGTCCAGCATGCCAACTCGCAGAGGCAAAGGATGGCGAAGGAGAATCCAGTCAGTTCACAGAGGTAAAAGCTGTCCAGCTAGCTCTTGACGTAGCTGAACGTGAGAGATGGCCAAAGCTTTTTCTCTACACCGACTCATGGATGGTAGCCAATGCTCTATGGGGTTGGCTAAAGAACTGGAAGAAGAATGGTTGGCAGCGGAAAGGAAAACCCATTTGGACAGCCGACCTGTGGCAGGACATTGCTGATCGAGTTGAGAAAATTCCAGTGAAGGTGAGACACATCGATGCTCACATTCCTAAGAGCAAAGCTACTGAGCAACACAACCATCAGGAAGATCTAGCTGCAAGAGTTTCTCAAGTAGACATGGACTCTAATCTTGATCTTGACTGGAAACACCAAGGTGAGATATTCTTAGCTCGGTGGGCTCATGATTCTTCAGGACATCAAGGCAGAGACGCAACATACCAATGGGCTCGTGACAGATCCATAGACATTTCCATGGATGCTATCACACAAGTCATCCATGACTGTGACATTTGTGCTGCTATTAAGCAGGCAAAGCAAATTAAGCCCTTGTGGTATGGTGACAGATGGTCCAAGTACAAATATGGTGAAGCTTGGCAGATTGACTACATCACTCTACCACGTTCTCATTCTGGTAAGCAATACGTGCTTGCTATGGAAGAGGCAAACACTGGATGGTTGGAAACTTATCCAGTTCCACATGCAACACCACGCAACACCATTCTCAGTCTGGAGAGACAAATCCTGTGGAGACATGGAACTCCAGAGAGGATTGAGTCAGACAACGGAACTCATTTCAAGAATGACCTTGTAAAGAACTGGGCAAAAGAGCACGGTATTGAGTGGATATTCCGTAGTCCTCACTATGTGCCAGCTGCACGGAAGATTGAACACTACAACGGTTTGTTGAAGACCACTCTTAAAGCCATGGGGGGTGGATCTTTGAAACACTGGGAAAAACATTTAGCACAAGCAACCTGGCTGGTAAATAGTAGAGGCTCAGTGAACCGAGCTGGACCTGCACATTCAGATCTGCTACAGAAAGTAGAAGGTGGTAGAGTTCCTGTTGTTAGAGAAAAGAATCTTCTAGGTAAAACTGTTTGGGTATTATCACCCTCAGGAGAGGCTAAACCTGTCCGAGGGGTGGTTTCAGCTGAAGGTCCAGGTCACACTTATTGGGTAATGCAGGAGAATGGTGAAATTCAGTGTATTCCACAAATTAATTTATCTTTAGCTCAAAGAGTTTAATTTCAAACTGTTGTACAGCTACATCACATCCAAAGGAAGAATGTACGAGGAATCTACGGTGCACGAACCCTGAGAACCCTGAGTCAACTAAGAGACCCTGAGAATCCCTGTTTCTCTTTTCTTTGCTTCGTCGGCGAAGAGATAAACTGTTTTCCATTTATCTCATTTCCTGATTTTCTTGGGCTTCTGTATAATCTACATCTGAGTGTAGCCAGAATGGACTATGAACTTTACTCACAAACTGTGAATATCATCTTGGATTGGATGGACAGTATGAACAGCCAATGAAGTTGTTTAGAAGGGGTGGACTGTGACCGTTTGTCTCGGTCCAGAGACACAGTTCTTTTAAATATTCCCGTGTTGTGAAATTAGAGGCACAAATGAGTCCAAAATATCAACAGCTAGACTATTTATTACATAAATAAAGTAAACATAAGAAGGGGAGAGGGAGAAAATAGAGAGGGAGAGAGAGAAAAGAGAGAGAAGAGGAAAGGAATTGAATTACCACACCCCTCACCCCCCCAAGACAGTTTGAGCCTGTGGAGGAAAGGTGCTGCAGGAGATATTGGGTTGGTACAGGAACAGTGCTGAGGCTCTGGCTGGAGAAGAGCTCTGGTCCTCTGGGGAGATGTTGGGTTGGTAGAGGAATGGTGCTGAGGCTCTGACTGGAGAAGAGCTGTGGTCCTCTGGGCAGCTTGGGTCTGTAGAGAAAGGGTGCTGAGGCTTCTTTTCTCCGGAGCAGCATTGTCCTTCTCAGCAGCATGGTCTGTCTCCTGTGTTTTCTTTCATCTCTGTTTTTCTTCTAAAGTAGCCAGTAGTGGCTCCAGTCTTTTATACAGTTTTTAGTCCTTAGGTATGTATTGTCCCTCAGGAATTCAGAGGCAAGGAAAATCATCCTTAGGTAAATGTCCAGGTATCGTTCCCCTGGAAATCTTTCTGTGTGTTTCTGTGTGTTAGGGCAAGGTTCTGGATGGGGGGGGAGGGGGCCTCCACCTCCTCCGTCTCCATCCAGTCAAGCCCCCACACTCCTTACACATCAGGAAACTGGTGGTGAATCCACTGTGTCACCCTTCCCAGGGTACTTGATGAGTGGAGATTATCTTGCCCTAAGGACGTGATGAATGGGTCCTTGGGTCCATTGTTGTAGTCCAGTGTTATCACGATGCAATCACAAGCTGATTTGCATCCAGGATTGGTCTTTGCACCTTCCTTCCAGTGACTCTGCCCAACTGGGCAAGCAGCAAGTGATTTTATCTTTGTTGAGTTACACCAACCTTTAAGAAAGAGACAGTGATGGGACACTCTGGCTGAATGTTTTGGAATATTAATGAAAACAATCAGATATTCTAAACTAATTTCATTGGTGGATTGGAAAAATGCGGTTTTAAGCTTAGGTGCAGCTGGGACTTTCCTCAGTTCACTCCTTCCCTCCTCCCTTTTCAACTCATCTGCTTCTGGGCTATCTGCCAGACTGACTTTGGACAGATAAGCAACTAAGGCCTACTATCATACTCTGCTTTATTAACAATTGCTCTTTTTCTCTCTTTCTAACCCTCTTTGGGAAAAAGGGGAGAGAAGAGGGTACAGGGGGGGGAACCCTCCTCAGTAGAGGAGGGAATTTCGTTCCTGTATTTTTTTTTTTTTACTTTGCTGTATATTTCTGTGTATATATTGTAAATACTGTAATTTGTATATATATATCCTGCATCTTTCCAAAATTGCTTGTAAATATAGCATTTTCCCCTTTTGCTCCTCGGCTGGCTAGCTGTGGTTTCTTTCTTCCTCTTTGTGGGGGAGAGGAGGCTGAGCCTTCTCTCTCAAACCCACCACGCTATTCTATTCCATTTCTATCTATTTCTATTTCTATTTCTATTTCTATTTCTATTTCTATTTCTATTTCTATTTCTATTTCTATTTCTATTTCTATTTCTATTTCTATTTCTATTTCTATTTCTATTTCTATTTCTATTTCTATTTCTATCTCTATCTCTATTTCTATCTCTATCTCTATTTCTATCTCTATCTCTATTTCTAGCTATGCCACTGGGCCTGTTGAAATTTGTGGTAGGCCTGGGTTTAGCAGGGACCAGCTTAGCTTGCTCTTGAGCCTGCCGAGGCTGAGTGAGGTGGAGGTTTTTTAGAAGGCTCTGGAAGGTTTTGGCCTGGTGAAGAAATGAACCTTATTTGTGAATGCATTCCTTTCACCTGAATACCTTTATATATATATTTGTAAATAGAATTTCCATTTAAACTTCCAGCCCAGTGTGCAGCATTTTTATTTTACTCATTGGTAAGGGGAAAAAAAAATCTTTTCTGTCCTTTTCCCTGGGCAGCTTGTGGCTCAAAACTAGAACATTCCATCAGGCTCTTGGTAAAAACTATGAACCCCGTGGAGGTGAATATGCTACACCCTAGCTGGCAAACAGACCCATCCCATTACATTAGTCATTAACATACTGAGCGTCTAGTGAGCATGACTGCAATTGCTGATGCAAGTTTTTACAGATTTGGTTATGAAGAATGGACACACTTTCTACTGTGTAGAACATAAACAGGAATCAATCTTTACTGGCAAGCTTTCAAATGTAAGGAACTGGAGGCTGAAATTCTAGTAAAATCCACAGCAACTCATTCATAAAATTAAGAACATAATCATCATTCATATTTTGTATGCTTGTACTGTGATAAACACAAGACTTTATTTCTTCCATCTGCAGTTATTGAAAACTGTATCTTACAGGTTCTTGCAAGTTTGAATTGAGCACACAGAATGGAAAAGTAAAAATGCCAAAATCAAAGTATTCTATCCTTTTCTCACTTTGAAAATCATTATAAGCCCTAGATGTCTCCATGCACCTGCAAAATAAGGACACTGAATTTGTCACTGTCAGTCACTCAGCCCCTCACTCATACGTAAATTTTAGTAGTCGTTCTATTCAGCTCCCTTAGTTCAGAGTTTGAAGACCCAATCTACTCTTCTGGTGCGATAGTAGGGATTAAGATCAGGATGGGGGAAAAAAATCCCAGAACTATAAAGTTGATATTAATTCACTCTTCTTGCTCTTTCAAGTTCCTAATCTTTGTTCTGATTTTAAAATACACTGATTAAATTGTCAGACTTTCATGAGACCTACAGAAATGGGAGGAACCTCTTCCTACTTTTCACTATCACCATCATGGCATGAGTAAGAATGAGACAGGTAAGAATGAGACAGAAAAGCTGATTTGTATGATCTTCTGTAACACACAGAGATAGGTTTGCTTGTTTGGTTTTTAACCTTGCCAGGTCCTCTTTACCATCAGAAATCTTCACTGAGTAGAATCTATAATCTTCAGATATTTACCCAAGATTTCTCTTTGTCACAAAGTTTAGCAGTTACTCTAGGAAAGACTCAGATACAGCCAGTACTGCAGTATGTGCTGTTATCATATGTGCTGTGTCGTTAATCACAGGCTCCATAGGGGCAACGTGTTCATCTTGCATCTGATTTAATTTAAGTGCTCTCTGCTGAATCACTGTAAAGTTGATGCGTGCAGTCCAACTTAGTTAGTGTAAATGTGAAGATCATCTGAGTTGTGCTGGTGAAAAATGCTGAAAGCCTTAACACAGGCAACTGAATTCACAAATTGCCACAATCCTGAAGCAAATTTCAAAGGACATAAAACTGCATCACAATGCATTGCATTCAAATTGCTAAATTACACACAATTAAAATGCCATTTTCTTAGTCTGTAACAATAATCCTCAAGCTTCAAAAATACAAGAGATATTTCTGAGCAAGAGTCAATGCAGAACTGATATATTTGTGTGCTATCTCTAAAGAAGATAGGGAGTCATGTTTCTGTATATTTCTGGGACAGCAGGGTAGTATTTTAAAGATTTTTTGAGGCAAAGCATACTTCTAGGACTTTACCTTGTTATTTGTTTATAGTTCTAAATATAGCTTTGACACAATTAAATGCATTTTATATAAAAAGGTCTTATTGAAATACAGTAAACTGGAAGGCTTAAAAAGAGGTTTGTCTTTGCAGATTGAGATCAAAGAGACTGCAAAGGAAAAATGGCTTTTCAGAGCTTGATTTTTAGATGCTGACCCTAGATGCTGTTGTATACCTTTGATAAAAATTACTTGTGAGCTCAAATAACACTGCTTAAATAAAGTTGTGGAATCACAGTAGCTTTAGTAACTGTTAAAAAAACCATGAAAAGTTACAATGCAATTTATCACTTCAATTGTCATCACAGCTGGGCAGACAGTAGGAAAATAATAGAGTGGCAAGTTAAAAGGAAAGTTTGCTAACAGATATTCAGCAATCTGAAATTGCTTTGAGGGGGGAACTGTGAAGATAAAGTACACTTGTCAACGTACAAGCAAACAAAGGCTTTATGTTTACAGTAGATATATGCCTAGTTCCATCTCTTTTCTTAATATATTACAATATATGGCACCTTCAAAGTCAGTCATTTAGCCAGCCATTCTGAGATAATGCAGGGTGCATAGGAGAGTCATACTATCACACTGTCATTTTAAGCATTCAGAAGGGGGGGGGAAAGGAAGAAATATTCCAGAAGTTATATCCTGTTGTGCATGTTCCTAAGGGTTATTCCCAGACAAACCACCTCAGAATTCTCTCAAAGCACTCAGAAGTCTCTTGAAGAAGAATATGCTGTAAATTCCTTTCTTTTTTGCAGAATAACTAGTGTAAATTCAGCAGAAACCAGAGAAAGCTGCTCTCCACTGTCACTCTTCTGCACTAAGGCTTTCAACTGCTAGAATGATTCATACCCCAGTACTGTTCCACATTTCTTTTGAACCATCTGTGCAGCAAAGAAGTTGAGGTTGTGAGGATGTTACTGCTGCTTCTGATCCTGGAAATAAAATCACTAGTTTCTCTCCATATGGTCACTGGTTAGTATTTCTAGAATCTTGATATGTGTTTTAGCTCCTCTGCCTTCCTATTGGCCCTGCATTCAGCTGTTGAGTACAAGAAGGTCCACACTTGTGCCTGGGTCTTGACCATGGTGTTGCCCTGCTCTTGAAGCACAAAGGGGTGGCATTTTACTCTGAAGCAGAAGACATGTCAAGGGACTCATAAGAAGGAGGAGTCCAAAGCCGTGTTCAGTGGTGCCCAGAAACTCATATGACAGTGGCAGATACAAAGATAAAATCTGTGTACTGCCCTTCCCACTTTTCAGTCTTCCAGTACATCCTGCTGCAGACATACTGGAGGGCTGAAAAGTAAGGTGGGGGAGCACACGCAGATTTTGCAAAGACGCATTTCAGTCTGGAAGCTCTTTCCTACCACAGCTCCTGCAGGGCTTGCAGAGAGTGCAGCTCACCCTTTCCCTCTCTCTCTCCTTTCTTTCCTTCTTTCTGTCTCTCCCTTGTCCTTGTCTTCCTTCCACAGAATGGCAGCCTAAAGCTTGGGTTTTTGTTTTTAGCTTCCCCTGACAGGTTCATGCACTTGGAGCCACGGAGATTATAAGGCTGGCTAGTGCATGCAGAAGGGCAGCTTTCTTCCCTTTGCTGTGTGTCTTCAGCATCCCAGTCGAGGGTTTGAGAGGAAGGCTCAGCCTTCACCCCCCCCAACAAAGTGAAGGAAAAAAAATAACCACAGCTATCCACAGCCGGAGAAGCAAAGGAATGCTGTATTTACAAGCAGTTTTAGAGAATGCAGGATATATATACACAGTTTACAGTATTTACAATGTATACACAGAAATTTACAGCAAAGTAATACAGGAACGAAATTTCACTCCCCCTTCTGGAGGAGGGTTCCCCCCCTGTACCCCCTTCTCTCTCCTTTTTCCCCAGAGAGGGTTAGAAAGAGAGGAAAGGAGCAGTTGTTAATTAAAAGCAGTTATAAATTAGAGCAAAGTTTTAGTAGGCCACGCTTATCTGCCCAAGTTCAGTCTGGCAGAGAATCTAGAAGCGGACAAGCTGCGAAAAGGGAGGAGGGAAACTGAGGAAAATGTCAGCTGCACTCAAAACTTAAAGTTGCATTCTACCAGTCTACCAATGAAATTCATTTAGACCTGTCTTTTGTTTACAAAACATTCAGCCACAGTGTCCCTTTCTTAAAGGCACAGCCTCAAACAGTCACAGTCCATCCCTTCTAAACAATTTCATTGGCTGTTCATACTGTCCATCCAATCCAAAACAATATTTACAGTTCATAAGTAAAGTTCATAGTCCATTCCGGCTACACTCAGATGTAGATTATTCAGAAGTCCAAGAAAATCAGGAAATGATAAAAATGGAAAACAGTTTATCTCTTCGCCGACGAAGCAGAGACAAGAGAAACAGGGATTCTCAGGGTCTCTTAGTTGAGCTCTTGAAGGCACAGGAACTGGCGGTTCCCACATGCCGAAAGGAAAGCCGGCGGGGAAGGCAACCGGCCTGGATGAGCAAGCAGCTCCTGGAGGATTTAAGGGGGAAGAAGAGGTTGTATCACCTTTGGAAGGAGGGGAAGGCTTCTCGAGGTATGTTTAAGGAAGCTGTTAGATTATGTAGGAATAAAATTAGGGAGGCAAAGGCCCAGCTGGAATTGAAGCTGGCCACCACAGTCAAAGATAATAAAAAGCATTTTTATAAATATATTAACAATAAGAAGAAGGGCAGGAAGAACCTCCACTCTCGATTGGACCTGAAGGGGAACATGGTGACTGAAGACGAGGAGAAGGCTGAGGTCCTGAACACCTTCTTTGCCTCAATTTTTAACAGCAAGGCAGGAGGAGTTCAGGATGAGTGGCCTCCTGAGCTGGGTGATGGGGTCGGGGAGCAGTGTAATGTCCCGGAAATACATGAGGAATTAGTTCGGGACCTGCTGAGCCACTTGGATATTCACAAGTCCATGGGACCGGATGGGATCCATCCTAGGGTGCTGAGAGAGCTGGCAGATGAGCTGGCCAAGACGCTTTCCATCATTTTCCTCCAGTCCTGGCTCACCGGTCAGGTCCCAGATGACTTCAAACTGGTCAGTGTGGTCCCCATCCACAAGAAGGGTCAGAAGGAGGAACCTGGAAACTGCAGGCCAGTCAGCCTGACCTCAGTGCCAGGGAAAGTGATGGAGAGGCCTTGAACACAAGCCCTATGAGGAGAGGCTGAGGGAGCTGGGATTTTTTAGCCTGGAGAAGAGGAGACCCAGGGGTGACCTCATTGCCCTCTACAACTACCTGAAAGGTGGTTGTAGCCAGGAAGTGGTTGGTCTCTTCTCCCAGGCAATCAGCACCAGGACAAGAGGACACAGTCTCAAGCTGCACCAGGGGAGGTATAGGCTCAGGGCGAGGAGGAAGTTCTTCACCGAGCGAGTCATTTGTCATTGGAACGGGTTGCCCAGGGAGGTGGTTGAGTCATCGTCCCTGGAGGCGTACAAGGGGAGATTGGACGTGGCACTTGGTGCCATGGTCTAGTCATGGGGTCTGTGTTGATAGGTTAGACTCGATGATCCTCGAGGTCCTTTCCAACCTAAGTTATACTGTGATACTGTGATACTGTGGCTCAGGGTTCTCAGGGTTTGTGCACCGTAGATTCCTCGTACATTCTTCCTTTGGACGTGATGTAGCTGTACAACAGTTTGAAATTAAACTCTTTGAGCTAAAGATAAATTAATTTGTGGAATACACTGAATTTCACCATTCTCCTGCATTACCCAATAAGTGTGACCTGGACCTTCAGCTGAAACCACCCCTCGGACAGGTTTAGCCTCTCCTGAGGGTGATAATACCCAAACAGTTTTACCTAGAAGATTCTTTTCTCTAACAACAGGAACTCTACCACCTTCTACTTTCTGTAGCAGATCTGAATGTGCAGGTCCAGCTCGGTTCACTGAGCCTCTACTATTTACCAGCCAGGTTGCTTGTGCTAAATGTTTTTCCCAGTGTTTCAAAGATCCACCCCCCATGGCTTTAAGAGTGGTCTTCAACAAACCGTTGTAGTGTTCAATCTTCCGTGCAGCTGGCACATAGTGAGGACTACGGAATATCCACTCAATACCGTGCTCTTTTGCCCAGTTCTTTACAAGGTCATTCTTGAAATGAGTTCCGTTGTCTGACTCAATCCTCTCTGGAGTTCCATGTCTCCACAGGATTTGTCTCTCCAGACTGAGAATGGTGTTGCGTGGTGTTGCATGTGGAACTGGATAAGTTTCCAACCATCCAGTGTTTGCCTCTTCCATAGCAAGCACGTATTGCTTACCAGAATGAGAACGTGGTAGAGTGATATTTGATATTTGAAATTTAAACTCACTGCAGCCACTGTGAATTTCTTTGCATAAGCCTAATGTGGTGGGTTGGAAGGGGTGAAGCCAAGAAGCCTCTTCCCTTCCCCCTTGTAAGGTAAAAGGGAAAAAAAAATTGAAGGGAAAGGAAAAAAAAACTCACCAGCTGAATTAGCAAAGCAGTGGAGCTATATTTACAAAGCAGTGTAGGATTTTGCAGGGGAATATTTACAAATTTACAATATCTACAATATATACAAAGATATACAGCAGTGTAACACAGAAATGAGAGTAACCCCCTCGGCCGAGGGGGATCCTCACCTCCGCTCTCCCCTCTCTTCCCCCCTTTCCCCAGAATAGTTCGAAAAGAGGAGAAAGAGAAAAGAAAGAAGTTAAAAGCAGTTTGTGTTAATTAGAAGCAGTTAATACAGACTTGGCTTTTCTTATCTTCAAGGCCGAAGTCTTGGCAGAAAGCCCAGCACAGCCAGAGAGTTGCTGCCTTGTGGAAAGGCGGAAGCAAGAGTGACAGAGAAGTGCTGGGAATGCCCACTTCACTCTCAGGCCAGATAGTGCTTCCTCCCACTTGACCAATGAAAATTAGTTTAGACTCTTCCTTCCGTTTACCAACTTCCGTCCACCATATTCCCTTTCTTAAAGGGACACCGTCAACCGGGCACAATCCACCCCTTCTAAACAATTTTCATTGGCTGTTTATACTGTCCATCCAATCCAAGACGATATTTACAGTTCGTGAATAGAGTTCATAGTCCATTCCGGCTATGCTCAGATGTAGATGATTCAAAAGTCCAAGAAAATCAGAAAATGAGAAAAATGGAAAACAGTTCATTTTTTCGCCGAAGAAGCAAAGAAAAGGGAAACAGGGAAATTTCAGGGTCTCTTAGTTGACTCAGGGCTCTCAGGGACCTCAGGGTTCGTGCACCGTAGATTCCTTGTTGATTCTTCTTTTGGGCACGATGTAGCTGTACAGCAGTTCGAAGTTAACCTCTTTCAGCTAAAGTTAAATTTCTTTGTGGAATACACTGAATTTCACCATTCTCTTGCATTACCCAATAAGTGTGACCCGGACCTTCAGCTGAAACCACCCCTCGGACAGGTTTAGCCTCTCCTGAGGGTGAAAATACCCAAACAGTTTTACCTAACAGGTTCTTTTCTCTAACAACAGGAACTCTATCACCTTCTACTTTCTGTAGCAAATCTGAATGTGCAGGTCCAGCTCGGTTCACTGAACCTCTACTATTTACCAGCCAGGTTGCTTGTGCTAAATGTTTTCCCAGTTTTTCAAAGATCCACCCCCATGGCTTTAAGAGTGGTCTTCAACAAACCGTTGTAGCGTTCAATCTTCCCTGAAGCTGGTGCATAGTAGGGAATGTGGAATATCCACTCAATACCGTGCTCTTTTGCCCAGTTCTTTACAAGGTCATTCTTGAAATGAGTTCCGTTGTCTGACTCAATCCTCTCTGGAGTTCCGTGTCTCCACAGGATCTGTCTCTCCAGACCGAGAATGGTGTTGCGTGCAGTTGCATGTGGAACTGGATAAGTTTCCAACCATCCAGTGTTTGCCTCTACCATAGTAAGCACGTATTGCTTACCAGAACGAGAACGTGGTAGAGTGATGTAGTCAATCTGCCAAGCTTCACCGTACTTGTACTTGGACCATCTGTCACCATACCACAAGGGCTTAATTTGCTTTGCCTGCTTAATAGCAGCACAAATGTCACAGTCATGGATGACTTGTGTGATAGCATCCATGGAAATGTCTATGGATCTGTCACGAGCCCATTGGTATGTTGCGTCTCTGCCTTGATGTCCTGAAGAATCATGAGCCCACCGAGCTAAGAATATCTCACCTTGGTGTTTCCAGTCAAGATCAAGATTAGAGTCCATGTCTACTTGAGAAACTCTTGCAGCTAGATCTTCCTGATGGTTGTGTTGCTCAGTAGCTTTGCTCTTAGGAATGTGAGCATCGATGTGTCTCACTTTCACTGGAATTCTCTCGATTCGATCAGCAATGTCCTGCCATAGGTTGGCTGCCCAAATGGGTTTTCCTTTCCTCTGCCAACCACTCTTCTTCCAGTTCTTTAGCCAACCCCATAGAGCATTGGCTACCATCCATGAGTCGGTGTAGAGAAAAAGCTTTGGCCATCTCTCACGTTCAGCTACGTCAAGAGCTAGCTGGACAGCTTTTACCTCTGTGAACTGACTGGATTCTCCTTCGCCATCCTTTGCCTCTGCGAGTTGGCATGCTGGACTCCACACTGCAGACTTCCACCTTTGCTTGTTTCCAACAAGACAACAGGAACCCTCTGTGAACAAAGCATATTTCTTTTCATCATCAGAAGGGTCATTGTAAGGAGGAGCTTCCTCAGCATGAGTTACTTTCTCCTCTGGAGGTTTAGCAGAGTTGGTGCCTTCAGGCCAACTTGAGATCACCTCCACTAGACCAGGTCTTTCAAGATTTCCCATTCGAGCTCTCTGTCTTATCAGAGCCATCCACTTAGACCAGGTTGAGTCTGTAGCATGATGTGGTGTGGAGCCTTTGCCTTTGAACATCCAATTCAAAACTGGTAACCTGGGAGCTAAGAGAAGTTGTGACTCAGTTCCAATTACTCCAGAAGCTGCTTTTACTCCTTCATAGGCAGCTAGAATTTCTTTATCTTTTGGAGTATAATTAGCCTCTGAACCTCTGTAACCTCAACTCCAGAAACCAAGCGGTCGTCCACGTGTCTCACCTGGAGCTTTTTGCCACAAGCACCAGGTTGGACCATTGTCACTTGCAGCCGTGTACAAAATGTTCTTAATGTCTGGACCATCTTGGACAGGTCCCAGAACCACTGCTTGAGCTACCTCTTGTTTAATGAGGTCAAAGGCTGATTGTTGTTCAGGTCTCCAGTAGAAACTGTTGCTCTTTTGAGTCACATCATACAGAGGTTTCACAATCTGACAGCATCCAGGAATGTGCAGTCTCCAAAATCCCATTATCTCCAAGAAACGTAGGGTTTCTTGCTTGTTTGTGGGATTTGCCATGGTAGAGACTCTATTGACCACATCCACTGGAATGTGTTGGCGTCCACCCTGCTACTGCACTCCCAGAAACTGAATCTCTGTAGTAGGTCCTTTCACCTTGTCTCGCTTGATGGCAAAACCTGCATTCAGAACAATGTCAATGATTTTGTTACCTTTCTTGAAGACTTCCTCAGCAGTTTTACCCCAGACGATGATATCATCGATGAACTGGATGTGTTCTGGAGCACCACCTTTCTCCAGAGCATCGTGGATTACTGCATGACAGATGCTTGAGCTGTGGATCCAGCCCATTGGCAGTCTGTTGGAAGGGTACTGGATTCCTCTCCAGGTGAAAGCAAACTGAGGCCTGCATTCCTCTGCTATGGGAATAGGGAAAAATGCATTAGCAATGTCTATGGTAGCATACCATTTGGCCTCTTTGGATTCCAGCTCATATTGGAGCTCCATCATAGAATAGAATAGAATAGAATAGAATAGAATAGAATAGAATAGAATAGAATAGAATAGAATAGAATAGAATAGAATAGAATAGAATAGAATAGAATAGAATAGAATAGAATAGAATAGAATAGAATGGAATAGAATAGAATAGAATGGAATAGAATAGAATAGAATAGACCAGACCAGGTTGGAAGAGACCTTCAAGATCATCGCGTCCAACCTACCACCCAACACCACCTAATCGACTAACCCATCTAACCAAGCACCTTGCCAAGTCTCCTCCTGAATACCTCCAGTGACGGCGACTCCACCACCTCCCTGGGCAGTCCATTCCAATGGGCAATCACTCTCTCTGTGTAAAACTTCCTCCTGACCTCCAGCCTGAACTTCCCCTGGCACAGCCTGAGACTGTGTCCTCTTGTTCTGGTGCTGCTGCACTCATAGGTGGAGTTACTTCATTTAGAGTTCGGTAGTCCACTGTCAGACGCCAGTCTCCATTCTGCTTTCGCACAGGCCACACTGGACTGTTGAAAGATAAATGAGTTTTGCTGACAACTTTCGGACTCTCCAACTGACGAATCCAATTCTGAATGGGCAACAAAGAGTCATGGTGGGTTCTGTATTGTCTGTGATGCACAGTCTGAGAAGCAACCGGCAATTTAATGTCCTGTACCTTGTGTTGTCCCACAATTGCAGATTCATCAGAAAGCTCAGGTCTAACAGACAGCTTCAGTTTTTGTCCATCAATTTCTACAGAAGCTACTCCAAAAGCCCATTTGTAACCTGTAGGGTCTTTGAAACGCTGTTCTCTTAGAAATTCAATTCCCAAAATACAAGGTGCGTCAGGTCCGGTCACAACTGTATACTTCCTTCCTTGTTTACCAGTTAAACTTATATTAACCTCCACCTTACTTAACTCTTGAGATCCACCAGTGACTCCCAAAATAGTTATAGACTCTGATCCCTGATAATTTGATGGTATTATGGTGCACTGAGCTGCTATGTCAACCAACGCCCTGTACTTCTGAAATTGTGAAGTGCCAGGCCACTGGATGTACACATCCCAATAGATTCTGTTATCTCTATTATCCCTCTCCTCCCACTGGTGGGAGGCAGGGTGCCCCTAGTTATGGGGAACATGCCCACATGTGCATTGTGCACAGTGTGCAGTGTTAGAACTGGAGCCACTGTTGGAGCTACTAGAGTTCTTCTGGGGAACTGTGGAAGTAACAGCTACCCTTCTGGTATTGCTACCTCGGGTTCTGCCACTCTGCAGTTCCCTCAGTCTCCCAAAAAGATTAGAAGTTGGTTGGCCATCCCACCTGTTCATGTTCTCACCAAAGTGATCATGCAGAGTTATCCAAATAGTCCTACGTGATTGCCTTGGTGGTCTGTTTTGGTTTGATCTGTTTTGGAATGACATCCTCGGAGGACGTGTATTCCTCACATATGTAGCTTGTATCCACCTGGAGGAAGAATTGGAATTACCTATTTGTGTCAATTGGGATATGGAATTTTTAAATTCATCCTCCAACTCTTTCATGGAATTCTCAGTTTTTCCAGACAGAGTTTCAATGGCTGAAACCAAAGAAACACGTGTCATGCTATTCTCCAATTGTCTCATTTGATCACTGAATTGGCCAACTGTAGGAGGAGCTCCACCACAATTTCTTGATGCAATTCTGCTTGCCAGAATGTTTACATAATTAGAAGGAGCAAGCTTAATGAGCTTTTTAGCAAGACCAGTTCCTACAGGAATATCATCAGGATTCAGAATTTCATGTTCACCATAGAGTATCTCTCTAACAGTAAATTCTCTCAGGCACTTAATTCCCTCATCTATGGTAGTCCAGGGTGTAGGATTCCATGGAAGATCATCTCGGGAAGGGTATGTCAGGGCAACCGCAAGTAAAAGGCGTACCCACAGATTAACCTTACCGAGAACCTTGCCTAGATGTCTTATCTATTCCATTATCCTTCGAGATCGTTCCTAACTGAGCTGCTGACTTGTCTCCAACTATTAGAGTTGGAGCACCTGTATCATAACATCTACTAAGCCAAGTTAGAATTGGCTCCTTCTCTGCTCTGGTGTAATCTTTACAGACATTTCTCTATTCTTCCCATGGTGAAGAACATCCAGAAAGTTCATCTTCTTCTCCATCTATCACATCTTCCTGAACATGTTGTCCCCATAATCCTGCTGTCACTCTGCAAAGGATCTCTCTAAGCTGAGAAGCACCCTTAGCTGCTGTCCTAGCTGCATCTTTATCTGGTGTTGATCTCAATAATTCAGCTAGATCTTTAAAACAAATTTTCTCTTCCTCCTCAGCAGGATCTTTTCTAGTAGAGGGTGCCTCACCAGGATCAGTCTCTTGCTCTTCTCCTCCATTAGCTCCTGGATCATCTTTGGCCTTTCCACTTCTAGTCTTTAAAACTTCTACTTTATTTAGAATAAACCTTTATTTGGAATAAAACAAAACAGGTTGGAAGAGACCTTCAAGATCATCGCGTCCAACCCATCAACCAATCCAACCCACCTAAACAACTAACCCATGGCACCAAGCAACCCATCAAGTCTCCCCCTGAACACCTCCAATGACAACGACTCCACCTCCTTCTTGGGCAGCCCATTCCAATGGGCAATCACTCTTTCTGTATAGAACTTCTTCCTAACATCCAACCTGAACCTCCCCTGGTGCAGCCTGAGACTGTGTCCTCTTGTTCTGGTACTGGGTGCCTGGGAGAAGAGACCATCATCCACCTGTCTACAACCTCCCTTCAGGTAGTTGTAAAGAGTGATAAGGTCACCCCTGAGTCTCCTCTTCTCCAGGCTGAGCAACCCCAGCTCCCTCAGTCTCTCCTCATAGGGCTTGTGTTCCAAGCCCCTCACCAACTTCGTTGTCCTTCTCTGGACTCGTTCCAGTAAGTCAACATCCTTCCTAAACTGAGGGGCCTAGAACTGGACACAGTACTGGAGATGTGTCCTAACCAGTGCAATGTACAGGGGCAGAATGACCTCCCTGCTCCTGCTGGCCACACTCTTCTTGATGCAGGCCAGGATGCCATTGGCCCTCCTGGCTGCCTGGGCACACTGCAGGCTCATGTTCAGCGTACCATAAACCAGTACCCCCAGGTCCCTCTCTGCCTGGCTTCTCTCCAGCCACTCTGACCCCAGCTTGTAGCTCTGCATGGGGTTGTTGTGGCCAATGTGCAGAACCTGGCACTTGGATGTGTTAAATCTCATGCCGTTGGACTCTGTTCATCTCTCCAGCCTGTCAAGGTCCCTCTGCAGAGCCTCTCCACCCTCCAGCAGATCAACTCCTGCCCCCAGCTTGGGGTCATCAGCAAATTTACTGATGATGGATTCAGTGCCCTCATCCAGATCATCAATAAAGATGTTAAAGAGGATGGGGCCCAGCACTGATCCTTGGGGGACTCCACTAGTGACTGGCCACCAGCTGGATGTGGCACCATTCACCACCACTCTCTCGGCTTGACCATCCAGCCAGTTCCTAACCCATCGCAGTGTGCTCCCGTCCAAGCCTGGGCTGACAGCTTGGCCAGGATTTTGCTATGGGGGATGGTGTCAAAGACCTTGCTGAGGTCCAGGTAGACTACATCAACAGGCCTCCCCACATCCACCAGACAGGTCACCTGATCATAGAAGGAGATCAGGTTGGTCAGGCAGGACCTGCCCTTCCTAAATCCTTGCTGGCTAGGCCTGATCCTTTGGCCATCCCATACGTGCTGTGGGATTGCACTCAGGATGACCTGCTCCATAATCTTGCCTGGCACAGAGGTCAAGCTGACAGGTCTATAATTCCCTGGCTCATCCAACCAGCACTTCTTGTGGATGGACACAACGCTGGCCAGCTTCCAGTCCTCTGGGACATCTCCAGACAGCCAGGAGTGCTGAAAAATGATGGATAGTGGCTTGGCCAGCTCATCTGCCAGCTCTCTCAGCACCCTAGGATGGGTCCCATCCAGTCCCATGGACTTGTGGGGATCCAAGCTGCTAAGGAGAGTTCCAACCACCTCTTCATGGAACATAAGGAAAATGTGCAGCTCCCTGGCTCCTTCTGCCAGCTCTGCAGGCCAGCTGTCAGGAAGACATTCTGTCCTTCTAGTAAAAACTGAGGCAAAGAAGGTGTTAAGTACCTCTGCCTTTTTCTCATCCTTTGTTACAACATTTCCCTCCATGTCAACCAAGGAGTGGAGGTTGTCCTTGCCCTTCCTCTTGCTATTAATATATTTATCTTGTTTATCTTGTTTATCTTGTTTGTTACCCACGCTTCGTGCATTAGTGTACATGCACTTCAGCTGGGCTGCTGGTTTCACCTCCGACTCTAGCTTGTCACCCTGTAATGGGTTGGGGCAGACCCCCTCCCCACCACGCGCAGAAATGACGGCTCAGACAAACGGATTGCAAAAGTGATGGAAAGTTTAAATAGAACAGTGAGTGCATGCAGAGAACTAGAAATACAGTGATAAGAGAGAGACCCAAAACAGACCCAGAGAAATCCCATCCCCACCTGAGGGTGCACCCAAAACCCCCAGGGCTCCTCCTTCCCCCCCCCACTGCTAGGCTAGTCTCAGCTGGCCAGATCTGAGACTGCACATCCCCCCGTGGCCTTGGGCCTAACCAGGCCCATGGCTGGGATATCTCTACCCCAGTTACCGGGTGGCGAGGAGGAAGGAAAGAGAAAGTGCCAGACCCCGCCGTGAAACTTACAGTGGTGCAAGGGATCATGGTAGGAAATAACCTAATTTCCTGTGTCCACCCACTGGGCTGGACTTCTGGACACAGGAAACACCCCTGTAGCAGAGGACACCCAGCCCAAACTACGACACACCCCCATACTCTTGTCTGAGGGGACTAGTTTCAGCCCCTTCCCCCTTCGAAACTAGTTTAAAGCCCTGTCGATGAGACCTACCAATTCCCTTCCCAGGATCTTTTTACCTTTGGGGGACAGGCCATTCTCATATACTGTGACCTTTCCCCTTCTGTGGGACAGATGTACTCCATCTGTTGCCAGCTGGCATGGTGCAGTAGAAAGTTTCCCAAGATCAAAAAACCCAAAATTCTTTTGACTGCACCAGCCTCCAAGCCACTTGTTAACTATAGCTGCTGACCTGTTTCTTACGGTATTCCCTCCTGCAACTAAGGGTATTGATGAAAAAATTATTTGTGCCCCTGACCCCTCAACCAGGTCTCCCAGGGCCCTGAAGTAATTTTTGATAGCCCTGGGAGTTCTGGTTGCAACATCATCATTCCCTAACTGCATAACTAGTCAAGGGTAGTAGTCAGAGGGCTGCACCAATCTAGGCAGCCTACATCATTAACTTGGGGTCCTGGCAGACAACAGAGTTCCCTATGAGATGGGTCAGGCCGACATATAGGGCCCTCCATTCCCCTCAGAAGGGAATCACCAATAACAATTACCCTCCTCTTTTTTTTTGAGGGAACAGATCCTGATGCCAGGGGAAGGCTGTTTAACCTTAGGCTGTTTTGCCTTAGGCTGTTTAACCTTAAGCTGTTTAACCTTAAGCTGTTTAACCTCAAGCTGTTTAACCTCAGGGAGAACCCCAGATGGTGTGTCCTCCAGCATCAGGACCACCTCACCCTCAATCTCCAGTGCTCCATACCTGTTTTCCAAGAGCAGTGGGGAAGGTGAGGGGAGGCTAGGAGGTTTAACTTTGCATCTTTTGAGAGGAACCTACGTCCATTCCCCTCTGCTTTTTGAATAACCATCCTCTGCTGGGGGAGCCTGAAGAGCCTGCTTACTCCGATTCAACTCTTTCCTCCTCTGGTTCATTTCTTTCCACCTTTGGTCCATCTCCTTCCTCCCCTGGTTCATCTCTTTCCTACATTCCCTTACATTTCTAAGGCTAACAACCTCATCCTTCAGTCTGGTCACCAGATTAAGCAGATAGTCAATCTGCTCACACTGTATACAAGAGTTGCCCCCACAACCCTGCTTCTCAAGAGCCAGGCTCCAGCATTCTCTACAGCCAGATACCTGGACAGCTACCTGCTTCTGTTCTACCTCAGTCTGGGTCAACACTGATTTTTTTAGGGAGATTTTACTGCGAGTTACAACCATGCCTGTCACTGGCCACAGCACCTACTGCACACACACAAAAACAAAATTTAGAAGAAGTGGGGCGGCGAGAGAGTACAAGAGAACACGGGCTGCCCGACGAACAGAGCCCCCGCGAGCCGCAGCTGAGCCTTTTAAATTCAGCCGCTCCCGCCACTGGGATCACAAGTCTGACCACGTGAAAGGATGGCTGCTCCTTCCTCGCGGCATACCTTGCTTACTTGGAGCTGTGTTTGAATTTACAGCCACCTGAGCAGAAACTGACAGGTTTTGAGACAGATCAGCTGCTGTGGAAGCTGCTTCCAGTCCTGCCGAGAAGGCGGGTGGAAATGACTTTGCCTTGTTAATGGCGGCTGCTGCCGAAGCTGGGGGAGCCGCCATGTTGGGAGCTGCCGCTGCCACTGGCTGCTTGCCAGAATCAGCAGCAGACCCGTTCAAAGCAGCCTTTCCAATAGACTTTTTAGCTTTACCTTTAACTGACACAGATTCTCCATTCTCCTCATCACTGGACATCTCTGGGGCCAACCCAGAGGTACACCATCTCTTCTTTGATCTATGCTTAATAATGAAGCATGCCCTAGACACCTTTTTCTCCTGGCACCAAGAATATAGCGCATACACATTAGTTATCACGAGCAGCTTGATTACACACATCAAATAAATCATCTTTGGATCCCAACCATCACTTAAAATTACTCTTTCAGCTACTGGAATCTTAAACTGCCTTATCTCAATTGGGAGAGTGCTAGAGATCACATTCCTGTATCTGGTAAGCCAAAAGAATCCCAGACAGTGATAATATAAAAGCCAGATCTTGTACACAAACCACAAATTAAATGTTCTGCATCAAATATTTACCTAAGTAATCCAGAATCAAACCCAAACAATATCTGTGGATCAGAACCCCAAAAATTGAGAAGAACAGATGCTCCAAAATCCAAAACACCTTCATGTTTGCTAGTCCAGCTTGAGCAAGCAATAAATCAAGCTAATTATCTGCCACACATTGGGAAGCCAAAAAAGAAATGTGGTGGTTTGGAGAGAAGGGCCTAGCCTTCTCTCCCCCACAAAGAGGAAGAAAAACCACAGCTAGCCAGCTGGAGAAGGAAAAGGGAAAATGCTATATTTTACAAGCAATTTGGAGAATGCAGGATATGTACACAATTTACGATATTTACAACATATATACAGAAATATACAACAAAGTAAAAAAAATCAATAATACAGGAACGAAATTCCCTCCTTCGGAGGACAGTTCCCCCCCTGTACCCCCTTCTCTCCCCTGTTTCCCCAAAGAGTGTTAGAAAGAGAGAAAAAGGCAGGAGATTAAGAAAGCAGAGTGTTAGTAGGCCTTATCTGTTCAGGGTCACTCTGGCAGGGAGCCCAGAAGCAGATGAGCTGGAAAGGGAGAAGGAAAGGAACGAATTGAGAGAAAAATCCCAGCTGCACCTAAACCCAAAACTGCATTCTACCAATCCACCAATGAAATTCGTTTAGAATATCTGATTGTTTTCATTAATATTCCAAAACATTCAGCCATACTGTCCCAGCATACTGTCTCTTTCTTAAAGACACAGCCTCAAACGGTCACAACATCAATGCACGCAGCATGAGCAATAAGCAAGAGAAGCTGGAAGTCCTGGTCGACCAGGGTGACGATGATGAAGTCGCCATCTCAAAAACATGGTGGGAAAACACGCATCATTGGAGTGCTGCACTGGGGGGTTACAGGCTCTTTAGGAGAGACAGGTGAGGGAGAAGAGGAGGAGGGGTGGCTTTGTATGTTAGTGAGTCACTCTCTGCCACAGAACTTGAGGTGGAGAAAGAAGGGATTGAGAGCCTGTGGGTTAAAATTAGAGGGCAGCCTAACAAATCTGACATCCTGGTTGGAGTCTGTTATAGACCACCCAACCTGGATGAGGAGGCTGACGAATTATTCTGCAAGCAATTGGAGGCTGTCTCAAGATCATCACATCTTGTCCTTGTCAGGGACTTCATCCTGCCAGATATCTGCTGGGAACTTAATTCAACAGAGAGGAGGCAGTCCAGAAGATTCCTGGAGTGCATGGAGGACTGCTTCCTGATGCAGCTGTTAAGTGAGCCTACCAGAGGCCAGGTTCTGCTTGACTTGGTGTTCTCCAATAGAGAAGGGCCGGTGGGAGCTAGGATCATGGGAGGCTGCCTAGGGTGCAGTGACCACGGGATAGTGAAGTTTTCAATATGCAGGGAGGTAGGGAGGAGCACCAACAGAACCTTCACCTTGGACTTCCGGAAGGCAAATTTCAGCCTGTTTAAGAAACTTATTTGTAAAATTCCCTGGGTAGCAGCCCTCAAGAATTGAGGGGTCTAGGCTGGTTGGGCCTACTTCAGAGAGGAGCTCTTGAAGGCACAGGAACTGGCAATTCCCATGTGCTGAAAGACGAGCTGGCGGGGAAGGCAACTGGCCTGGATGAGCAAGCAGCTCCCGGAGGATTTAAGGGGAAAAAAGAGGATGTATCACCTTTGGAAGGAGGGGAAGGCTTCTCGAGGTATGTTTAAGGAAGCTGTTAGATTATGTAGGAAAATAATTAGAGACGCAAAGGCCTCAATTTTTAACAACAAGGCAGGAGTTCAGGACGAGTGGCCTCCTGAGCTGGGTGATGGGGTCGGGGAGTAGTGTAGTGCCCCGGAAATACATGAGGAATTAGATCGGGAACTGCTGAGCCACTTGGACACTCACAAGTCCATGGGGCTGGATGGGATCCATCCTAGGGTGCTGAGAGAGCTGGCAGATGAGCTGGCCAAACCACTCTCCATCATTTTCCTCCAGTCCTGGCTCACCGGTGAGGTCCCAGATGACTTCAAACTGGTCAATGTGGTCCCCATCCATAAGAAGGGTCGGATGGAGGAACCTGGAAACTGCAGGCCAGTCAGCCTGACCTCAGTGCCAGGGAAAGTGATGGAGCAGATTATCCTGGTGGTAATAACTGCGCACCTGAAGGATGGCCAAGGGCTCAGGTCCAGCCAACATGGATTTAGGAAGGGCAGGTCCTGCCTCTCCAACCTGATCTCCTTCTATGATCAGGTGACCCGTCTGGTGGACGTGGGGAGGCCTGTGGGTGTGGTCTACCTGGATTTCAGCAAGGCCTTTGACACCGTCCCCCACAGCAAACTGCTGGCTAAGCAACACTGTGTGGTGGGTTAGGAACTGGCTGGAGGGCCAAGCCCAGAGAGTGGTGGTGAATGGTGCCACATCCAGCTGGTGGCCAGTCACCAGTGACGTCCCCCAAGGATCAGTGCTGGGCCCCATCCTCTTTAACATCTTCACTGATGATCCGGATGAAGGGATTGGGTCAGTCATCAGCAAATTTGCAGATGACACCAAGTTAGGAGTAGATGTTAGTCAGTTAGAGGGTTGAAGGGCTCTGCAGAGGGACCTGGACCAACTAGACAGATGGGCGGAGTCCAATGGGATGGCATTCAACAGGTCCAAGTGTCATGTGCTGTACTTTGGCCACGGCAATCCCATGCAGAGCTAGAGGCTGGGGTGGGAGTGGCTGGAGAGCTGCCAAATGGAGAGGGACCTGGGGATGCCACCTGAACATGACCCAGCAGTGTGCTCAGGTAGCCAAGAGGACCAATGACACCCTGGCCTGCATTAGGAATAGTGTGACCAGCAGGAGCAGGAAGATCATTGTGCCCCTATACCCTGCATTGGTTAGGCCACACCTTGAGTACTGTGTCCAGTTCTGGGCCCCTCAGTTTAAGAAGGACGTCGAGATACTTGAACATGTCCAGAGAAGGGCAACAAGGCTAGTGAGTGGTCTCGAGCACAAGCCCTGTGAGGAGAGGCTGAGGGAGCTGGGATTGTTTAGCCTGGAGAAGAGGAGACTCAGGGGTGACCTCATTGCCCTCTACAACTACCTGCGGGGTGGCTGTAGCCAGGAAGGGTTTGGTCTCTTCTCCCAGGCAACCAGCACCAGAACAAGGGGACACAGTCTCAAGATGCACCAGGGAAGTTTAGGCTCAAGGTGAGGAGAAAGTTCTTCATCAAGGGAGTCATTTGTCATTTGAATGTGCTGCCCAGGAAGGTGGTGGAGTTACCATCCTTTGAGGTGTTCAAGAGGAGATTGGAAGTGGCACTTGGCGCCATGGTCTAGTCATGAGGTCTGTGGTTACAGGTTGGACTAAATGATCCTCGAGGTCTCTTCCAACCTTGGTGATACTGTGATACTGTGATCTTTTTATTTTCATTGACAGGGGACTGGCTCTAGTGAGGTCTGAAAGCACATATATGTATTGGAGTTGGTTTTGTAGTGCTCTTGAGTTTGTATGTGTTTACATGTTCTTATAACACAGTATCATAACTCTGAGAGTACCACACTATCTTCTGCAGCATCAGCGTCTTTCTACTTGCCTTATGCATGTTATAAAAAGAATTGAGAGCATGTGACTCTTATTTTTCTATATTAAATACACCAGCATCACTAGTCCTAAAAAATAAATCCCTTCTACATATGTATTTCTGCATGTATATGTATAAATGTAAGTTCAGACTGAACACTTCACTGATGTTAGCTGTGTAGCCTAATTATGTTTCTTTATCTGTGTTGAATGGTTATATAAACTAATATTTTCAACTATTGAACAGGAGCTAATCGTATTTATGGCTTCTAAAAGAAGAAAGTTGTGAATTTCTTTATGACTTAAAATGAAGCTTGCAAACATTCATAAATTCACAGATTCACAGACTGCATGGGGTTGGAAGGGACCCTCAAAGTCCAACCCCACTGCAGTCAGCAGAGATACTTCTAACTACATTGGACTACCCAGGACCACATCAAGTCTGATCTTGAATGTCTTCAGGGAGGGGGCCTCAACCTAATTACCAGGAAAACTGTTCCAGCGTTTCACCACCCTCATGTTATAAAAAACTTATTCTTACTATCCAACCTAAATCTACGCTTCTCTGGTTTCAACCACAGTCCCTTATCCTATCACACAGGTCCTCTCCAGCCTTCTTGTAGGTCCCCTTCAGATACTGGAATGTAGCTGTAAGGTCTCCCAAAAGATACTTTATTCTTTCAACCTGTCTTTATAGAAGCCCTCTGATCATCTTTGTGGCCTTTCTCTGGACCCAATCCAGCAGGTCTAGGTCTCTCTTGTGTTGGGAACACTAGAGCTGGACACAGTACTTCAGGTGAGATTTCATGAGAACAGAGTAGAGGGACAGAGTTGCCTCTCTCAGTCTGCTGGTCACAGTACTTTTGATGCAGCCCAGAAAACAGCTGGCCTTCTGGGCTGCAAGTACGCAGTGTTGGCTCCTGTCCAGCTTCTCATCCACCAGTACCCCCAAGTCATTTTCTGCTGTGCTGCTCTCAATTTCATCTTCTTCCAGCCTGTACTGATATTGAGGATTGCTCTGATCTAGGTGCGGACCTTGGACTTTGACTTATTGAACCTCGTGAGAGGTCCTGAACTTAACCTTCCCTTACAGTGGGAGAGACTTTATCCCACTGGTCCAAACCTTGTGGACCATCAACTCAGGAAGGAGATGAAACAACATTGCCAGTGATGACTGACACAAAAATTATACTGAATACCTCAGCCTTCTCCTTGTCTTTTGACACAAGTTTTCCATTTTCACTCCTCAGAGGACAAACTCCTTTGCTGGTTGATGTACCTGTAGAAGCCTTGTGATTCCTTGCATCCCTTGCCAGATTCAGCTTTAGCTATGCCTTCACCTTTCTGACCTCCCCTCTATACAACCAGGCAAGGTTCCTATATTCCTCACAGGTTACCTCTCCCTGCTTCCAATGTCTGTGTAGTTCTTTCTTGCCCTTGATTTTCACCAGCAGGTCTCTATTCAGACTTGCCAGTCTCTTCCTTCTCTGCATGATTTTTCACACATGATTTTGAGAGCTTTGGTCAGGTAAGTTTGAGGGTGGTACTGGAAAGTTTTATGGCAGCAATGATACTGTGTCAAAGACTGTGTAGTACTGCTGTACTTTGAAAAGAAAGTTTAAAATATGGTTACACTGATAATATAGAGCTATTTTACTATGATAATTTTAATGATGTCAGTTTTACTGCTCTGGACTATTAAGAGAAACTGTTGTCTGATGACTTATCATTCAACTATCATTAGTTAACGGCTGATATTTCCAAACTGTATCCATACAGAAAAGGGAATGACTTGCTGTTTTTAAAATGGTGCATTTAGCTCCTGGAATCACTTTATGAAGTGTTCTCCATAGCTGATCTAATTAAGTACCAAGGCCAGAGTTTATTACCCTTGGTTATGTCACTACCATTCATGAAACATTCCTGTGGGTAATTCCTCATAGTTTCAAGTAGCAGCAAACTCCTTGAAGATCAACACTTTGTTTAGTCTGATTTTCTGCTGCTCTGTATGTATGATTAATTAACCTTTGTATCACATAATTCAATTTAATGGATTTAAGCCAGGGCAATTTGGGGTCATGGGGAATAGACAGAATTTTCAAAGAGTGTGTCATTAATGGAATTAAACTGATGTATTAAAATTGGTAAGTAATAACAAGGAATCTGCCCTGGATGATGAACTTGCCCACTTTTAACACTTGAAAGAAGAGAATTCTGGAAGTGCTAGTTCTTAATTTCAGAATGACCTCATATTTGTAACTGCACACCACAAAGGTTTTGGTGCATCAGACACATCTGTGGGATATGCCCTGCATCTACAGATAAGAATGAAGGTTTTCAGTTGAATTAACTGGTGGGGGAGTGGAGGTTGTTTGGGTTTGGGGTTTTTTGGTTGGTTTTCTGGTGGTTTTTGTGTGTGTGTGTGTTTTTGTATGTTTGGTATGGTTTTTTTGTTGTTGGTTTGTTTATTTTTGTTGTTAAAATAATTCTGCTAAGCAAGCAAATGCTAGTATAGTTCTTAGTGTTTTTTTAATTTATTAATTTGAAGAAATTATTTTGCTTCCACAGAAAAGGTGTCAAAGTGGTTCTGTGCTATAAATACAGGTGGATAGGGCTTACAGTAAATACGCTGCATTGACTGCTTAGCTACATAACACTTACTGTGTGGTTAATTAATGCCTGGGGCTGCAGCCATCTAGAAACACCAGTATGTTTCAGGTGAATGTACTTCTAGATATTTCTGACAGTTAGAAGTAATAAAATGAAACAGCCAAAGTAAATTCAACTGTTTAAAATTCTCCTTGGAAATTTAAGATCTGCGGAAACACCACTCACAGTATTAAAATAGTACTAAAGCTATCCAAGATGTGGCGAGAAGTAGTAGTGTTGTCTGTAAATCTTTTCCCACACTCAAAAGTGAATTGAGTACTTGGTTATGTAATCCAGCATGGAGCCCACAGATTACTGTTGATCAAGAATGGGCATTTCTCTGCCAGATACCACTTTTACAACTCCAACATTGCCAGGGACTTGTCCTATGCATTTTTAAAGAAGAAATAGTTTTTAAAAAACCCAAATATGTGATCAAGAGCAGTAGTCTTCCTTTATGGTTTGCTAACACTCAGAAGTTTTCACAATGTTTCAGAAACTGTGCTGAGGATACAAAATATTTCACTGTACTTTACATAGTCTTATGACCTGAGAAACTTCCTGAGTGGAAGAATCTCTCTAAGTGTAGTGAATCACAGAATCATAGAATTCTTTCATCTGGAAAAGACCTTTAAGGTCATTGAGGCCAGCCTATGAAGACTGGCTGAAATATCTGGGGCTGTTCAGCACGGAGAAGAGAAGGCTCCAGGGAGATCTTAAAGCTGTATTTCAGTATCTGAAGGCTGGAGAAGGACTGTTTTGAAGGGCTTGCAGTGATAGGACAAGGGACAATGGTTTTAAATAGGAGCAGGTTAGATTTGGGTTGGACATAAAGAAGTTCTTTGCAATGAGAGTGGTGAAATACTAGAACACCTTGCCCAGGGGTATGGTTGACACCCATCCCTGAAGACAGTCAAGATCAAACTTGATGTGGCAGCCTGATCTATTTGGAGGGGTCCCAGCTGACTGAAGGAGGTTAGACAAGATGACCTTTGATGGTCCCTTTCCAACTGTGAATCTGTGAACCTTCATATGACTCTTTAAAGTCTGGTGCTAAACCATGTTCCTCAGTACCACATCTCTCCAACTCTAAAGCACATCCAGGTACGGGCATTCAGCCATCCAGCCAAATGGGAGCCTATTCCAGGATTTGATAAATCATTCAGGAAAGTTTCTTCTAACATCCAATCTAAATCTGCCCAATCCAATCTAATCCCCTTGTGCAATCTGAATCCATTTCCTCTCATCATATAACTTGTTACTAGGGTGAAGAAACAGACACTCTGCTTGCTACAACCTTCTTTCATGCAGTTGTAGAATGACAAGGTCTCCCCCCAGCCTTGTTTCCTCCGGAATTAGTGTATAACAGCTGTTAGCATAACTACAAAATTAACATATTTTTAACAACTTCCGAAGTCACTTAAGTCAAAACATGCAACAAGAGGGCAAGGGGATACACGAGGAAGCTGCAAAATTATTGTTTGAAAGTTATGTTCTTACTTATAAAGTTACTATAAGGATCAGCTTGTCTAAGATGTTTTCACTAGAAGAAATTCCACACCAAGCAGTGGTGGAGACTGTAGTATAGACATGGCACAAATCTGTCCACTGTCTATTGAGATTACTTCAGCTATTTCATGCAGGGGGGTTTGACTACTTGTAACCACTGCTAAAGAACATGTAGATAACAGATGGCCCCACTCTGGCTCAGCTGAGAGAATATCAAAGAAATCACTTTAATATCTTTGCAAAATCACTTGAACAATGAAACTCACTGCCAGCATGAATGGAAATTTCCCTGTCTGTATTACTTGACCCAAAGTCTCACATTGAAGCTCAGATATCATGAGAAAGAGACATGGAAATGTGTGCATTGCCTCCAAGGAAATAAATCAGCAACTCATTTTATCTTATAGATGACACGCATATGCTGACAGAGTGATGATGATGTCAGCTGTGGAGAAATCATGGTCTTCATTGTAATCCACAGAAGTTTTCTCAACAGACAATTGTTTAATGAAATCAATAAAACAAAATATGGGGAAAAACATGACTGTGTGTTTAGAGTCAACAGCAGCAATCAAGAGATCTTTGTTCTACTGATGCTGCCTCTACAGTTTTCTGGTCATTCATGGCAATTTAAGGAAATCAAGGCATATAGGCTAAAAAGATAAAAAATGTTACTTGTCTCAGATTTGCCACACAGTGAATTTATTCTAAGTAGTGCAGTGGTACTGTTTATCAAGCTACATATTAACAACATGGATTTAATAAAACTACTGAACTAACGAGGGTTTTTTCCTGTTGTCTTCCCATGCTTGCTTTAAAGCTTTGTAAAAGAAGCTAAACATTTACAACATAAAGAATAGAATTGAATAGAATAAACCAGGTTGGAAGAGACCTTCAAGATCATCGCGTCCAACCCATCAACCAATCCAACCCACCTCTCTGCAATCACTCTCTCTGTATAGAACTTCTTCCTAACATCCAACCTGAACCTCCCCTGGTGCAGCCTGAGACTGTGTCCTCTTGTTCTGGTACTGGCTGCCTGGGAGAAGAGACCATCATCCGCCTGTCTACAACCTCCCTTCAGGTAGTTGTAGAGAGTGATAAGGTCACCCCTGAGTCTCCTCCTCTCCAGGATAAGCAACCCCAGCTCCCTCAGTCTCTCCTCATAGGGCTTGTGTTCCAAATCCCTCACCAACTTCGTTGCCCTTCTCTGGACACACTCCAGCAAGTCAACATCCTTCCTAAACTGAGGGGCCCAGAACTGGACACAGTACTCGAGGTGAAGGCTTTGTTATTTCTAATGTTCTTATGAAATTGTAACCTCTAAGTTTGAATTATTAGTGATGATACAAATCTTTCCTATAACTGAAACTCATCACTGTAATCCAGTGAAGCAAGTATTCTACTTAATTTGCAAGTAGAAGGTTGGAAATTGAGGCAGTGAAAACAAATCAATTTAATCTGGTGAGTGTGATATCAAACTTATTTCAGACATGTCTACCAAATTCTGGTGCTGCTCTGTGACTAGGTTGAAAAAAAAAATCATATCAAGTACTTGTTTTAGCTATTACTAGATATACAATTGTCCTGAAAGAGGCATTAATATGACAGCTAATTCTGCTTTGAGCCACTGCCCCTTTCTCCTCCCTCTCTGTTACAGGGTCTGGATTGAGATCGAGGGACCTAATAGGCAGGCTGCATTAAGGCTGCCTGGAGTGGGATGGAAACTGAACCCTATCCCTGAGCCTCACAATTCAGAGACATAAATTGGTTGAGTGTGCACAGCACCAGCAGGAAGAGGCAGTATCAGGGGTGGCAGCAATAACAATGTCAGCTGTCCTGGTTGTACCAAGAGGCTAAGACTTTTCAGGCAGTTTTCACAGTTTTATTTACAACTTACATAACTGACTTAACTTATATAACCTACGCAGTTAAGTTTCTAACAGTTGCCTGCAAGTCCCATTTGGAGCCAGCACATGCCGCAGCTGCTAGCCTGGCCCTGGTTTCACCTTAGTTCATGGCATGGCTGAAGAGGTCTGAGAGCCTTTGGCAGTTTAGGCTGGTTGCCTCCTGTTACTACCACATAAGCTACACCTCTGGTGTTCTGAGTGTCCAGCCCAGTAAGGTGGACACAGGAAATAGCGTATTTCATACCCATAAATCCTGCACCCTGTAAGTACATCTTCAAAGTAATTCTCTACCTCTTTCTTCCTTCTCTGCTCTGATGGGAGATGCTCCCCATTGGGTAACAGTGGGGGGATTATCCCAAGACATCTTAGGCCTGTCTAGGCCTAATGCCAGGAGGAGAAGGGGGAGGGGCAGCCTCAGACCTGGCCAGCCTGAGACTAGCCTAGCAGTGGGGAGAAGAAAGAGGGTGTTTTGGGTATGCCCTCAGGTAGGGAGAAGTGAAGTGTTGGGAGGCCTTTGGGTGTGTTGCAAGGGACTCTGTACGCTTTGGGATATCTTTGCCACTTGTGGTGGGTGGAAGGGTAAAGCCAAGAAGCCTCCTCCCTTCCCCCTTGTAAGGTAAAAGGGAAAAGAAAAATTGAAGGGAAAGGAAAAAAAAACTCACCAGCTGAATTAGCAAAGCAGTGGAGCTATATTTACAAAGCAGTGTAGGGTTTAGCAGGGGAATATTTACAAATTTACAATATCTACAATATATACAAAGATATACAACAGAGTAGCACAGAAATGAGAGTAACCCCCCTCGGCCGAGGGGGTTCCCCACCTCCGCTCTCCCCTCTCTCCCTCCCTTCCCCAGAATAGTTCGGAAAAGAGGGAGAAAGAGAAAAGAAAGAAGTTAAAAGCAGTTTGTGTTAATTGGAAGCAGTTAAGACAGGCTTGGCTTTTCTTATCTTCAAGGCCGAAGTCTTGGCAGAAAGCCCAGCACAGAGATAGTTGCCCAAAGGAAAGGCAGAAGCAAGACTGACCGAGAAGTGCTGGAAATGCTCATTTCCACTCCCGTTCAGAAGGTGCTTCCTCCCACCTGACCAATGAAAATTAGTTTAGACTATTCCTTCCGTTTACCAACTTCCGTCCACCATATTCCCTTTCTTAAGGGGGCAACGTCAACCGGCCACAGTCCACCCCTTCTAAACAATTTCATTGGCTGTTCACACTGTCCATCCAATCCAAAATGATATTTACAGTTCGTGAGTAAAGTTCATAGTCCATTCCGGCTATGCTCAGATGTAGATGATTCAAAAGTCCAAGAAAATCAGAAAATGAGAAAAATGGAAAACAGTTCATTTCTTCGCCGACAAAGCGAAGAAAAAGGGAAACAGGGATTCTCAGGGTCTCTTAGTTGACTCAGGGCTCTCAGGGATCTCAGGGTTCGTGCACCGTAGATTCGTCGTTGATTCTTCTTTTGGGAGCGATGTAGCTGTACAACAGTTTGAAGTTAACCTCTTTCAGCTAAAGTTAAATTTCTTTGTGGAATACACTGAATTTCACCATTCTCTTGCATTACCCAATAAGTGTGACCTGGACCTTCAGCTGAAACCACCCCTCGGACAGGTTTAGCCTCTCCTGAGGGTGAAAATACCCAAACAGATTTACCTAACAGGTTCTTTTCTCTAACAACAGGAACTCTATCACCTTCTACTTTCTGTAGCAAATCTGAATGTGCAGGTCCAGCTCGGTTCACTGAACCTCTACTATTTACCAGCCAGGTTGCTTGTGCTAAATGTTTTTCCCAGTGTTTCAAAGATCCACCCCCCATGGCTTTAAGAGTGGTCTTCAACAAACCGTTGTAGTGTTCAATCTTCCGTGCAGCTGGCACATAGTGAGGACTACGGAATATCCACTCAATACCGTGCTCTTTTGCCCAGTTCTTTACAAGGTTGTTCTTGAAATGAGTTCCGTTGTCTGACTCAATCCTCTCTGGAGTTCCGTGTCTCCACAGGATCTGTCTCTCCAGACCGAGGATGGTGTTGCGTGCAGTTACATGTGGAACTGGATAAGTTTCCAACCATCCAGTGTTTGCCTCTACCATAGTAAGCACGTATTGCTTACCAGAACGAGAACGTGGTAGAGTGATGCAGTCAATCTGCCAAGCTTCACCGTACTTGTACTTGGACCATCTGTCACCATACCACAAGGGCTTAAGTCGTTTTGCCTGTTTAATAGCAGCACAAATGTCACAGTCATGGATGACTTGTGTGATAGCATCCATGGAAATGTCTATGGATCTGTCACGAGCCCATTGGTATGTTGCGTCTCTGCCTTGATGTCCTGACGAATCGTGAGCCCACCGAGCTAAGAATATCTCACCTCGGTGTTTCCAGTCGAGATCGAGATTAGAGTCCATGTCTACTTGAGAAACTCTTGCAGCTAGATCTGCCTGATGGTTGTGTTGCTGTTCCTCAGTAGCTTTGCTCTTAGGAATGTGAGCATCGATGTGTCTCACCTTCACTGGAATTCTCTCGATTCGATCAGCAATGTCCTGCCACAGGTTGGCTGCCCAAATGGGTTTTCCTTTTCTCTGCCAACCACTCTTTCTCCAGTTCTTTAGCCAACCCCATAGAGCATTGGCTACCATCCATGAGTCGGTGTAGAGATAAAGCTTTGGCCATCTCTCACGTTCAGCTACGTCGAGAGCTAGCTGGACAGCTTTTACCTCTGCAAACTGACTGGATTCTCCTTCTCCATCTTTCGCCTCTGCAACTCAGCGTGTTGGACTCCACACTGCAGACTTCCACCTTCGCTTGTTTCCGACAAGACGACAGGAACCGTCTGTGAACAAAGCATATTTCTTTTCATCATCAGAAAGGTCATTGTAAGGAGGAGCTTCCTCAGCACGAGTTACTTTCTCCTCTGGAGGTTTAGCACAGTTGATACCTTCAGGCCAACTTGAGATCACCTCCACTAGACCAGGTCTTTCAAGATTTCCCATTCGAGCTCTCTGTCTTATCAGAGCCATCCACTTAGACCATGTGGAGTCTGTGGCATGATGTGGTGTGGAACCTTTGCCTTTGAACATCCAATTTAAAACTGGTAATCTGGGAGCAAAGAGAAGTTGTGATTCAGTTCCAATCACTTCAGAAGCTGCTTTTACTCCTTCATAGGCAGCTAGAATTTCTTTCTCTGTTGGAGTATAATTAGCCTCTGAACCTCTGTAACCTCGACTCCAGAAACCAAGAGGTCGTCCACGTGTCTCACCTGGAGCTTTTTGCCACAAGCACCAGGTTGGACCATTGTCACTTGCAGCCGTGTACAAAATGTTCTTAATGTCTGGACCATCTCGGACAGGTCCCAGACCCAATGCTTGAATTACCTCTTGCTTTATCTGGTCAAAGGCTGCTTGTTGTTCAGGTCCCCAGTGGAAATGGTTTCTCTTTCGAGTTACATCATACAGAGGTTTCACAATCTGACTGTATCCAGGAATGTGCAGTCTCCAAAATCCCACTATCCCCAAGAAACGTAGGGTTTCTTGCTTGTTTGTGGGATTTGCCATGGTAGAGACTCTATTTACCACATCCACTGGAATGTGTCTGCTTCCATCCTGCCATCGCACTCCCAGAAACTGAATCTCTGTAGTAGGTCCTTTCACCTTGTCTCGTTTGATGGCAAAACCTGCATTCAGAAGAATATCAATCACTTTGTTACCTTTCTCGAAGACTTCCTCAGCAGTTTTACCCCAGACGATGATATCATCGATGAACTGGATGTGTTCTGGAGCACCGCCTTTCTCCATAGCATCGTGGATCACTGCATGACAGATGCTTGAGCTGTGGATCCAGCCCATTGGCAATCTGTTGAAGGTGTACTGGATTCCTCTCCAGGTGAAAGCAAACTGAGGCCTGCATTCCTCTGCTATGGGAATAGAGAAAAATGCATTAGCAATGTCTATGGTAGCATACCATTTGGCCTCTTTGGATTCCAGCTCATACTGCAGCTCCATCATGTCTGGCACTGCTGCACTCATGGGTGGTGTCACTTCATTCAGGGCTCGGTAGTCTACCGTCAGACGCCAGTTTCCATTCTGCTTCCGCACAGGCCACACTGGACTGTTGAAAGGTGAATGAGTTTTGCTGACGACTTTCTGACTCTCCAACTGACGAATCAGATTCTGAATGGGCAACAAAGAGTCACGGTTGGTTCTGTATTGTCTGTGATGCACAGTCTGAGAAGCAACCGGCAATTTAATGTCCTGTATCTTATGTTGTCCCACAACTGCAGATTCATCAGAAAGTTCAGGTCTAGCAGACAGCTTCAATTTTTGTCCATCAATTTCTATTGAAGCTACTCCAAAAACCCATTTATAACCTCTAGGGTCTTTGAAACGCCCTTCTCTCAGAAAATCAATTCCTAAAATACAAGGTGCATCAGGTCCGGTCACAACTGTATGCTTCCTCCATTGTTTACCAGTTAAACTTATATTAACCTCTACCTTACTCAACTCTTGAGATCCACCAGTGACTCCCAGAATAGTTATAGACTCTGATCCCTGATAATTTAATGGTATTATGGTGCACTGAGCTCCTGTGTCAACCAAGGCCCTGTACTTCCGAAATTGTGAAGTGCCAGGCCACTGGATGTACACATCCCAATAGATTCTATTATCTCTGTTATCCCTCTCCTCCCCTGGCGGGAGGCAGGCACCCCTAGTTATGGGGAACATGCGCACATGTGCATTGCACATAGTTTGCAGGGTTATAACTTTGCATGTTATAACTGGAGCCACTGTTGGAACCATAAGAGTCGTTCTGGGGAACTGTGGAAGTAACAGCTACCCTTCTGGTATTGCTACCTTGGGTTCTGCCACTTTGCAATTCCCTCAGTCTCCTGAAAAGATTAGAAGTTGGTTGGCCATCCCAGCGGTTCATCTTCTCACCAAACTGATCACGCAGAGTTATCCAAATAGTTCTACGTGATTGCCTTGGTGGTCTGTTTTGGAACGACCTGTTCTGGAATGACCTGTTTTGGAATGATCTCCTTGGAGGACGTGTATTCCTCACAGATGATACTTGTACCCACCTGGAGGAAGAATTGAAATTATCCCTTTGTGTCAATTGGGATATGGAATTTCTAAATTCATCTTTTAACTCTCTTATGCAATTCTGTATATCACCAGACATAGTTTCAATGGCTGAAACCAAAGAAACACGTGTCATGCTATCCTCCAATTGTCTCATTTGATCACTGAATTGGCCAACCATGGGAGAAGCTCCACCATAACTTCTTGACACAATTCTGCTTGCCAGAATGTTTGCATAATTGGAAGGAGCAAGTTTGATGATCTTTTTAGCAAGACCAATACCCACAGGAATGTCATCAGGATTCAGAGTTTCATGTTCACCATAGAGTAGCTCTCTAACAGCAAATTCTTTCAAGCGCTTAATTCCCTCATCTATGGTAGTCCAGGGTTTAGGATTCCATGGAAGATCATCTCGGGAAGGGTATCTCAGGGCAACCGCCATTAAAAGGCGTATCCACAGATTCACCTTACCGAGAGCTCTGCCTAGATGTCTATCTATTCCATTGTCCCTCGAGAGAGTTCCTAACTGAGCTGCTGACTTGTCTCCAACTGTTAGAGCTAGAGCACCTGTATCATAGCACCTACTAAGCCAAGCTAGAATTGGTTCCTTATCTGCCCTGGTGAAATCTTTACGGACATTACGCAATTCCTCCCGTGGAGAAGAACAGTCCAAAATATCATCTTCCTCCTCATCTCCCTGAAGTCTTTGCCCATATAATCCTGCTGTCATTCTCCTAAGGATCTCTTTAAGCTGAGAACCACATTTGCCAGCTGCTTTCCTAGCTTCATCTGTATCCTGCTTTGATCTCACTAGGTTAGCTAGATCTTTAAAACAAACCACCTCTTCCTCCTGAGCAGGATCTCTTAGAGTAGAGGGCCCCTCACCAGGATCAGTCTCCAGCTCCTCTTCTTCTCCATCTTTGGCCTTTGCACCTCTAGTCTTTAAAGGAGCCACCTTAACTGGAGCTGTGTTTGAATTTACATCCACCTTAATGGAAGCTGACAGGTCCTGAGATAAATCAGCTGCTGGGGCAGTGACTTCCGGTCCCACCGAGGGATTGGGCGGAAGTGACGTTGCTCCGTTAATGGCCGATGGAGAAGAATAAGAAGGAGAAGGAGTAGGAGCCATGTTGATACCAGCTGCCGCCTTTGGCAGCTTGCTGGAATCTGCAAAGTCATTTAGAGCTGGTTTACCAATTGACTTCTTAGCCTTCTTTTTAACTGACACGGGTTCTCCACAGTCCTCATCACTAGATGACTCTGGGACTGATCTTGAGCCACGGCGTTTTCTTTTTGATCTAGTTTTAATAACAAAACAAGCTCTGGACACCTTCCTCTCTCGCCACAGAGAGAACAGCAAATATGCAATCACCATCACCAGCAACAGATTTATACACATCACATAAATCACCTTTGGATCCCAGGCATCACCTAAAGTTACTCTCTCCTCAGGCGGAATCTTAAAACCCTTTATCTCAATTGGGAGAGTGGTGGAGGTAACATTTCTGTATCTCACTGGCCATAAGAAATTAATGCATTTTCCATACCATAATTTAACTCTATACATAACCCACATATAAATTGTCCGCACCAAATATTTACCCAGGTAATCCAAAAGCAAACCCAAACAATATCTGTAAACCAGAGCCCCAAAAATTGAAAAGAACAATCGCTCCACAAACCACAAGACCTTCATGTTTGCTAATTCAGCTAGAAAACACTAAATCAATCAGGTAATAAATTAAACTAATTATCTGCCGCACGTTGGGTACGCCAATAAAAAAAATGTGGTGGGTGGAAGGGTAAAGCCAAGAAGCCTCCTCTCTTCCCCCTTGTAAGGTAAAACGGAAAAGAAAAATTGAAGGGAAAGGAAAAAAAAACTCACCAGCTGAATTAGCAAAGCAGTGGAGCTATATTTACAAAGCAGTGTAGGGTTTTACAGGGGAATATTTACAAATTTACAATATCTACAATATATACAAATATATACAACAGAGTAGCACAGAAATGAGAGTAACCCCCCTCGGCCGAGGGGGTTCCCCACCTCCGCTCTCCCCTCTCTCCCTCCCTTCCCCAGAATAGTTCGGAAAAGAGGGAGAAAGAGAAAAGAAAGAAGTTAAAAGCAGTTTGTGTTAATTGGAAGCAGTTAAGACAGGCTTGGCTTTTCTTATCTTCAAGGCCGAAGTCTTGGCAGAAAGCCCAGCACAGAGATAGTTGCCCAAAGGAAAGGCAGAAGCAAGACTGACCGAGAAGTGCTGGAAATGCTCATTTCCACTCCCGTTCAGAAGGTGCTTTCTCCCACCTGACCAATGAAAATTAGTTTAGACTATTCCTTCCGTTTACCAACTTCCGTCCACCATATTCCCTTTCTTAAGGGGACACCGTCAACCGGCCACACCACTATGCTTTGTAGTTTCTGTAAAACACTAATTGCTTTTCCTTTTAAACTTTCCATCACTCTCCAATCGATTTGTGTGTCATTCTTTTGTCCCTCTTGGGGCAATAGAGGATCTGTCCGGCTCTAAAGCAGGACAGAACCATTATCAAAATAGTATTGTTTTATATCACATTCCTTGAAACTTGCAACATGAAATGTTACAGGCATGTTGTTCATCTTTAGAGTAGATTTAGTCTGGTACTCCTTTTCAGCAAACTGGTTTATTTGCTTGTATCACAGAAATTACTTCACTTAGGCAGCACCATGGATTTCATCAGCTTGAATAAAAGAATCTCAGAAGTTTGAAAGTAGGAAGAAACAATGACATAATTATCACATTTGTTGCTAAATGCATGTTCCTTCCAAATAACACAGACATTGATTAGATCAATAGTGAGATGCAAATGCTTAAGAATTTCAGTGAAGGTAAGTAAAACTGCAAACCTTAAAATCAGATCTAACCTTCATTCTTCATTCATCTAAATAATTTAAGAAAGGGAAGTGTGTGAAAAAATTAGCATGTAATGGAAACTCAGTCACTGCTGCATTACATTTCCAAAGAAGTGAAGAGCGAAAGGGAACATCCTAGCAAAAAAAATCATGATTCTGTCCCATTGACATTCTGAAAACCTTTGAACAAATTATTGCTTATTCACACAGAACATCATAATGTCGTGAGTGCACAGGTTTTAAAATCCAGAGTAACTGATGATCCTATATCTTTTAAAGAATCAATACATTTCCATCATTTAGTTAATGAAAACATTGGAAACTGTCATTCAAATACGTTGTTTAGATTGCATTAAGATTTTCTGCCATTAGGTCAAGGCAGGTCTTGACATGCTGCACTGTCTTCTTGTCCTGGTTTGAGCTAAACCAAAACAAATTCTGTGTTCAGTGATTTTTCTCTTCAGCTCTTCTAAGACTTTTCTAAGTGACTACACTTCAGTAGAGAAAGGGTTCTGTTTATACTTGCTCTCATGGAGAACAAGGTCACTGCCACACCATAAGCACCATATTAGAGCGCAGAAAGTGAAGGTGTCATAGGTAATCAAAATGTGGCACCTGTGTGTAGGAGTGGATAGGACAGGCAAATTAAAACTGACCAACAATGTATTCTATTCTATATATGCCATATTCCATTTAAAGCTGAGGGATCACAAGGGCCAAGCTCTCATCTGTGAATAATCCAATTACAAGAAAATTCTTTATCACCTAATTTAGTTTAGCATAGGTACTATGAATACTACATGAGGCAAAACTTGGTAGGTACTACATAAATGGAAGGTCTTTTTAGTAACTGAGATTAGGGAACACTGAGCCACTTTCAGAGTTTAGCTGTAAGCACACATACCTACACTTGTAGACATATAAACAGACTTCAAACTCAGAGGAAAGAACTATTAGATATTTTAGGCATACTTTTATTAGATTTTGAATGTTTGACTAAGAAACTTGCATAAAGTCCCTTGTAAAAAGTGCACATCTGAACCCATAAAAAGGTCTTCTTCCATACTAGTCATTTTTAGGTATTCTGTTCTTATTCAGAATTACGATTTCCACTGTTCAAGCACTTGCACAGACTGACTCCCCTCCCCAAGCTTTCTCACTGCATTTATGTCAGTTTGTTTTATTATTGTGAGCATTGCTTCAAGCTGGTTTCCCCAGATTATTAAGGTAACACAGTATCACAGTGTCACAGTATAACTAAGGTTGGAAGAGAACTCGAGGATCATCAAGTCCAACCTATCAACACAGACCCCATGACTAGACCATGGCACCAAGTGCCACGTCCAATCCCTTCTTGAACGCCTCCAGGGACAGTGACTCCACCACCTCCCTGGGCAGCCCATTCCAATGATGAACAACTCACTTGGTGAAAAACTTTCCCCTCACCTCGAGTCTAAACCTCCCCTGGAGCAGCTTGAGACTGTGTCCCCTTGTTCTGGTGCTGGTTGCCTGGGAGAAGAGACCAAACCCTTCCTGGCTACAACCACCCCTCAGGTAGTTGTAGAGGGCAATGAGGTCACCCCTGAGCCTCCTCTTCTCCAGGCTAAACAATCCCAGCTCCCTCAGCCTCTTGTCAGAGGGCTTGTGTTCAAGGCCTCTCCCCAGCCTTGTTGCCCTTCTCTGGACACATTCAAGTGTCTGAATGTCCTTAAATTGAGGGGCCCAGAACTGGACACAGTACTATAGGTGCGGCTTAACCAATGGAGAGTACAGGGGCACAATGACTTCCCTGCTCCTGCTGGCCACACTATTCCTAATGCAGGCCAGGATGCCATTGGCCCTCTTGGCCACCTGGGCACACTGCCAGCTCATGTTCAGGTGGCTGTCGATCAGTACCCCCAGGTCCCTCTCTGTTTGGGAGCTCTCTAGCCACTCCGATCCCAGCCTATAGCTCTGCATGGGATTGTCCTGGCCAAAGTGCAGCACTCAGCACTTGGGTTTGTTGAATGCCATCCCATTGGATTCTGCCCATCTGTCCAGTTGGTCAAGGTCCCTCTGCAAAGCCCTTCTACTGTCTAACTGACTAACATCTGCTCTTAAATTGGTGTCATCTACAAACTTGCTAATAACTGACTTGACCCCCTTATCCAGATCATCAATGAAGATGTTAAAGAGGATGGGGCCCAGAACTGATCCTTGGGGGATGCCACTGGTGACTGGCCACCAGCTGGATGTGGCACCATTCACCACCACTCTCTGGGCTTGGCCCTCCAGACAGTTCCTAACCCAGCATAGAGTGTTGCTGTGCAAGCCACAAGCTGACAACTTAGCCAGCAGTTTGCTGTGGGGGACGGTGTCAAAGGCCTTGCTGAAGTCCAAGCAGACCACATCCACAGGCCTCCCCACGTCCACCAGACGGGTCACCTGATCATAGAAAGAGATCAGGTTGGAGAGGCAGGACCTGCCCTTCCTAAATCCATGTTGGCTGGACCTGAGCCCTTGGCCATCCTTCAGGTGCGCAGTTATTACCACCAGGATAATCTGCTCCATCACTTTCCCTGGCACTGAGGTCAGGCTGACTGGCCTGCAGTTTCCAGGTTCCTCCATCCGACCCTTCTTGTGGATGGGGACCACATTGGCCAGTTTCCAGTCATCTGGGACCTCTCCAGTGAGCCAGGACTGGAGGAAAATGATGGAGAGTGGTTTGGCCAGCTCATCTGCCAGCTCTCTCAGCACCCTAGGATGGATCCCATCCGGCCCCATGGACTTGTGAGTGTCCAAGTGGCTCAGCAGTTCCCGATCTAATTCCTCATGGATTTCCGGGGCACTACACTGCTCCCCGACCCCATCACCCAGCTCAGGAGGCCACTCGTCCTGAACTCCTGCCTTGCTGTTAAAAATTGAGGCAAAGAAGGTGTTCAGGACCTCAGCCTTTTCCTCATCTTCAGTCACCGTGTTAGTAGAGGTGTTGTTGCTGTGTATGTATATGTGTACAGGGGCACATTTGTAAGGACAGGACCTGTGTTTACTCTGTGTGGTCTAGAGGCAAATGCTTATTCTTTGGACATTTTTTTCCTAACCTTGAAAAAAAGATTTGTACTTCAAAAAGCTGAAATCTTCATATCCAGTACAAACAACGTTTTAATGCATGAAAGGTGAAAACAGCTTTTGGAGTCCCCACTCCAAAGCTAGACCAATTAAGTAAACCAATTCTAAGTAAGCATGCTAAAACTTTATGTCATCAGAAGTCTAACCTTTTTCATTTTCAGACTTGCATGACATCTCCCCTCTAACTGTATTTTGGATTAGGTGGATAACACTTGAGGAGAAAATGATCACTGCCCAGCCTGGATTTGTGCCTGGGATTGCCTCAAACCAGATGCAGGACCCTGCACTTGCTGTTGTTGAACCTCATGAGGTTGGCTTGTGCCCACCTCTCCAGCCTGTCAAGGTCCCTCTGGATGGCCTCCCTTCCCTCCAGCGTGTCTGCTGCACCACACAGCTTGGCGTCATCAGCAAACTTGCTGAGGGCGCACTCAATGCCACCCACAAAGATGTTGAACAAGACAGGTCCCAGGACTGATCCCTGAGGGACTTCACTTGCCACTGGCCTCCACTGGGACATGGAGCCATTGACAGCCACTCTTTGGGTGCGGCCATCAAGCCAGTTCCTTATCCATCTAGTGGTCCACCCATCAAAGCCATGTGTCACCAGTTTGGAGACCAGGATGTGGTGCGGGACAGGGTCAAAGGCTTTGCTCAGGTCCAGGTAAATGACATCAGTTGCTCGTCCCTCATCTATTAATTTCGTCACCTGCTCATAGGAGGTCACCAGGTTTGTCAGACTGGATTTGCCCTTGGTGAAGCCATGCTGACTGTACCCAATCACCTCTTCATTATTCTTCTGAGCGAGTAGTGACTCCAGGAGGATCTGCTCCATGATCTTTCCAGGCACAGAGGTGAGACTGACTGGCCTGGAGTTCCCTGGTTCCTCCTTCTTACCCTTTTTGAAAATGGGGGCAATATTTCCCTTTTTCCAGTCTGTGGGGACTTCCCCAGATTGCCATGACTTTTGAAATAGAATAGAGAGGGATTTAGCAACATCATCCACCAGTTCTCTCAGTACCCGTGGGTGTATCCCGTTGGATCCCATGGACCTGAACACTTTCAGGTTCTTCAGATGATCACGAACCTGATCTTCACTTACGATGGGCAGTTCTTCCTCTCCGTCCCTGGCATTGTCTTCCATAACATCAGGAGTGTGGCTAGAGGCCCTTGCAGTGAAGACTGAGGTAAAGAAGTTATTAAGTACCTCAGCCTTTTCCTCATCACTTGTGACCATGTCACCATTTTCCTTTCTGAGGGGGCCCACACCTTCCCTAGTGTTCTTCTTCCCATTAATATACCTGTAGAAATTCTTAGTATTCCCTTTAACCTTCCTGGCTAGATTCAATTCAAACTCTGCTTTGGCTTTCCTAACCAGGTCTCTACAGGCATCCTGGCTTGTATCAGGAACAGTGTGGCCAGCAGGAGCAGAGAGGTCATTCTGCCCTTGTACACTGCACTGGTTAGGCCACACCTTGAGTCCTGTGTCCAGTTCTGGGCCCCTCAGTTTAGGAAAGATGTTGAATTGCTGGAACATGTCCAGAGAAGGGCAACAAAGCTGGTGAGGGGTTTGGATCACAAGCCCTGTGAGCAGAGGTTGAAGGAGCAGGAGTTGATTAGCCTGGAGAAGAGGAGGCTCAGGGGAGACCTTCTTGCTGTCTACAACTACCCAAAGGAAGGTTGTAGCCAGGTGGGGGTTGGTCTCTTCTCCGAGGCAAGCGGCACCAGAACAAGAGGACACAGTTGCAGCCAGCACCAGGGGAGGTTTAGATTATCTGTTAGGAAGAAATTTTTCATGGAGTGATTGGCCATTGGAATGGGCTGCCCAGGGAGGTGGTGGAGTCACCATCACTGGAGGTGTTTAGGAGGAGACTTGATTGGGTGCTTGGTGCCATGGTTTAGTTGATTAGGAAAGAGATGAATCAGAGGAGGAAGGAGATGGGCCAAAGGAGGAAAGAGGTGAATCAGAAGAGGAAAGAGGTAAATCAGAGCAAGCAGGCTCTGCAGGCTCCCCCAGCAGAGGATGGTTATTCAAAAAGCAGAGGGGAATGGACGCAAGTTCCTCTCAAAAGACACAAAGTTAAACCTCCTTGCCTCCCCTCACCTTCCCCGCTGCTCTTGGAAAACAGATATGGAGCACTGGAGATTGAGGGTGAGGTGGTCCTGATGCCGGAGGACACACCTTCTGGGGTTCTCCCTAAGGCTAAGCAGCATAAGGTTAAACAGCCTAAGGCAAAGCAGACAAAGGTAAAACAGTCTTCTGCTGGCATCAGGACCTGTTCCCTTAAAAAAAAAGAGGAGGGTAATTGTTATTGGTGATTCCCTTCTGAGAGGAATGGAGGCCCTATATGTCGGCCTGACCCATCTCATAGGGAACTCTGTTGTCTGCCAGGAACCCAAATTAATGATGTTACCAGTAGGCTGCCTAAACTGGTGCAACCCTCTGACTACTACCCTTTACTAGTTATGCAGTTAGGCAATGATCATGTTGCAATCAGAACTCCCAGGGCTATCAAAGATGACTTCAGGGCTCTGGGAGACCTGGTTGAGGGGTCAGGGGCACAAATAATTTTTTCATCAATACCCTTAACTGCAGGCGGGAATACCATAAGGAACAGGTCAGCAGCTGAAGTCAACAAGTGGCTTAGAGGCTGGTGCAGTCAAAAGAATTTTGGTTTTTTTGATATTGGGAAACTTTCTACTGCACCATGCCAGCTGGCAACAGATGGAGTACATCTGTCCCAGAGAAGGGGAAAGGTCACTGTATATGAGAACGGACTGTCCCCCAAAGGTAAAAAGATCCTGGGTAGGGCATTGGCGGGTCTCATCGACAGGGCTTTAAACTAGTTTCGAAGGGGAAGGGGCTGAAAATAGTCCTCTCAGACAAGAATCTGGGGGCGACAAGCTAGAGTCGGAGGTGAAACCAGCAGCCCAGCTGAAGTGCATGTACACTAATGCACGAAGCATGGGTAACAAACAGGAGGAGCTGGAAGCCTTGATGCAGCAGGAAAATTATGATGTAGTTGCCATCACAGAGACGTGGTGGGATGACTCACATGACTGGAGCGCTGCAATTGACGGTTACAAGCTCTTCAGGAGAGACAGGCAAGGAAGAAGGGGTGGAGGGTGGCCCTGTACATCAGGAAGGCACTAGATGCCATTGAGATGGAGATTAGGGACGATCGGGTTGAATGCTTGTGGATAAGAATTAGAGGGAAGACCAGCAGGGCAGACACCCTGGTTGGAGTCTGTTATAGACCACCCAACCAGGAGGAAGATGTTGATGAAGCATTCTATAGGCAGCTTAAGGCTGTCTCAAGATCTCGGACCTTGTTCTCATGGGCGACTTCAACCTGCCTGACATCTGCTGGGAACTCAACACAGCAGAGAGGAGACAGTCAAGAAGGTTCTTAGAATGTATGGAGGACAGCTTCTTATCCCAGGTGCTGCGAGAGCCTACCAGGGGCAAAGCTATGCTTGACCTCCTCTTCACCAACAGGGAAGGACTGGTGGGCAATGTGGTGGTCGGAGGGTGTTTGGGGTCCAGTGACCACGAGATAATTGAATTTTCGGTTTTGGTCAAGCCAAGAGGTGCAGCAAGAAGACCTCCACTCTGGACTTCCGGAGGGCAGACTTTGGGTTACTCAAGGAACTAATTCAGAGAGTTCCTTGGGATAAAGCCCTTAAAAACAAAGGGGTCCAGGAGAGCTGGACCTACTTCAATGAAGAATTGCTGAAGGCTCAGGGATAGGCTGTGCCAATGTGCCGGAAGATGAGCCGCCGGGGCAGACGGCCAGCCTGGATGGTTCATGAACTTTTAATGGAACTGAGGGAAAAAAGGGTGTATCACCAATGGAAGAGAGGGGAGGCAACCCACAGAATGTTTAAGGATGTTGCTAGGTCTTGTAGGAAGAAAATTAGGGAGGCAAAAGCACACTTGGAGCTTAAACTGGCCTCTACTGTGAAGGACAACAAAAGTCCTTCTATAAATACATTAATAGTAAGAGGAAGGAAAGGACAACCTCCACTCCTTGGTGGACACAGAGGGGAACATTGTAACAAAGGATGAGGAAAAGGCAGAGATACTTAACACCTTCTTTGCCTCAATTTTTGCTAGAAGGACAGAACGTCTTCCTGACAGCTGGCCTGCAGAGCTGACAGAAGGAACCAGGGAACTGCACAGTTTCCCTATGTTCCATGAGGAGGTGGTTGGAACTCTCCTTAGCAGCTTGGATCCCCACAAGTCCATGGGACCAGATGGGATTCATCCTAGGGTGCTGAGAGAGCTGGCAGACGAGCTGGCCAAGCCACTCTCCATAATTTTCCAGCAGTCCTGGCTCACTGGCGAGGTCCCAGAGGACTGGAAGCTGGCCAACGTGGTGCCCATCCATAAGAAGGGCCAGTTGGATGAGCCAGGAATTACAGGCCTGTCAGTCTGACCTCAGTACCAGGCAAGATCATGGAACAGGTCATCCTGAGTGCAATAACACAGCACTTAGAGGATGGCCAAGGGATCAGGCCTAGCCAACATGGATTTAGGAAGGGCAGGTCCTGCCTGACCAACCTGATCTCCTTCTATGATCAGGTGACCCGCCTGGTAGATGTGGGGAGGCCTGTTGATGTAGTCTTCCTGGACCTCAGCAAGGCCTTTGACACTGTACCCCATAGCAAACTGCTGGCCAAGCTGTCAGCCCATGGCTTGGACGGGAGCACACTGCGATGGGTTAGGAACTGGCTGGATGGCCGAGCCCAGAGAGTGGTGGTGAATGGTGCCACATCCAGCTGGCGGCCAGTCACTAGTGGTGTGCCCCAAGGATCAGTGTTGGGCCCTGTGCTCTTTAACATCTTTATTGACGATCTGGATGAGGGCATTGAGTCCATCATCAGTAAATTTGCTGATGACACCAAGCTGGGGGCAAGAGTTGATCTACTGGAGGGTAGAGAGGCTTTGCAGAGGGACCTCGACAGGCTGGACAGATGGGCAGAATCCAATGGCATGAGATTTAACACATCCAAGTGCCAGGTTCTGCACATTGGCCACAACAACCCCATGCAGTGCTACAGGCTGGGGTCAGAGTGGCTGGAGAGCAGCCAGGCAGAGAGGGACCTGGGGGTACTGGTGGATGGTAGGCTGAACATGAGCCTGCAGTGTGCCCAGGCAGCCAAGAGGGCCAATGGCATCCTGGCCTGCATCAGGAACAGTGTGGCCAGCAGGAGTAGGGAGGTCATACTGCCCCTGTATACTGCACTGGTTAGGCCGCACCTCGAGTACTGTGTCCAGTTCTGGGCCCCTCAATTTAGGAAGGATGTTGACTTGCTGGAACGAGTCCAGAAAAGAGCAACAAAGTTGGTGAGGGGTTTGGAACACAAGCCCTATGAGGAAAGACTGAGGGAGCTGGGGTTGCTCAGCCTGGAGAAGAGGAGACTCAGGGGTGACCTTATCACTCTCTACAACTACCTGAATGGAGGTTGTAGACAGGTGGGTGATGGTCTCTTCTCCCAGGCACCCAGTACCAGAACAAGAGGACACAGTCTCAGGCTGCGCCAGGGGAGGTTCAGGTTGGATGTTAGGAAAAAGTTCTATACAGAGAGTGATTGCCCATTGGAATGGGCTGCCCAGGGAGGTGGTGGAGTCGCCGTCATTGAAGGTGTTCAGGAGGAGACTTGATGGGTTGCTTAGTGCCATGGGTTAGCTGTTTGGGTGGGTTGGATTGGTTGATGGGTTGGACACGATGATCTTGAAGGTCTCTTCCAACCTGGTTTGGTTTATTCTAATAAAGGTTTATTCTAATAAAGATGGTGTTGGATGATGGGTTGGATGTGATGATCTCAAACGTCTCTTCCAACCTGGTCTCGTCTCGTCTCGTCTCTTCTCTTCTCTTCTCTTCTCTTCTCTTCTCTTCTCTTCTCTTCTCTTCTCTTCTCTTCTCTTCTCTTCTCTTCTTTCTCTTCTCTTCTCTATCATGAAGAAGCTCTTCACTATGAAGGTGGTGGAACAGTGGAACAGGTTGCCCAGGGAGGTACAAGGTAAGACTCAATGAGGCCCTTGGCAACCTGATCTAATTGACGATGTCCCTGCTGACTGTGGGGAGGTCGGATTAGATGACCTTTGGAGTTCCCTTCTGGCCTGGACCATTCTGTGGTTCTATGATTCTATGATTCTTCAGGAACTTTGTGTGTTCTTTACCCGAAAGAAGAAAATACCAATTTATATCAGATAGGCCCTTAGATAAAATAGTAGTTATTCTGTCATCTCACTCTAATAATGGGAGTAGCTAACCCCCCCTTTTTGTTTTTAAATCTCTGTTTTAGAATAGAATAGAATAGAATAGAATAGAATAGAATAGAATAGAATAGACCAGACCAGGTTGGAAGAGACCTTCGAGATCATCACGTCCAACCTATCATCCAACACCACCTAATCAACTAAACCATGCAACCAAGCACCCTATCAAATCTCCTCCTAAACACCTCCAATGATGGTGACTCCACCACCCATTCATCCAATGTCAGCCCATTCCAATGGGCAATCACTCTCTCTGTGTATAATTTCTTCCTAACCTCCAGCCTAAACCTCCCCTGTACAACATAGTGGAGATCTGAATGAGATTCTGAACAGGAGGTCGTTGTTTTGATTGATGGCTTGAAGTATTTGTTCTTTTCACTAAATTTGCTATCTCATTGTGGATCATATGTTTTCAGAAGGGCCTTTTTTGTAGACACTATCAGAGCACTGGGAGTACTTTTTCTGTGCCATTTTTGCTTCACCAGTAGAGTGTGCCTGGTACTCCAGACAACTTTAATCTTGAAACACATTAAAATAATGGATTTCCTACCTCTCTGATTATGCAAACCAGATTCAAAGTCCCAGAGCATGTCATGCACAATGAGAAAATTATATATTAGTCTGTGATATTCAATTCTTCAGTAGTCCTTGATTTGAGAGTAATCCTAAAAGCCTTAGGAACCCATAGAATATTACAAAGCTGCTACATTTTAGCAGGCTTTGGTTTTGTTTTGTTTCTTTGTTTGTTTATTTTTTTACCCTACACATTATTCTTACAGTGAGAAGAAAAAAATAAAAATATTCTTAGTATTGCAATGGGAAAACTTTCTGCTAGAATAATGAAAAAGATAGTAAGAAAATTATTGTATATATATTTACCCATATCTACAGCTGTTCTAATGGAAGACTAATAGTATTAAAGGTTTAAATTAATTCTGTTAGTTTTCTTTCACCATTTTAATTTTCTCTGTATTGTTTTTACACTCTTTGCCTGTAAAGTAGGCACAATCTACCATTCTTCCAGAGCACCTGGACAGCTGGAAGAGGTGTGCCCAGGTGAACATGAGGTTCAACAAAAACAAGTGTAAGGTCCACAAGTGTAAGATCCTGCACCTGGGTTGGAACAATCCTCTCTATCAGAACACGCTGGGGAATGAGGCAATAGAAAGCAGTCCTGTGGAAAAGGACTCGGGGTGTGCTGCTGGACAAGAAACTGGACATGAGCAGACAGTGTGCACTTGCAGCCCAGAAGGCCAATGGCATCCTGGCCTGCATCATAAGAAGCAAGGCCAGCAGATCCAGAGCAGTGATTCTGCCACTTTGCTCTGGTGAGACCTTACTGGTAGTACTGTGTCCAGCTCTGGAGCCCTCAATACAGAAATTATATGGACCTCATTAAATAGATCCAGTGGAGGGCCATGAAAGTGATCAGAGCATTGGAACATCTCTCCTCTGAAGACAGGCTGAGGGAGCTGAGGCTGTTCAGCCTGGAGAAGTTAAGGCTCCAGGGAGAGTTGATAGGGAATTCCTAGTACCTGAAGGAGGCCAACAAGAAGGATAGAGAGACTGTTTATAAAGGCTTGTGGTGATAGCATGAGGGGCATTGGCTTCAGACTCGTTAGGAACAAGTTCTTTACCATGAGGAGGGTGGAGCACTGGAACAAGTTCCCCAGAGAAATGATTGAGGCCCTATCCCTGCAGACATTCAAGGTGAGGCTTGACAGGGCTCTGGGCAACCTGATCTGTTGGAGGATGTCTCTGATTACTTTGGGGCTGGGGTGGAGGTGTGGGGGGGGGGAGGTTGGACTTTAAAGGTCATAGTATCATAGTATCAGTCAGGGTTGGAGGGGACCACAAGGACCATCTAGTTCCAACCCCCCTGCCATGGGCAGGGACACCCCACACTAGATCAGGCTGGACAGAGCCTCATCCAGCTTGGTCTTAAACACTTCCAGGGATGGGGCCTCAACCACCTCCCTGGACAACCCATTCCAGGGCTTTATCACTCTCATGGTGAAGAACTTCCTCACATCCAGTCTGAATCTCCCCACCTCCAGCTTCATTCCATTCCCCTTAGTCCTATCACTACCTGATATCCTGAGAAGTCCCTCCCCATCCTTCTTTTAGGCCCTCTTGAGACACTGGAGGGCCACAATTAGGTTACCTTGGGGCCATCTTTTCTCCAGACAGGTCCCTTCCAACCCAAGCCATTCTATGAGTCTATGAGTCTATGATTCTATGAGTCTGTGATTCTATGACTCTGTGACTCTATGATTCTATGACAGTAGAATTGAACTAAATGGCATAGTCCTTGTCATGCTTTCTAGAATACTCACTGCAATTAATGATTAATTTGAGTGATAGCAGAGTTCCACAGAGAATGTATGATTTCATAAAGTACTGAACTTTTAAACTGAAAGTTTAAATTTTTGATTCCTATAAGTATGTAGAGGAACAATTTCAATATTTTGGGAATAAATTTGTGGTTGAAACACAATCTTAATACCTTCTCTTAAGTTTGGTATTTATTTACTAGCTTACACATATGATTTTAAAGATGGCAATGTGATGGAAGAGTATTTTGACATAATGCTAGCATAATTGTAGAAAGTTCTTTACTTATGCCAGAAGATCTTCTATAAAGATGTTTTACAAAGGGAGAGTATTCAAGACATGATTATTGATGAAATAATCTAGTAAAGAGGTTTCATGGGAATTTAGAAGGATAAGTGGGTAGAAACTCAAACTGAAACTTAAACTAAACTAAGAGTATATCTTACAAATGAGCTTGTATGAAAAGATGGTGGTGGTCAAAACAGTGTGCTACATTTCTTCCTCAAACATGCAGAGCTATAGCTCAGAAAATGAGCAGCTGAACTGTGGAAGCAGTATTAATGAGAAAAATTACCTTCTTAAGAGAGCTGAGAAAAATCAATTCCTGAAGAAACTATGAATAAGAATTTCAGCAACCTGCCTTGTTAAATACTGATTGGATGTGCAGGATGTTCCTCAGCAGTCAAACACACAAGAGAACTACTCAACTCTAGGATCCATCCAACTTATATGGTTGCTCTTGCAACTCCAAGATTTTGTAGTACTTCAGAAAACAAAAAGGTTGATCCACTGTAGGATAATTAGTGAAAGGCATACACATTTATGTGCTCATACTATTAGGCTGTCAAGGGACATTTTTAATTATCCAGCAATAACCAGTAATGTTATGGAGCTAAAGAGAGAGTGGTTTTTATCAGCTCCACTTGAGAAGCATCTTGGAGACAAGGACCATAAAGCTATTCTGTTTCTGGGTCAGACTTCCATAGGTGTAGAGGTTTATACTGTGTCAAGACATTACTACTTTGCCTCTGTTCCTAGGAACTTCAGAATTCTTCTTTCTTCATCCAAATCACTGATAAAATGATTCAGAGAAGACTTGGTGTAAGTGAAAAGATTAAAATAAGTGTAAATGACAAATACTTAATTTCTCTTAAAAGATAAAAGAAGTGCAATAACAGTTGAAAACAGCGAGACATGAGGAGGTGTTGAGGATACTGATGGCAAAAGACTTAATATTATGTTTTGCCCATTTTTCTCTTTAGAGAAATCAGTAATAAGCTCCTTAGAGACAGAAGCAGAGGAAGTACTGTCTAAAGGCTGAAATTAATCATAATAAAGAATGTGCTGGGATTGAAGATGGGGCATTAAGTAAATTTAGAAAAGTTGCTGTTTACAAATAGAGCAGAATCAAAGACAGGAAGAACATTTTCTTCTGGTGAAAGTCAAATTAGTTTCTCGATTTTTAAAGTGAGTCATAGCAGAGACCTTGCAGTCAAAGAAAATAGCCTTACAATCAATTAACCTGTTCTAATTAACCTCAAAGAGATGGTTAATTTATTACATTTGCTATTCTTGATTAATGAACATATTATCTTGCAAATGAATTTCTTTATCAGGTTTGTTTGATTAAGTCTCAGACTTTGATTTCACATTTTAATTTGCCTGTATGGGTGAAAAATGTGGGCATGCAAATGTGAAACAACACAGTTTGATGTTTAAAAGAATTTACTCACAGAAATTTAACACACAAAACATCAATTTGGCGTTTCACAGTTGTAACTGCAGAAAATTATGTAAAAGCTTCTATGCAGAATTTCAACACCAGGGAAAAAATATATTATAGTCTCCAGATAATATTCTCTGGTTAAACTGAAGCATTATTTCTTTTCTGGAAGGAAATATGAAATAAAAGAAAAATAAAAACAAAAAAGTAAAAAAAAAAAAAGTATTGTAGACATTTTCTCAATAAATATTGATGAAAAGATTGTCTTTAGCACTTATTTCTCCCTACCTCAGTCATTGTATTTGAAGTTGTCAGGTGGTTTTCTGTAGCTTGGAAACTGGATAGCATTGCTTCCCTTCAGCAAGCCAAGGTCTACTTATGTACATGGTTACATGATTTATAGTTTCATAGTTTCATAGTTTCATTCAGGGTTGGAAGGGACTACAAGGATCATCCAGTTCCAACCCCCCTGCCATGGGCAGGGACACCCCAAACTAGATCAGGCTGGACAGAGCCTCATCCAGCCTGCTCTTAAACACCTCCAGGGACGGGGCCTCGACCACCTCCCTGGACAACCCATTCCAGGGTTTCACCACTCTCATGGGGAAGAACCTCCTCCTCACATCTAGCCTGAATCTCCCCACCTCCAGCTTCATTCCATTCCCCCTACTCCTATCACTACCTGAGATCCTGAGAAGTCCTTCCCCAGCCTTCCTGTAGGCCCCCTTCAGATAGCGGAAGGCCACAATGAGGTCACCTCAGAGCGTTCTCTTCTGCAGACTGAACAGCCCCAACTCCTTCAGTCTGTCCTCATAGGAGAGGTGCTCCAGCCCTCTGATCATCCTTGTGGCCCTTCTCTGGACACCTTCCAGCACCTCCACATCCCTCTTGTAATAGGGGCTCCAGAACTGGACACAGTACTCCAGGTGGGGTCTCACCAGGGCAGAGTAGAGGGGAGGATCACCTCCATCGACCTGCTAGCCACACTTCTCCTGATGCAGTCCAGGATCTGATTGGCTTGCGGGCTGCAAGTGCACATTGAGAGCTCATGTTGAGCTTTTTGTCCACCAGCACCCCCAAGTCTCTCTCCTCAGGGCTACTTTCCAGCCAGTTACTGCCCAGCCTGGATTTGTGCCTGGGATTGCCTCAAACCAGATGCAGGACCCTGCACTTGCTCTTCTTGAACTTCATGAGGTTGGCTTGTGCCCACCTCTCCAGCCTGTCAAGGTCCCTCTGGATGGCCTCCCTTCCCTCCAGCGTGTCTGCTGCACCACACAGCTTGGTGTCATCAGCAAACTTGCTGAGGGTGCACTCGATGCCACTGTCCATGTCACCCACAAAGATGTTGAATAAGATAGGTGCCAGGACTGATCCCTGAGGGACTCCGCTTGTCCCTGGCCTCCACTGGGACATGGAGCCATTGACAGCCACTCTTTGGGTGCGGCCATCAAGCCAGTTCCTTATCCATCTAGTGGTCCACCCATCAAACCCATGTGTCACCAGTTTGGAGACCACAATGTGGTGTGGGACAGGGTCAAAGGCTTTGCTCAGGTCCAGGTAAATGACATCAGTTGCTCGCCCCTCATCTATTAATTTCGTCACCTGCTCATAGAAGGCCACCAGGTTGGTCAGGCAGGATTCGCCCTTGGCAAAGCCATGCTGACTGTTCCCAATCACCTCTTCAGTATTCTTTTGAGCAAGTAGTGACTCCAGGAGGATCTGCTCCATGATCTTTCCAGGCACAGAGGTGAGACTGACTGGTCTGGAGTTCCCTGGTTCCTCCTTCTTACCCTTTTTGAAGATGGGGGCAATGTTTCCCCTTTACCAGTCTGTGGGGACTTCCCCAGATTGCCATGACTTTTGAAATAGAATAGAGAGGGGTTTAGCAACCTCCTCTGCCAGTTCTCTCAGTACCCGTGGGTGTATCCCATCGAGTCCCATGGACTTGAACACTTTCAGGTTCTTCAGGTGATCACGAACCTGATCTTCACTTACAATGGGCAGTTCTTCCTCCCCGTCCCTGGCTTTGTCTTCCATAACATCAGGAGTGTGGCTAGAGGCCCTTGCAGTGAAGACTGAGGTAAAGAAGTTATTAAGTACCTCAGCCTTTTCCTCATCACTTGTGACCATGTCATCATTTTCCTTTCTGAGGGGGCCCACACCTTCCCTAGTCTTCTTCTTCCCATTAATATACCTGTAAAAGTTCTTAGTGTTCCCTTTAATCTCCCTGACTAGATTCAATTGGAACTCTGCTTTGGCTTTCCTAACCAGGACTCTTGCTGCTCTGGCAACTTCCTTATATTCCCCCTGTTCTACCTGTCCTTCTCTCCACTTCCTGTAGAGTTTCCTTTTAAGTAATATGTGTCCAGTAGCATCCTGGCTTTCTTGGACTTGTTTTTCTTTCCTGCTTTTCCAAAGCCCATGTATTTAAGATTTTTCATTCAGATAGAGTAATTTAGAAGAAACTGATGTGTCAAATACGTGTTCTAACACTCACCCAAGACTGCAGATGACACAACTGCTCTGCCTGGCTCTGTAGTTAACACTGTTAAGTGGTATACCTTTAGACTGTCTGTGGCCCTCTGCTGGGGTTTTATAGAATAAAAACATCTCCATATCATGTCTGAGAACTTCTTGGTTATAATTTCTTACAGACAGGTCTTATACTATCAGCCATACCTCATTGTCACGTATGGATTATAGTAACAATAAGAAATTTAGTATTTGTGAACAAAGTTTCTGCATAGTCATAAGATTAGGGAGAAAATAAGGAAAACATCTATAAAACTGAAGTATCAAAAGCATTTTAATTTTAAGGAATTTTTATTTCCAGAAATATTTTGCACACTAAGGAGGATTCCAAGAAGCAAGTAAAAGAAAAATACATAAGAGGTGTGATGAAGATGTTATTAAATTTATTAATATGAAATATTAATTATGAAATATTATTTTATTATCAACTTATTAATAACCAATAACTTATATACATGTTCTAGTGCACGTTCGTGAAATACATTCCATAAGTGGCTTAGTATTATGATTAGAACATAATTGAACTATCTACAGACTTTTATCTATATTTATATAACGAAGGATGCAGTTCCGCTGCTTGGCCACTAGATGGTGACTCGACGGGACGCGGGTGGCTTCTGCTTATACAGAGGAGTATTACAATCTTTCTAGGCGTCAGAGATTGCTAGACGCGGATACTTTGAACTGAGAGCTAGTGGATGGAAAGCACGTGGAAGATACTCTGTAGCTGTTGTTTGTAGCAAGGTGGAGGTCCGCCAGACGACTGTCGCTGGACTGGTTCATAATCAATCTGGACGGTGGCGTTGGGTAGCTGTCTCCTCTCTCTGCAGCAGTGGAGAGGGAATAATGGAACCCGGGCTTAGCCCGTAAGCACGATTCCCTTCAGGACTCGACTGATTCCCTCCAGACAACAGGGATCGGTCCTGGTCAGGGGCAGCCTGTGGGGTCGGCCCTTGGAGTCGGCTCGCACAGCAGGGTGGGGCAACGGTTGTCGATAGGCGGGCTCGGAGGTTTCTGATCGGACACGACCACAGGCAGGGCCGTGGGGTCGGCCCGGCTACGATGATTCTCGGGGCTGATGTAAACAGCCTCAGGGAAAGAATGCGGCTGTTTTGAGCGGCGGCTTCTCATTTACTTGGCATAAAGGAACAGCAGGACTCTCAGAGTGGTCCCAAGTTTGGAGAAATATAGGCATGAATGGTGCTTTAGTCTTCCCTGAAGTTTACAGGGCACAGGTGGCGGCTCCTTTCCTGCTATAGTGGGGCTAGGCATATGTGGACTTGGTCTCGATCAAGCCCCTTCTCACTGGTAACTGGGCAGATCTTACCCTCAGGGACTGGTCCAGTCCTCCGGTTGCACGGTGGGCTCTCCTGGTCAGTATGACTGGCTATGGCAATGCTGGGCTTCTCAGGCTCAGCGAAGGTCCTCCCTCTAGAGATGATTCTCCGGTCTGCTTTTCACGATGCAGGCGCTTTCAGTATGCGTGCATGTATGAATGAAAGAAGATAATATCAATGAGCTCAATGGCAGAGGCTAGTAACTCGAGCATTGTCCCCTCCAGCAAGGACAGAAACAAAGTGAAAGAGGGGGCAACTTGTTTACCAACTGGGGTGAAACTTATAGAGACCTCGAGGCTGGGTTTGACCAATGGGCCTCTCATAAACAACTGGCTTCAGCCTCTAGGAAGCGTGAAGCTCGAATTATGCCCATACTTGGTATTTGAACGAGCACTGCATGTACTGGGTGCGTGCTGGCCTGGCTAATGCCTTGGCTTTTGTCTTCCTCCTGAGGGAGGGGGAACTTGTCCACATGCTGGGACAAGTTTCAATATTTGGGCATAATGTGCCTTCACCATAAGAGGTGTGTCTGAAGAAAAGTTAAATATATGTAGCTCAGAACATATGCAAGCCAGGATTACACCAAAGTGTAGAAGATATTATTTGAGGAGACAAAAAAAAAAATAATAAAAATAATTCTAACTGATTCAAATTTAGTGGTGTGTTCACTCAGAAAAGTATATTCAGCTTTGCTGTCTTGTTTTTCATATGTCCTAGTACCACTGTATTGAGTTTTGACCGCTTTTCTTGCATTTGACCTCACCTGAAAAAGTTTTACTCCTAAATGGCCAGTCACTGTTCTGTTAAAATGGATGGCAACGATGTGACTGGAAGAAGTCAAGAGGCTATCTGCTGCCATGGCAGTGGTCATACCTATATTGGGGGCCAGCTGTGTGAACAGAGTGATGGGAAGCCACTATTAAGACTCCAGAACAGTGTTGTTTCTGTTTGCTCTAGAGAAGGCTCATTAAACAGTGGCTTCAAATTTTTGTGAGAGTCTGGAAAAGGTTTACAATTCTGGAAACAATCTTCATAAGCCCTCCAGAGTTAATGGGGATGAGAACAGAATGCTTCCTGTGATTACTCTCCTTATCTGAGAGATCATTATGCATTTCAGTTAACATACATAAATGGCTGGAAAATTTTACCTAAATGAATAGCAAGTCTTTCCTGTTGTACTTTTATTATTGTGATGCTTCTCATTTAAAAACTGATAACAAAGACACAGAGATACTGCCTCTCTTGTTTTTCATAATAACTTTTGTCCTACTGATTTTCATGGTTTTAACTTGAATAATTTTAAATATAATCGTGTCTCAATCTGAATCTTGATGGCATTTTATTTGTCCCTTTAACTTTACATGATTGCTTCTTCTACAGTATGAAATGCTGTCATCTTGGTACAATCCAAAGCAAATCCCCACAGTTTCCAGACATAATGAAGAGAAGTCAGCATCCTCCTGTAATCATGGTTGTAATAAATAAGAACTACAGTGGCACAATCCTCAGCTTATGCACGAGTATACAAGAGACTCGGTTGAAACAAGCAGAAGCACTCAAAGCCTGGCACCACAGCTGTGCTTCTGCCATTAAATGAAAAAATAAGACTGCACTTAGCTTCCCAGATTCTTCTTGCATTGCAGGGGTGCTTGGTGCCATGGTTTAGTTGATTAGATAGTGTTGGATGATAGGTTGGACTTGATGATCTCAAAGGTCTTTTCCAACCTGGTTTATTCTAGTCTAGTCTAGTCTAGTCTAGTCTAGTCTATTCTCCATTGATTAGAATTGATTAGAAATAAAATAGCTGAAATCGTTTTTGAAGTATAGTTTTGGTGTAGCACTATTAAAATGTATAATAACAAATACAAATTTAGATATTAATGTTGTGAGAGAAATTACTTGAAATTTCAAAACTACCACCCTCTTTTAATGCTTGTAAAATAACATTATAAATATAAATATCACTCAATTACAAATTGAGTGATATTTAACTATATTGAAATAAATGCTTAAACAAAGGAAATTTATCCTATCCAGAAAAACACCAAGGTGTCTTTCAGTTGCAAGCTGTAAAACATACCAGCAGTTTCGGTAATCTACATAGAATGTTGGCTAAAAAAATATATCTCTGCATGCTGATGGAAAAAAAAAACAAACACATCTTCCCCCAGTTATTTGTCACAATAAATCTAATTTTAAAATAAAAATTAAAACATTTTATCAGAGCTCAGTGATCTTTCTTTCTGCTTTTTACACACACAGAGTAGCCGAATTAATCTCCCTTTCCCACTTTTACACATTGGCTGTGTGCTCATATACATGAGTATGTAACTTCCTATCCTTTTAGAAACTGTCTTATTTCTTAAGAAAAAGCATATGAGTAATAGTTTGAATACCACCATGGTACTTTCCTTACATATTTCAAATATTTTTGTCAGAGTAGTAGTTTCAGTACCACCATAGTACTTTCCTTACATATTTCAAATATTTTTGTCACAGTACAAACATGACATAGAGTGAAGATCTAGGGCATGGTCTCTTATGTGCTGTTACTCATGAATGTATCTGGCTGAGGAGGGGAAAGCATCACTTTTGTAAGGGTCACAAAAAATGTTAAGATTATCTATCAATACAAGTAAACTGGAATGGAATAACATCTTGCTTTAAAGCTGCAAATAAAATTTACTTTTACATGGAAGACCCAGGTGAAGACCTATCCTCCACTCATATCCCATTTGAGCTTTTGCAATACACTTAAAAGCTCAGATGATGAGAAATGATCATAACTCTCACTAAGTACCTACCCAACATCAATAATCATTTTCAGAAGGTCTTGTCTGAAAGCCTACAAAACTTGGATACACGTTTACAATAATATTTATTCAGGGGAAAATAATTCAATTGAATAAAAAGGTATTTAAAAAAATTCTAATTGCCCATGAACTCATACAAATTATTCTCTTGGACAAAACTAAGCAAAGCTAAACAAAAGAAATCCCTATTCTATTGAGAATTATTCTTATGCCAAATTTTGCATAGCCTTTTCAAGCTCAGAGCTAGTTAGAATGATTTACTGAACTCCAGGCAACAGTGTCAGTTGTTGTCTCTACATCTGAATATCTGTTTTCCCTCTGTTCTGAGTTCTGTTTTTAACAGAAACATCATCTTGAGAAAAGGATTTTAAACTGAAAACATGTCTCATTTTTATGCAGTTATTGTGGTTGAACAATGCCTGTGTCATAACCTTCTGCTAATGTGCAGTAAAGACAGCAGCCAACCATCATTACTTTTCTACTTCACGAAGGGACAGTGCTGCTGTGTTTTCACACAGCAGAGGCAAATATTATTTCCTAAGGGGGAAAAAAAAAAGTGTTCTAAAATAAAAAGAAGAAAGATGTTCAGGCTTATACCTATCTCTGTAAATTATGATACACACAGATTTTCTAGAATGGCAGAGGAATGAATTTGATATGTAGCATCTTTTTTTTTTTTTTTTTTTCCCTCCAAATTTAAGTTCCTCTAGAACATTTAACTGTAATAATGGCTTTGCTATGATTTTAAAGCAACATTTATTGCAGTTTTCACTTAACTATTTGCATTATATTTAAAGAGGGATGCAATTTCCTCTCCGTCTCCTCCAGCCCCACGAAAGTTGTGTTCTTTTGGTGCTGTGAAACAATCTTGCTCAACACAACGGAAGGGTGAGTAGTTTAACATTTGAGGTCTAACTATGTTATTATGTGCAATTTTCATGTTCACATTTAATATGTTAGAATGTAGCTCTAAAAATACCCTTATTGGCTCCATTTTTTATACAGTTTCAGCATACTGCTAAGATACAGTTATCCATATGAATATGTATATACAGCTTTGAAAAGAAGATACCATTTTCTTATCTAAAAAAATAAACTGTTGTTTAACTTTTATTGGGAAGAGGGTTTAGCTGCTTGCTGCAGATTACCCAGGCAGACATTGACTCTAATTTTGAAGAAAATGATGCACAGGGCACACATAGGATTAGACTGATGTATTGGTATTAATGAAGACAGCTTCTCTTTCTGGTGTTTTTTTTCCTGGTACTTTTGTTGTTGTTGTTGTTATTTTTGTTGTTGTTATTTTTTAATGGATTTTGGTTTGGGTTGGAGTTTTTGTTTGTTTTTGTTTTTTTTGGAAGGGTTGTGTTGTTTTGGTTTGGTTTTGGGTGAGATTTTTTTGAGATATTATATTCAGAAATGCTTTAGACTGTAGCATGTCTCTGACAACATCTGGTGCTAAGAATGTGAAGAAGTGTATGTGTTCACTATGATCTATCACCACTTTCTGCAGCATTCATGAGAACATTTGTTAGGCAGAGGTGTGTGCAGACAGTAGAAGTAATTACTTGTGTCTCCAAGTGCAATATTTGTTTGGCATGACTTTTTGCTTTAGAAGCAAAATTTTCTTAATTTTTTTCCTTTATATAAATAATTTCCAGTATAATTTGTCTGAGTCTGCAATGCAGGTGGATGTTTCCTGATAAATGAAGAGGAGGGCAACAAAACTGGTGAGGAGTCTGGAGCACAAGTGCTATGAGGAGTGGCTGAGGGAGCTGGGGTTGTTTAGCCTGGAGAAGAGGAGGCTCAAGGAAGACCTTATTGCTCTCTACAACTACCTGAAAGGAAGTTGTAACCAAGTGGGGGTTGGGCTCTACTCCCAGGCATTCAGCAACAGAACATTAGGATACAGTCTCAGGATGTGCAAGGGGAAGTTTAAGCTGGATGTTAGGACGAAGTTCTTCACAGAAAGAGTGATTGAGCATTTGAGTGGGCTGCCCAGGGGGGTGGTAGAGTCACCATCACTGGAGGTGTTTAAGAAAAGACCGGATGAGGCACTTAGTGCCATGGTCTAGTTGATTAGTTAGGGATGGGTTATCAGTTAGACTTGATGATCTTGAAGGTCTCTTCCAAGCTGGTTGGTTGATTCTGTTGATTGATTCTGTTGAAATATAAGCAACATGGATTTTCTTTACCTATTCTGGAGTTAGGAAATGGAACAAACTACTAGGTCTACCTTATTTCAGTGGATTTACAAATCAGTTTTAAAAACATCTTTGTAGTCTCAGTATTTCTTAAGATGTCAGCTATGACCTTAAAATTAATTGGTCTTTCAAACAATTTTGTTTGAAAGATTGTAAATAACGTATTTTCAGCACAATTTTTTAACAGATTAATTGTTATGTTGTGTTATAAATGTGGGAAAAATATGTGACAAGAAAGAAAATCTAAGTGAAGGATTATTTTTCTCACATTTAAATGTTTTTCAGAGGAGTTAAAAAGGATGTGATCTTCAAAATGATGGAGTCAGCAGTTTAGTAAATCAGAGAGAGAGAGAAAAAAAAATTATTCCTGTGAAGACTTGTTCAGAACTTAAGGATCAAGGGCAGTGAAAGTATACAGATGTATTCACAGCCCTTACACCAAACACTTCCTACTTCAAAATAAGATCTACTTGGTATTTAAGAGCAAACTGATGGTCAGTATTTGCTCATTATTTTTTGTGATACTTAAAAAAAATCAAGATAATTATAGAATCTAATAAGAAAGCTACCTAAAGTGAGGGCATGCTGCTACTTCCCATAACAACTATCTCATAAACAATGAAGAATTTACTGACAATTAAGCAGTTCTAAATTATAATTTCTCTTCTAGAGACGTATATCAGGAGCTATGACATGACATGATATCTTGTGGTGGTTTAGGCTGGGTGCCGGCCCGGATGCCACTGCACAGGCCACATCTCGGAGCTCGGAGGTTCCAAAAGGGGGGCCAAGCCCAGTGGGTGGTCACAGGAAGCCAGGTATTTCACCAATAATTCTCTGCTCCTCTATAAAACGTCTGCACGGGGGTCATCTAACTCTCTTTCCTTCCTCACTGCTGCCTCGGTAAAATGACGTGAGCTGCCTCCCTTGGGCCTGCCCAGGCCCAAGGCTGGGTTGGGGGGGAAGAAGGAGCCCTGGGGGGGGGGGGGGGTGTTTGGGTGTACCCCCAGGTGGGGATGGGACATTCTTTGGTATGTTCTGGGATATCTCTCTCTTTGTCACAATGCTTGTGGTTTTCTGTAAAACTTTCATTGTTTTTCCATTTAAACGTTCCACCATTTTTGCAATCCGCTTTATCCGAGTCTTTCTTTTGCCTGTGATGGAGAATTGTCTACCAACCCACTACATATCTTCCATTTTCTTTGCAACTACACATCCAGAATCTTTCTCATTTATTTTTATGAAAACCAGAATATTAGTCTTATCCCAATAGTGAGATCCTGTATTTTGAGCATGAGACATGGTGATACAAATCCTTGCTGTGAGAGACTAAAAGTTTGTCTCACTTGGTGTGACTCAACAAAGATAAAATCACTTGCTGCTTGCCCACAATTGCTGATGTGTTGGACAGAGCCACTGGAAGGAAGGTGGAAACACCAATCCTGGATGCAAATCACCTTGCGATTGCACCATGATAACACTGGACTACAACAACGGACCCAAGGACCCAGCCATCATGCCTTTAGGGCAAGATAATCTCCACCCATCAAGTACCCTGGGAAAGGTGCACCACCTGTTTCCTGATGTGTAATGAGTGTGGGGGCTTGTCTGGATGAGGAGAAGGAGGATGCGGAGGGCCCCTCCAACCCCCATCTAGACCTCTTGCCCAAACACACAGAAATGCACAGAAAGATCTCCGGGGGAACAATACCTGGATATTTACCTAAGGATTATTTCCTGCCCACAGAATTCCTGAGGGACAATACTTGAATACATACCTAAGGACTAAAAACTGTATAAAAGACTTGAGCAACTACTGGCTTGGGTGAAGAAAAACACAGAAGGAAAATGTGGGGGACTGTGTCTCCCGGACTGGATGATTAAAAGGAGAAAAATGCAGATGAAGGAAAACAGGAGACGGGCCATGCCGCTGAGAAGGGAAAGCCCAGAACAATGCTGCTCTGGAGAAAAGAGGCTGCCCAGAGGACCACAGCTCTTCTCCAGCCAGAGCCTCAACACTGTTCCCATACCAACCCAACATCTCCTGCAGCACCTTTCCTCCACAGACTCAAACTGTCTTGGGGGGGTGAGGGGTGTGGTAATATAATTCCTTTACTCTTCTCTCTCTCTTCTCTCTCTCCCTCTCCATTTTCTCCCTCTCCCCTTCTTATGTCCACTTTATTTATGTAATAAATGGTCTAGCTGTTGATATTTCGGCCTCGTTTGTTCCTCTAATTTCACAACATGGGAATATTTAAAAGAACTGTGTCTCCAGACCAAGACACTTGCTCTTCAGAAGACACTCATTTTTCTAACAACATAGTTGTTCTTCTTGAGCAGAATCTCTATTAGTCCTCCTATTCTTCTGTATATATACAACCAAACAACAGTGAAAACCCAGAAAATTATTAATAACTTGTAATTTGTAGTCATCAAACAGATTGTAGAAGGCCAGTCATCAAGCTTATAAAAGAAAGCAGACAAAGAAGGATTTGACATAGATGCCTCCATCATCATCAATTCATGTCTTAGTGGTTTAATCTGTCTGTGTTGATTTGCCAAGCAGTGTGAAATTATCAAAAGAATTCATGCTGCAAATTAGCCAATAAAGTATTTAAATAGATTTAGATATCATACAGACAAAAATACACTGGCAGTACATTTATCTATTTGTCACTCCTTAAAAATTCTCAGATGATTCTGGGACAGGACAAATCCCAGAGAAATTGACCAGGAAATCATTACTTATTAGTAAATCTCCTGATGCCGAATTTTGCCCCAAAAGGCAAGAATAACTGCCTAAGAGACTCAGTTTAAGTCAGATAGACAGGAGGTATTTTATTGGCAACGCGTTGGAGAAATCACTAAATGGATTTCTCCCTGTCCCGTAACAAAAGCATGCCTTTTATACAGTTTTGGATGTAGTATTGCATCAGATCTTATACATAATCATATCTTTGCATACATATTCATGTTGGTGTAGGCTGAGCGTGGGCAGGGCATCTCTTTTGACGATCTTCTTGGTGGTCATTCCGGTGGCCTTCATCATGGGCAGGGGTTTCCTGATGAGTCTTCTGCTGATGTTGTTCTAAGTGTTAGTTTGGCCTTGTTGACTCTGAATCATGCTTATCCTAACAGTTCTTGTCAGTCTCTATTCCTTATCTTCTTTTCCTGTCACAGTGACCCATGCCTTAGCTAATTTACTGCTTTATCTGCTTTGTGCTTTGAAAGCTCTCTGTTCTGGGGCTTCATTCCCCCTTTTCTTATAACTGACGAATTCTTTCGTCAAATTCTAATATTCCCATCTCTATTTACTCAGCGGCATATTTCCACCCTGGGGCAAGCCAGTCAGAACAATCAGGCTCTAGCTGCTTCTCCACCCCTCCAGGAAAACAGCACGCTGAGCCTTTCACAACCCTGCACGGACCTATCCCAAGCCCAGTGCTGACCGCTTCCAGCCGCTGCCCGAGGCTCTACAGATGCATGTCACGGTACACCGCCTTCCTGCTAGGCGTTCGCGTACCAAAACGTGACGGCATCCAACAACTTTACCTCCCTGGCGGAGGGAGGAGCCAGGTGCTCGGCGCCATTTTCGGAACTCGTCCGAAAAAGTTGGGGAAGAGACTAGGCCGCCCGCAGCCCGAGCGTACGGCCGGTCCCGCCGCCACTGCAGCTCAAGTGGACGGCCGGGGACCGCCGTCGCCGCCCGAGCGCACGGCCGGTCCCGCCGCCACCGCAGCTCAAGTGGACGGCCGGGGACCGCTGTCGCCGCTCGAGCGCACAGCAGGGCTCCGCCCACCTCTGCCGCCGCGGCACAGAATCAAAATCACCTCCACCCCTCGGAGCCTCAAACGGCTTCTCCAGCTGGAGTCCCCTCGGCCCCCGGGGCTTCGGGAGCTGGCTCGCCCGCTCGCAGCGGCTGGCCCTACCCCGCAGCGAGAACGGACCTGACTTTGACCTGCCCGCCGCTGCCTCTCCCCCACTTCACTCCCTGCCGCTTTACAAGATGTCGCTGGTACACAGCTGTGAACCAAGGTGGGTTTGAACACAAAATACCAAGTCCTTATCCCAAATTCAAACTTGAGTCTTACTAAATTGCGAGATTCTTGCAGACAACATAACAATGTTAGACAAAGTGTGACACAAATGTATCTTTTCAGAAACAAAGCAACAACATTAAGATGAAAGAGAATAAACAAAGCAACAACATTAAGATGAAAGAGAATAAACAAAGCAACAACATTAAGATGAAAGAGAATCATACACCCGATTAACAAACACTCTTATTTTCCAGTTGGGGGGACTCGAACCCCCTTATACACCAGTTGGGGCTCGTCCCCCGAATTTCCAATGGGCCTCGAACCCTATTTGTGGGACTCTGCCAGGGCGTCCCCAGGCTTTCCCGTGAGGTGACCACGTCTGGTCCCTGTTTCCCAGTCAAAGCGCTTTATCCCAAAATCAGTAAACAATTAAAAAATACCTCTTGATTGGAGCAGGAGAAGCAGGTAACCCTTCGTCCACCAACGAGCACTGGTCCGGGGGGGTCTCTTCTGACAAAAAGTCGTCAGGGGCGCCCAGAGGGTCCCGGCCCCGGCCCCGTGCTCGGGAGGATTCCTTAGGACCTGGGTCTCCTGTCTGGCCCCATCTGGGGTCGCCAGAAAATGATGCCGAATTTTGCCCCAAAAGGCAAGAATAACTGCCTAAGAGACTCAGTTTAAGTCAGATAGACAGGAGGTATTTTATTGGCAACGCGTTGGAGAAATCACTAAATGGATTTCTCCCTGTCCCGTAACAAAAGCATGCCTTTTATACAGTTTTGGATGTAGTATTGCATCAGATCTTATACATAATCATATCTTTGCATACATATTCATGTTGGTGTAGGCTGAGCGTGGGCAGGGGCATCTCTTTTGACGATCTTCTTGGTGGTCATTCCGGTGGCCTTCATCATGGGCAGGGGTTTCCTGATGAGTCTTCTGCTGATGTTGTTCTAAGTGTTAGTTTGGCCTTGTTGACTCTGAATCATGCTTATCCTAACAGTTCTTGTCAGTCTCTATTCCTTATCTTCTTTTCCTGTCACAGTGACCCATGCCTTAGCTAATTTACTGCTTTATCTGCTTTGTGCTTTCGAAAGCTCTCTGTTCTGGGGCTTCACTCCAAAGTCGGAAAGATAATGACTTAGATTTTTCTCTTTACCCAAAAACAAAATTAATGAACTAGGTTAAAACCGAGAAAACAAAATCTTTTTATCAATATCCATATCTCTATATATTTTATTTTTACATTACATTACCTCGATAGATTATACTCAGAATTGCACTTTAATACCTGTAACATTGTAAAAACTACAGAGGTTTTAATACAGTTCCAGGTACTCCCACTGAAAAACAAACAAACACTTTTTTCTCTTGGAAAAAAAATGTCTATGTAAGTAATTACAGTGTCTATCCAGAGTTAGTATAGGAGATATGAGATGAACGGGTTTTTTCATTATAATTTTTTTTATTTTTTATTTTAGATGTGATATGAAACCCACATAGTATTTAAGAGTCAGTTCATTTATTAACATGTTAACAGTTCATTTATTAACACATTTACATCGCTTTATTTAGTGTACTGTTGGCCAAAAATATGTTCAATCACAACAGATTATTGCAAATACCTCCCCTAAGGAGTCTGTGGAAGTAATTTTCTGGCCTCAACCTACAGCATAGATTCAAAGGCTAAATTTACTCTTCCTGTGAATAGACTAATTATCAAGTGATCTGGGCTCACTTCAGACATTCACTTGCAGTTCCCTGAGCAGAATATATGTATAGAGAAAATATATAGTAAGCATATACCTCATTTAAGAAAGACATACAAATACTAATTAATGGAAGAGAGTATAAAGTTCTTCAGGCAATTTTAGTCTCAATAATGAAAAACTTCGTGAGTTAACCGTGTACAAAATCTATAGTTTTTTTGAGACTCAGTCCTGAGACTTAGAAATTTTCAAGTCATTTTCCTTCTTTATAGTTGATAATTCACATAACATCTGAGGGATTTTTTGTTTATAAAAATGTGTATTGGGGAAGGTATTTCTCTTTTTATATAAAATATTCAGATTTCCTTTTATTGTTGAATGTATGACCTACTCTTTGTAACAAAGTTCTTTGAGAAATATCTGATATTGCTCCAACATTATTAGGAATAAATTAATTATCTCCTTGCCATTGGAGTTGAAAGCTTTAATAACAGGACAAGAAAATAAAAACTGATACTGATCTCAGAAATTAATATTTAAATTAAAATGAATAAAGCCTACACTTGATATATCTTGAGATTTTCCTTCTATAATTTTAAAATCAATCATAATTTTTATACCTTAATATGTGATATATATAACTGCATCTTTGTAGTCGCAATTGACTAAGTAACAATTAAAGATATAGAGCTAAATACATGTATCCTCCATTTCACACTGAAGTGAAACACTCTGATATTCCTCTGCCATAGAGAAGATTTTTCAAAACCAGTGATTAGCTAGCTGTCTTCTTTTACATTTGACAGCCATCTTTTTGGTAATACAATTCTCACTAATTGCATTATTGCTGCCTCTCTGTGACTGAAGATAGAATTACAGAATCCTAGAATCACAGCATGGTTTGGGTTGGAGAAGACCTTAAAGATTATCTAGTTCCACACCCCTGCCATGGGAAGGGATTCATTTCACTAGATCAAATTTCTCATAGCCTCATCTCCTTTGGCCTAGAATACCTCCAGAGATGGGGCATCCACAACTTCTCTGGGCAACCTGAGAGACTTGTTTCAGTAAAGAATTCCACAGTAAAGAATTCCTTCCTTACATCTAATCCAAATCTTCCCTCTTCTAGTTTAAAGCTGTCACCACTTGTCCTTTGCAGCAGGCCCTAATAAAAAGACTGTATCCATTTTTTGTGTATGGCCCTTGAAGGATGCTGTAACATCTTCTCAGAACTTTGTGTTCTCCATGCTGAACAACCTCAACTTTTTAAGCCTGTCCTCACAGCAGAGGTGTTCCAAACCTTGAATTATCTTCATGGCCCTCATCTAGACCCATTCAAGTAGATTCATGTCCTGCTTATGCTGGTGGCCCCACAGCTGGATGTAGTTCTCCATGTGGGGCCTCACAAGTGCAGAGTAGAGGAAGGAAAAGTAGAATTTAATGTTATGTCCTAGGATTTGAAGAAAAGAGTGCCTTTAAACTTCAAAGAATTGTAGTTGATGCAAATTCTGTATTATGGAAATGAATTCACATGAGAAATTCTAGTGTATTTATAAACAAAGAAAATTTTTGCCCCTTTGACTTTCTCATTTTCACATTAAATGAACTTTTTCTTTGAAATTATTAAGCAAAAAATATATATTAACTATTTGGCAGAAAATAACAGAGCAATTAAAAATATATGACATAATTTCCAGAGATGAGCTTATGTCTCCAAGATGTCAAAATCTACATTAGTTCTAGTGTCACCAGTAGTTACAGTGATCAACTGGCTTATAGATTTTAGTACTGACTAAAATGACCAAGAAGTCATAAAATTTCTTGGTGCAGCCCTTGTAGCATCTTCAGGCTTGACTTTTTTTGGGTTTTAGGTTTTTATTTTTTTTCGCCCTCCCCCCCCCCTTTTTTTTTTTAACAAGGGAGTTTTGTAGAATGCTTTAATAACTTTCAATAAACAGTATCTGTGTCACCAACTTAGTTTTTTTTTTTGGGGGGGGGTGCTGGTAGTGCTAGTAGTGATTGTAAGCTCCCCCATTTCAGTTGGTCTAGAGCATATGATACTATCTTGCTTATTAGATAGTTGTTTAATTAAGGGTTGATATTCTCAAGTGGGAAACCTATCTGAAGAGGACAAAGACTGTAACTTGTCAAGTAAATAAAAATGCAAATCATCCCCTTTTACCTGTAACCATTCAAAATTTTTCTCATTAGTGTTATAAATTAAAAAGCTGAAATGTATCTCTCATATGGGGAAATGCAGTAAACTATCTACTGATATTCTTTCATTTTTCTAGACAGAGTTCTGGACTTAATTTTGACTGTCTGATGTCACATTACAAGAACAAACTACACATGCAAGAGTTAACAAACTTTTAAAGAGGCTGTAATATTGTGCACCATACTTTTATTCTTTCTTGCTGCCACTATAATGGAACTACATATTAGTTCTGCAGGAATTTTTCAGTAAGTTTTAATATTACATCCATGGAAAAAAAATGTGATTAACACACCTACACTATAGCTGGAAAATTTGCGACAGGGAGTCAAAGCAAAGTCTTTCTGTGTGTCCTTGGCAGAGATGAATCACAAAGTCACGGAATGTGAGGGGCTGGAAGGGACCTCCAGAGATCATAAAGTCCAACCCCGCTGCCAAAGCAAGATCACCTAGGGCAGCCTGCACAGGAATGCATCCAGATGGGTTTTGAAAGTCTTCAGAGAAAGAGATTCCACAGCCTCTATAGGCAGCCCATTACAGTGCTCTATCACTTCTGCAGTAGAGAAGTGTCTCCTCATGTGGACATGAAATGTCCTGTGTTCCAGCTTACACCTGTTTTTAACTTTTTCTGTCACTGAGCACTGAAAAAAAGATGCACCCTCATCTTGGCACTCACCCCTCAGATATTTATAGACATTCTCTTCTCCAAACTAAACAGCCCCAGGTCTCTCAGTCTTTCTTTATAGGAGAGATGTTCTAGTCCCACAGTCATACTCCTAGCTCTCTGTTGGACTCTCTCCAACAGATCCCAGTCTCTTTTGACTTCAGGAAACAAAAACTGGGCACAGTATCCCAGATATGCTTACAGACTAAGGGTAGGTAAAAAGGAAGGATCCCAAAGAAAAGACCCTGTCACCCTGTGCATTCCAGCCCTTCAGGAACAGTCAGTCCTCCTTTCCCAGGTTTGCCTCGTCCTGTTTGAATAGTCCTATCAGAACACATCCTGTGCTACAAGTCTAGGTTTTCATCTGCCTGGGAGGACACATGGCACATCACCTTTCTCCAATTGATCAAAAAGCTGAGAGCATATTGAATAACATGCTGTGCTTTTTAAAATGCTTGATCTAGCCCCATAACAATACATCTTAACTTCTTCTGAAGGCAAGAGGCATTTTCTTTACTTTGGAAATATACTTTTGGAGTTGATCCTTAAGCAGTCTTTAGTTTTCTCTCCAGAGGAGAAAAACAAAATTAGGATTAAATGGATATGACACATTAAAAGTTTAGAAATTACTTTTGTGTTTATATAACTCCTATTAATCACAATTAAATATAAATCTATAAGCTTATGTTCCCATTAGCTTATACTTTTGAATATTAGCTCAGTCATGCAAGGAATACCAATCTACAGATTTCAAGAACTGAAAATAACATCATAGCCTTGAAAACTGGGCAAGGAGCTACTGAACACAATATTACTTAAAATTAAACTCTACAGGAAGTGGAGAGAAGGACAGGTAGAACAGGGGGAATATAAGGAAGCTGCCCGAGCAGCAAGAGTCCTGGTTAGGAAAGCCAAAGCAGAGTTTGAATTGAATCTAGCCAGGGAGATTAAAGGGAACACTAAGAACTTCTACAGGTGTATTAATGGGAAGAAGAAGACTAGGGAAGGTGTGGGCCCCCTCAGAAAGGAAAATGGTGACATGGTCACAAGTGATGAGGAAAAGGCTGAGGTACTTAATAACTTCTTTACCTCAGTCTTCACTGCAAGGGCCTCTAGCCACACTCCTGATGTTATGGAAGTCAAAGCCAGGGACAGGGAGGAAGAACTGCCCATTGTAAGTGAAGATCAGGTTCGTGATCATCTGAAGAACCTGAAAGTGTTCAGGTCCATGGGATCCAACGGGATACACCCACGGGTACTGAGAGAACTGGCAGAGGAGGTTGCTAAACCCCTCTCTATTCTATTTCAAAAGTCATGGCAATCTGGGGAAGTCCCCACAGACTGGAAAAGGGGAAACATTGCCCCCATCTTCAAAAAGGGTAAGAAGGAGGAACCAGGGAACTCCAGGCCAGTCAGTCTCACCTCTGTGCCTGGAAAGATCATGGAGCAGATCCTCCTGGAGTCACTACTCGCTCAAAAGAATACTGAAGAGGTGATTGGGTACAGTCAGCATGGCTCTGCCAAGGGCAAATCCTGCCTGACCAACCTGGTGGCCTTCTATGAGCAGGTGACAAAATTAATAGATGAGGGGCAAGCAACTGATGTCATTTACCTGGACCTGAGCAAAGCCTTCGACACTGTCCTGCACCACATCCTGGTCTCCAAACTGGTGACACATGGGTTTGATGGGTGGACCACTAGATGGATAAGGAACTGGCTTGATGGCCACACCCAAAGAGTGGTTGTCAATGGCTCCATGTCCCAGTGGAGGCCAGGGACAAGCGGAGTCCCTCAGGGATCAGTCCTGGGACCTGTCTTGTTCAACATCTTTGTGGGTGACATGGACAGTGGCATTGAGTGCACCCTCAACAAGTTTGCTGATGACGCCAAGCTGTGTGGTGCAGCAGACACGCTGGAGGGAAGGGAGGCCATCCAGAGGGACCTTGACAGGCTGGAGAGGTGGGCACAAGCCAACCTCATGAAGTTCAATAAAAGCAAGTGCAGGGTCCTGCATCTGGGTTTGAGGCAATCCCAGGCACAAATCCAGGCTGGGCAGTAACTGGCTGGAAAGTAGCCCTGAGGAGAGAGACTTGGGGATGCTGGTGGACAAAAAGCTCAACATGAGCTCTCAATGTGCACTTGCAGCCCGCAAGGCCAATCAGATCCTGGACTGCATCAGGAGAAGTGTGGCTAGCAGGTCGAGGGAGGTGATCCTCCCCTCTACTCAGTCCTGGTGAGACCCCACCTGGAGTACTGTGTCCAGTTCTGGAACCCCTATTACAAGAGGGATGTGGAGGTGCTGGAAGGTGTCCAGAGAAGGGCCACAAGGATGATCAGAGGGCTGGAGCACCTCTCCTATGAGGACAGACTGAAGGAGTTGGGGCTGTTCAGTCTGCAGAAGAGAAGGCTCTGAGGTGACCTCATTGTGGCCTTCCGCTATCTGAAGGGGGCCTACAGGAAGGCTGGGGAAGGACTTCTCAGGATCTCAGGTAGTGATAGGAGTAGGGGGAATGGAATGAAGCTGGAGGTGGGGAGATTGAGGCTAGATGTGAGGAGGAGGTTCTTCCCCATGAGAGTGGTGAAACCCTGGAATGGGTTGTCCAGGGAGGTGGTGGAAGCCTCATCCCTGGAGGTGTTTAAGAGCAGGCTGGATGAGGCTCTGTCCAGCCTGATCTAGTGTGGGGTGTCCCTGCCCATGGCAGGGGGGTTGGAACTAGATGATCCTTGTGGTCCCTTCCAACCCTGAATGAAACTATGAAACTATGAAACCACCCCATATGAAAAAATCCATGCTCAAAGAGCTACTGTTAAATATTTATACATGTATTACAATAGGTAAAAATATTTTTTATTTATTTGTGGTTTAGAGTTTCACTTTGATTTTGATAATGTTTAATATTTGCATAACTCTTAAAATGTTGTGCTGGGTTAAGGCAGCCCCCTTCTCCACCCCTGGCAACAATAAACACTCAGACAAACGGATTGCAAAAGTGATGGAAAGTTTAAATAGAAAGTAGTGAACATTTACAGAAAGCCAAAAGCACAGTGACAAAGAAAAATCCCAAAACAGACCCAGAGAGATCCCATCCCCACCTGAGGGTACACCCAAAACCCCCAGGGCTCCTTCTTCCCCCTCCCACTGCTAGGCTAGTCTCAGCTGGCCTGATCTGAGACTGCCCACCCCCCCATGGCCTTGGGCCTAGCCAGGCCCAAAGCTAGGAGACATCTCCCCCAGTTACCGGCTGATGGAGGAGGAAGAAAAGAGAGCGTGCTAGACCCTGCACTGCATCTTATAGTGGTGCAAAGGATTGTGGTATTAAATACTACATAATTTCCTGTGTCCAGCCTTCTGGGCTGGACTTCTGGACACAGGAAGCAAACATTGCAGGGGGGCACCCAGCTCAAACTGCAACAAATGTCTAGAGACAATGTTGAAACAAACTTTCTGAAGTGGCTGGGAAACCGTCTGTTTCTATGTTTAAAGCATCAGCTTTTACTTCACAGGCGGTCTATGATCACTTCCTAAGTGCAGCCTTTCTTGGAAAATAGATTGAAAATCTCAATTAAAGATAAAAATTGAGCAACTTATCAAACATATTGCATGAAAATGTGAAATGGTCTGTGATAAATGTGAATTTGTTATAGTAATGCTCATGGACTAGCCTTAATAGGAAGCCATTCATACTATGCTACAGATGCCAATTCTTATTGCTGATTACTCCACCTCCTTCAAAATATCTATATATTTATATCCTCTTTCCTGAAAATAAGATGTTTTGCCTGCCAAGTAGCACTATTTGTCATACTGTAGGCATTTGTGGGTTTTCCCTTTCCATTCCACAAACTGCTTCCTCCAAGGCAGCATTGCACATCATCTGCTGCTGCTCCATGCTCACACCTCCTGATGTACATGGCTCTTCAAACATGCCACATAGAGCCACTGACAAAACCTTCCAGTAACTACTGCAGTCCAGAAGCAATTCTGTCAGATCAGAATGACTGACTGCATCAGAGTGTATAATTTAAGGTGCAGAATCTTTAATTCCCTCAATGCCCCTATCTACATTCAGAACATTTTCATTTCTTATTTTTATGCTGAGCCCTTAAAGTTAAACTTTTACTCACAGACTGGATCTGGCTAGGATTTTCTGTCAAAGTTTTATTTGCAGGAAGTGTAGCTTCTGGAAAACAAATTCACAGTGGGGAAAAGTTTTGTTTCATGTTTCCTTCTTACACTTGGAAATACACTTTTGGGGTAGCATTATGTATACATATGTATGAGTGTGCCATTTCTTTTTCCTTTTGCTTTTTCCTTTTTTATTTTTATTTCCCTTTTTCCTTTCTCCTTTTTCATTTTTTCTTTTTCTTTTTCTTTTAATTTTTCTATTTTTCTTTTTCTTTTATTTTTATTTTTATATTTATATTTGTGTTTTCCTTTTCCTTTTCTTTTGCTTTTTGTCTTTGTCTTTGTCTTCTTTTTTTTCACTTCACGCTAAAACAGTTTGAAACTTTATGTTTTCAGTCCCTTGTATTTTTATCTTTTTCTTTTTTTAATCTGCAGTAGTCAATGATGACACAGATTATCCTGTTCTCAACTTATTCTCTACAAGACCATAGAAGATGACACAAAACAGCTATATAATTCTACAAAACAAAAAAAAAAAAAGAAGTCAAGCTCTTAACATTTCCTACTACCTCAAGACTTTTTCTAAAGCTGAATTGTTCAGGCAAATCTAGAATTTTAAATCAATTGACTAATTTAAAATATAACTTGTGTTAGGCTAGTATAATATCAAGTGCACTTCATGCATCTGGTCTCCCCATCTAACCATGGGCTGACCCATGTTTTCTTTCCAATAATGTTGGCAAGTTTACAGGGTACAGAAAGCAAGTTCCAATGCACTTTTCTTTCTGATGTAGAGTCCAGAGTCACATAACCATACCAGCTAAATACTCAAACATAATTTCCTCCCAGACCAAGACAGATGCACACTTTTGAGTAAAATATCTCATAGAGGAGGAAGGAGACCTGTAAGGGTGAGGAAGGAGCTGCTGAAAATGTCATATGGGAGAAAGAAGTTACCCAGTGGTCAGTACTGGGTCCTGTCTCATTCCGCGTCTTCACCAATGACCTGAATGAGGGGATAGTGTGTATCCCCAGCAAGTTTGCTGATGATATAAAACTGGGAGGAATGGCTGATACATCAGACAGTTCTGCTGCTGTTAAGTGAGAGCTAGACAGACAGGAGAGCTGGGCAGAGAGGAACCTCATTAAGTCCAGACAAAATTAGCGTAGAGTCCTTCACCTAGGGATGAACAACACCATGTAACAGTACAGATTAAGGATTGACCTGCAGCTCTATAGAGAAGGACCTTGGAGTCCTAGTGGACAATAAGTTACTCATGGGACAGCAATGTGCCCTTATGGTCAAGAAGAGCATTAGCATCCTGGAGTGCATTAGCAAGAGTGTGGCCAGCAAGTCAAGGAAAATTCTTCTTCCGCTCCACTCTTGCCTTGGTAAGACCACACCTGTACTATTGTGTCCAGTCCTGGGCTCCCCATTTCAAAAGGGACAGAGATATACTGGAGACAGTCCAACAGAGACTACAAGGATGATGAAGGGGCTGGAACATCTGCCTGATGAGGAAAAGTTGAGACAGAATCATAGAATTTTTTAGGTTGGAAAAGACCCTTAAGATCATCTGATCCAGTTAGCACAACACTGCCAAGTCCAACACTAAACACTAGATCTACACTTCTTCTAAGTGCCTCCAGGGATGAGGACTCCACCACTTCACTGGGCAGCCTGCTCCAATGCTCGAACCACTTACTGTTTCATCATTCCACATAGACTGTAATTGCATATTCAGACTGTAGATGGTTGCATTTATCTCACATTTTTCCTTGTTTTAGCAGTGAAAATATAGGAATTTCAAAGTCCTATAACTTCTTCAGTAGGTGTAGAAGACAGTGAACTACTTCATATGCTTTCAGGATTCACTTTTATGTCTCTTTTTTATTCAAAGACTAGTATTTTATAACATAATTTCATGTTTTGTGACAGTATTGGTAAAATATCAAATATCCTGCTGTTGAAATCTAGGCAGAAGGTGCAAGACAATTGCTGTGTCAAGATGTAACAACTTTAAAAGAGGAACTTAAGGGTTCTTAGGTGTGCCCGGTTGACGGTGTCCCTTTAAGAAAGGGAATATGGTGGACGGAAGTTGGTAAACGGAAGGAAGAGTCTAAACTAATTTTCATTGGTCAAGTGGGAGGAAGCACTATCTGGCCTGAGAGTGAAGTGGGCATTCCCAGCACTTCTCTGTCACTCTTGCTTCCGCCTTTCCACAAGGCAGCAACTCTCTGGCTGTGCTGGGCTTTCTGCCAAGACTTCGGCCTTGAAGATAAGAAAAGCCAAGTCTGTATTAACTGCTTCTAATTAACACAAACTGCTTTTAACTTCTTTCTTTTCTCTTTCTCCCTCTTTTCCGAACTATTCTGGGGAAAGGGGGGAAGAGAGGGGAGAGCGGAGGTGAGGATCCCCCTCGGCCGAGGGGGGTTACTCTCATTTCTGTGTTACACTGCTGTATATCTTTGTATATATTGTAGATATTGTAAATTTGTAAATATTCCCCTGCAAAATCCTACACTGCTTTGTAAATATAGCTCCACTGCTTTGCTAATTCAGCTGGTGAGTTTTTTTTTCCTTTCCCTTCAATTTTTTTTTCCCTTTTACCTTACAAGGGGGAAGGGAAGAGGCTTCTTGGCTTCACCCCTTCCAACCCACCACATTTTTTTTTATTGGCGCCCAACGTGGGGCAGGTAATTAGTTTAATTTATTACTTGATTGATTTAGTGTTTTCTAGCTGAATTAGCAAACATGAAGGTCTTGTGGTTTGTGGAGCGATTATTCTTTTCAATTTTTGGGGCTCTGGTTTACAGATATTGTTTGGGTTTGCTTTTGGATTACCTGGGTAAATATTTGGTGTGGACAATTTATATGTGGGTTATGTATAGAGTTAAATTATGGTATGGAAAATGTATTAATTTACTATGGCCAGTGAGATACAAGAATGTTACCTCCACCACTCTCCCAATTGAGATAAAGGGTTTTAAGATTCCGCCTGAGGAGAGAGTAACTTTAAGTGATGCCTGGGATCCAAAGGTGATTTATTTGATGTGTATAAATCTGTTGCTGGTGATGGTGATTGCATATTTGCTGTTCTCTCTGTGGCGAGAGAGGAAGGTGTCCAGAGCTTGTTTTGTTGTTAAAACTAGATCAAAAAGAAAACGCCGTAGCTCGAGATCAGTCCCAGAGTCATCTAGTGATGAGGACTGTGGAGAACCCGTGTCAGTTAAAAAGAAGGCTAAAAAGTTAATTGGCAAAGCAGCTCTAAATGACTTTGCTGATTCCAGCAAGCTGCCAAGGGCGTCAGCTGGTATCAACATGGCGCCTACTCCTTCTTCTTCTTCTTCTCCATCGGCCGTTAACGGAGCAACGTCACTTCCGCCCAATCCCTCAGTGGGACCGGAAGTCACTGCCCCAGCAGCTGATTTATCTCAGGACCTGTCAGCTTCCATTAAGGTGGCTGTAAATTCAAACACAGCTCCAGTTAAGGTGGCTCCTTTAAAGACTAGAAGTGGAAAGGCCAAAGATGGAGAAGAGGAGGAGCTGGAGACTGATCCTGGTGAGGGGCCCTCTACTCTAAGAGATCCTGCTCAGGAGGAAGAGGTGGTTTGTTTTAAAGATCTAGTTAACCTAGTGAGATCAAAGCAGGATACAGATGAAGCTAGGAAAGCAGCTGGCAAAGGTGGTTCTCAGCTTAAAGAGATCCTTAGGAGAATGACAGCAGGATTATATGGGCAAAGAATTCAGGGAGATGAAGAGCAAGATGATATTTTGGAATGTTCTTCTCCACGGGAGGAATTGCGTAATGTCCGTAAAGATTTCACCAGGGCAGATAAGGAACCAATTCTAGCTTGGCTCAGTAGGTGTTATGATACAGGTGCTCTGGCTCTAACAGTTGGAGACAAGTCAGCAGCTCAGTTAGGAACTCTCTCAAGGGACAATGGAATAGATAGACATCTAGGAAGAGCTCTCGGTAAGGTTAATCTGTGGATACGCCTTTTAATGGCGGTTGCCCTGAGATATCCTTCCCGAGATGATCTTCCATGGAATCCTAAACCCTGGACTACCATAGATGAGGGAATTAAGCGCTTGAAAGAATTTGCTGTTAGAGAGCTACTCTATGGTGAACATGAAACTCTGAATCCTGATGACATTCCTGTGGGTATTGGTCTTGCTAAAAAGATCATCAAACTTGCTCCTTCCAATTATGCAAACATTCTGGCAAGCAGAATTGTGTCAAGAAGTTATGGTGGAGCTTCTCCCATGGTTGGCCAATTCAGCGATCAAATGAGACAATTGGAGGATAGCATGACACGTGGTTCTTTGGTTTCGGCTATTAAAACTATGTCTGGTGATATACAGAATTGCATAAGAGAGTTAAAAGATGAATTTAGAAATTCCATATCCCAATGGGCACAAAGGGATAATTTTAATTCTTCCTCCAGGTGGGTACAAGTTTCATCTGTGAGGAATACACGTCCTCCAAGGAGGTCATTCCAAAACAGGTCATTCCAAAACAGGTCATTCCAAAACAGACCACCAAGGCAATCACGTAGAACTATTTGGATAACTCTGCGTGATCAGTTTGGTGAGAAGATGAACCGCTGGGATGGCCAACCAACTTCTAATCTTTTCAGGAGACTGAGGGAATTGCAAAGTGGCAGAACCCGAGGTAGCAATACCAGAAGGGTAGCTGTTACTTCCACAGTTCCCCAGAACAACTCTAGTAGCTCCAACAGTGGCTCCAGTTATAACATGCAAAGTTATAACCCTGCAAACTATGTGCAATGCACATGTGCGCATGTTCCCCATAACTAGGGGTGCCCTGCCTCCCGCCAGGGGGAGGAGAGGGATAACAGAGATAGTAGAATCTATTGGGATGTGTACATCCAGTGGCCTGGCACTTCACAATTTCGGAAGTACAGGGCCTTGGTTGACACAGGAGCTCAGTGCACCATAATACCATCAAATTATCAGGGATCAGAGTCTATAACTATTCTGGGAGTCACTGGTGGATCTCAAGAGTTAAGTAAGGTAGAGGTTAATATAAGTTTAACTGGTAAACAATGGAGGAAGCATACAGTTGTGACCGGACCTGATGCACCTTGCATTTTGGGAATTGATTTTCTAAGAGAAGGGCGTTTCAAAGACCCTAGAGGTTACAAATGGGCTTTTGGAGTAGCTTCAATAGAAATTGATGGACAGAAATTGAAGCTATCTGCCAGACCTGAACTTTCTGATGAATCTGCAGTTGTGGGACAACATAAGATACAGGACATTAAATTGCCGGTTGCTTCTCAGACTGTGCATCACAGACAATACAGAACCAACCGTGACTCTTTGTTGCCCATTCAGAATCTGATTCGTCAGTTGGAGAGTCAGAAAGTCGTCAGCAAAACTCATTCACCTTTCAACAGTCCAGTGTGGCCTGTGTGGAAGCAGAATGGAGACTGGCGTCTGACAGTAGACTACCGAGCCCTAAATGAAATGACACCACCTATGAGTGCAGCAGTACCAGACATGATGGAGCTACAGTATGAGCTGGAATCCAAAGAGGCCAAATGGTATGCTACCATAGACATTGCTAATGCATTTTTCTCTAATCCCATAGCAGAGGAATGCAGGCCTCAGTTTGCTTTCACCTGGAGAGGAATCCAGTACACTTTCAACAGGCTGCCAATGGGCTGGATCCACAGCTCAAGCATCTGTCATGCAGTAATCCACGATGCTCTGGAGAAAGGCGGTGCTCCAGAACACATCCAGTTCATCGATGATATCATCGTCTGGGGTAAAACTGCTGAGGAGGTCTTCGAGAAAGGTAACAAAATCATTGACATTGTTCTGAATGCAGGTTTTGCCATCAAACAAGACAAGGTGAAAGGACCTACCACAGAGATTCAGTTTCTGGGAGTGCGATGGCAGGATGGACGCAGACACATTCCAGTGGATGTGGTAAATAGAGTCTCCACCATGGCAAATCCCACAAACAAGCAAGAGACCCTACGTTTCTTGGGGATAGTGGGATTTTGGAGACTGCACATTCCTGGATACAGTCAGATTGTGAAACCTCTGTATGATGTAACTCGAAAGAGAAACCATTTCCACTGGGGACCTGAACAACAAGCAGCCTTTGACCAGATAAAGCAAGAGGTAATTCAAGCAATGGGTCTGGGACCTGTCCGAGATGGTCCAGACATTAAGAACATTTTGTACACGGCTGCAAGTGACAATGGTCCAACCTGGTGCTTGTGGCAAAAAGCTCCAGGTGAGACACGTGGACGACCTCTTGGTTTCTGGAGTCGAGGTTACAGAGGTTCAGAGGCTAATTACACTCCAACAGAGAAAGAAATTCTAGCTGCCTATGAAGGAGTGAAAGCATCCTCTGAAGTGATTGGAACTGAATCACAACTTCTCTTAGCTCCCAGATTACCAGTTTTGAATTGGATGTTCAAAGGCAAAGGTTCCACACCACATCATGCCACAGACTCCACATGGTCTAAGTGGATGGCTCTGATAAGACAGAGAGCTCGAATGGGAAATCTTGAAAGACCTGGTCTAGTGGAGGTGATCTCAAGTTGGCCTGGAGGTATCAACTGTGCTAAACCTCCAGAGGAGCAAGTAACTCGTGCTGAGGAAGCTCCTCCTTACAATGACCTTTCTGATGATGAAAAGAAATATGCTTTGTTCACAGACGGTTCCTGTCGTCTTGTTGGAAACAAGCGAAGGTGGAAGTCTGCAGTGTGGAGTCCAACACGCCGAGTTGCAGAGGCGAAAGATGGAGAAGGAGAATCCAGTCAGTTTGCAGAGGTAAAAGCTGTCCAGCTAGCTCTCGACGTAGCTGAACGTGAGAGATGGCCAAAGCTTTATCTCTACACCGACTCATGGATGGTAGCCAATGCTCTATGGGGTTGGCTAAAGAACTGGAAGAAGAATGGTTGGCAGCGGAAAGGAAAACCCGTTTGGGCAGCCAACCTGTGGCAGGACATTGCTGATCGAATCGAGAGAATTCCAGTGAAAGTGAGACACATCGATGCTCACATTCCTAAGAGCAAAGCTACTGAGGAACAGCAACACAACCATCAGGCAGATCTAGCTGCAAGAGTTTCTCAAGTAGACATGGACTCTAATCTTGATCTCGACTGGAAACACCGAGGTGAGATATTCTTAGCTCGGTGGGCTCACGATTCGTCAGGACATCAAGGCAGAGATGCAACATACCAATGGGCTCGTGACAGATCCATAGACATTTCCATGGATGCTATCACACAAGTCATCCATGACTGTGACATTTGTGCTGCTATTAAGCAGGCAAAGCAAATTAAGCCCTTGTGGTATGGTGACAGATGGTCCAAGTACAAGTACGGTGAAGCTTGGCAGATTGACTACATCACTCTACCACGTTCTCGTTCTGGTAAGCAATACGTGCTTACTATGGTAGAGGCAAACACTGGATGGTTGGAAACTTATCCAGTTCCACATGCAACTGCACGCAACACCATTCTCGGTCTGGAGAGACAGATCCTGTGGAGACACGGAACTCCAGAGAGGATTGAGTCAGACAACGGAACTCATTTCAAGAACGACCTTGTAAAGAACTGGGCAAAAGAGCACGGTATTGAGTGGATATTCCACATTCCCTACTATGCACCAGCTTCAGGGAAGATTGAACGCTACAACGGTTTGTTGAAGACCACTCTTAAAGCCATGGGAGGTGGATCTTTGAAAACTGGGAAAACATTTAGCACAAGCAACCTGGCTGGTAAATAGTAGAGGTTCAGTGAACCGAGCTGGACCTGCACATTCAGATTTGCTACAGAAAGTAGAAGGTGATAGAGTTCCTGTTGTTAGAGAAAAGAATCTGTTAGGTAAAACTGTTTGGGTATTTTCACCCTCAGGAGAGGCTAAACCTGTCGAGGGGTGGTTTCAGCTGAAGGTCCGGGTCACACTTATTGGGTAATGCAAGAGAATGGTGAAATTCAGTGTATTCCACAAAGAAATTTAACTTTAGCTGAAAGAGGTTAACTTCGAACTGCTGTACAGCTACATCGTGCCCAAAAGAAGAATCAACAAGGAATCTACGGTGCACGAACCCTGAGGTCCCTGAGAGCCCTGAGTCAACTAAGAGACCCTGAAATTTCCCTGTTTCCCTTTTCTTTGCTTCTTCGGCGAAAAAATGAACTGTTTTCCATTTTTCTCATTTTCTGATTTTCTTGGACTTTTGAATCATCTACATCTGAGCATAGCCGGAATGGACTATGAACTCTATTCACGAACTGTAAATATCATCTTGGATTGGATGGACAGTATAAACAGCCAATGAAAATTGTTTAGAAGGGGTGGATTGTGCCCGGTTGACGGTGTCCCTTTAAGAAAGGGAATATGGTGGACGGAAGTTGGTAAACGGAAGGAAGAGTCTAAACTAATTTTCATTGGTCAAGTGGGAGGAAGCACTATCTGGCCTGAGAGTGAAGTGGGCATTCCCAGCACTTCTCTGTCACTCTTGCTTCCGCCTTTCCACAAGGCAGCAACTCTCTGGCTGTGCTGGGCTTTCTGCCAAGACTTCGGCCTTGAAGATAAGAAAAAGCCAAGTCTGTATTAACTGCTTCTAATTAACACAAACTGCTTTTAACTTCTTTCTTTTCTCTTTCTCCTCTTTTCCGAACTATTCTGGGGAAAGGGGAAGAGAGGGAGAGAGCGAGGTGAGGATCCCCCTCGGCCGAGGGGGGTTACTCTCATTTCTGTGTTACACTGCTGTATATCTTTGTATATATTGTAGATATTGTAAATTTGTAAATATTCCCCTGCAAAATCCTACACTGCTTTGTAAATATAGCTCCACTGCTTTGCTAATTCAGCTGGTGAGTTTTTTTTTCCTTTCCCTTCAATTTTTTTTTCCCTTTTACCTTACAAGGGGGAAGGGAAGAGGCTTCTTGGCTTCACCCCTTCCAACCCACCACATTAGGCTTATGCAAAGAAATTCACAGTGGCTGCAGTGAGTTTAAATTTCAAATATTTGTAGCTGCTGTTGGACTTTTGGTCCTCAATATCTGAACAAACATAAAATGCATCATTAATGAACAAGCCACATTTCATACCTATTGATATAGTCAAGTGTATGGCATGCACGCAGAAGCTTTACAAGCAGGAAAGCTGTATGCTTAGTTGTATTTGAACTGAATAGTATTTACTAGTCCATTAGTGTTCAAATTAGGTTCTGTTCAACCTCTAAAAAAGACTTTTCACAATAATTCTTACTCTTAAAAAATAAAAAATCCCAAAATATTCTGAGCAAACATTCTCATTTTGGATCAATGATATGAAATATTTTGAGAACTGAAGACAAAATTGAATCATTTTACATGATTGATAAGACAGATTTTGTGAGGTATGTTAAGTGTACATGTTAAAGATCAGATGTATATTTCTAGTCACTGTTAGGTTTTCATTGAGAGGGGAAAACAAGAATTCACAGCAGCAACAAAAGCCTCTGCTACAATCTTTATTGCTTGCCATTCTTCTAGGGAATAAAGGAACTAGATTCAGAAAAAAATATTTGTATTCCCAAATGATCCTGGACCTGAAGCCAACATTTCTCCAAGCTTTGCATTCCAGTTTCCAGATAGTGTTAGAAGACTGTCTCAGTTCTCAGTCTGACTAGTAAAACACCCTAGACACTAAGTCCTGATAGACATGGTGGTGCTGAGCAACTTATGGAAAGGCACAGTTTTTTTATTATTATTATTCCATCCTACCTGATTTTGAAGAAACTGGTTTCCACTATCTTCCAGATCATTAGTCATCTGACTAAGGCTGTGGGATCACACCCTCCTCACAGCTCTGGCCAAATGTGTTCAATTTTCCATGAAGGTGTTATATCTCAATCTACAATATTTTTTGATGCAGGGACATGTCTTAATCACTTCTAAACTGCACTTGTTCACTCACTTTCAATCTTCCAGAATTATTATGTGACTAACACCTGGAATATTGTACCCAGTTTTGGGCTCCCTAATTCAAGAGAGACAGGGATCTGCTGAGACAGTCCAATGGAGATCTATGAGGCCGATTGTGGGAATTGAACAGCTTTCCTATGAAGAAAGACTGAGAGAACTGGGGCTGTTTAGTCTTGAGAAGACTGAGAAGGGGGTCTTATCAATCTCTACAAGTATCTGAGGGGTGTGTGTGAAGATGAAAGTGACACTTTCTTTTGGTGGTGCCCATCACAACCTTCACCCATGATTTAAGCTTTGAGTTTTATTTCCTCCTCTATCTATTGTAATCATTGCTATTGTAATGATTCCATTGGACAAGAAACAACAACAGATGCAAGCTGGCACACAGGAGGTTCTACCCCACCATGTAGGAAGCACTTCTTTACTGTAAGGGTGATGCAGCACTAGAGCAGGCTGCCCAGAGAGGCTGTGTAGTCTCCTCTGGAGACTTTCAAAACCCACCTGGATGTGTTTTTCTGTGGCCTGCCCTAGGTGATACTGCTTTGTTGAGGGGGTTGAACTAAGTAATCCCTTTTATGTTTATATGTTGAACTGCTTAAAAAAGAGAAATCAGCTATACTTTTAAATACCATCAAATTGTGAGTTTTGGTATTTTGGTCCCTGTTCCAGAAACGGGGAACAATGATTACAATTGGCAGAGGAGGAAACAAAACTCAAAGCTTAAATCATGGATGAACCTTGAAGGTTGTGCTGGAAACAAAATTCAAATTTCTGTCTTTGTGCATTCAGTACACTATTGTTCAGTGAGGAGATTCAAAGTCTTAACACTTTCCAGACAAGTCTATAAGTACAGGATTTACAATCTTTTCATATTTGTGAAGTTATAACTGTCTACAGAGAATGGTAACAGATCAATAAATCTGATATGATAAAAAAAGCAAGCTGGTTAAGATACATAATTTTTCAATTAACACTGAGCAGAAGATAAAAATGAAACAAAAAATGAGTAACAGACACATGAATAGATTTTTGTTATTTTCCATCTCTTTCTTAATAGAACTCATCTCTCAACTCTCTATAAATTTTGATAGACTATGTACATCATCTGACAATATTGAATTCATTTGAAAATCATAATTTTTAATTAAAGCTCTTCCTTCTATTTTTCTTTGCAGATGCAAGTTACTGAAGTGCAGTTATATTCAGCTTTGACAGCTCAGTATTATAATTATACAAGTGTTCCATTAGTATACTAGGCAATTGAAAACTCTTACTTTTGAGCTCTAGTCAGGGGGGGAAAAATGCACTAAAATCAGCAATAACTGAAGATGTTTATGCACACTATACTTCAGAAGCAGTTAAGAATTTGTAACCTCTTGGATACTGCTTTCAAGCCATAGATTATAGAGCCGAAATAAAATTTCAACTTCAATCTTTGTAGAACAGAAAATTCTGAATTTTGGAGACCAACAAAGTTACTCATGTTAAACACAAAGTCATCTGCACGTTGACATTCTACACCATATGATAACCTACACTATAAGATGAAAAACTCATAACTACTCCTTTCCTTTCCTTTCCTTTCCTTTTCCTTTCCTTTCCTTTCCTTTCCTTTCCTTTCCTTTCCTTTCCTTTCCCTTTCCTTTCCTTTCCTTTCCTTTCCTTTCCTTTCCTTTCCTTTCCTTTCCTTTCCTTTCCTTTCCTTTCCTTTCCTTTCCTTTCCTTTCCTTTCCTTTCCTTTCCTTTCCTTTCCTTTCTTTCCCTTTCCTTTCCTTTCCTTTCCTTTCCTTTCCTTTCCTTTCCTTTCCCTTTCCTTTCCTTTCCTTTCCTTTCCTTTCCTTTCCTTTCCTTTCCTTTCCTTTCCTTTCCTTTCCTTTCCTTTCCTTTCCTTTCCTTTCCTTTCCTTTCCTTTCCTTTCCTTTCCTTTCCTTTCCTTTCCCTTTCCTTTCCTTTCCTTTCCTTTCCTTTCCTTTCCTTTCCTTTCCTTTCCCTTTCCTTTCCTTTCCCTTTCCTTTCCTTTCCTTTCCTTTCCTTTCCTTTCCTTTCCTTTCCTTTCCTTTCCTTTCCTTTCCTTTCCTTTCCTTTCCTTTCCTTTCCTTTCCCTTTCCTTTCCTTTCCTTTCCTTTCCTTTCCTTTCCTTTCCTTTCCTTTCCTTTCCTTTCCTTTCCTTTCCTTTCCCTTTCCTTTCCTTTCCTTTCCTTTCCTTTCCTTTCCTTTCCTTTCCTTTCCTTTTTTCTTCCCTTTCCTTTCCTTTCCTTTCCTTTCCTTTCCTTTCCTTTCCTTTCCTTTCCTTTCCTTTCCTTTCCTTTCCTTTCCTTTCCTTTCCTCTCCTCTCCTCTCTCTCCTCTCCTCTCCTCTCCTCTCCTTTCCTCTCCTCTCCTCTCCTCTCCTCTCTCTCTCTCCCTCCCCTCCCTCCCCTCCTCCCTCTCCTCTCCTCTCCTCTCCTCAGAGTCTCCTCTCCTCAGTCTCCTCTCCTCTCTCCTCTCCTCTCCCTCTCCTCTCCTCTCCTCTCCTCTCCTCTCCTCTCTC